>VXAY01003218.1:762974-841257 GCA_013399855.1 Oxyruncus cristatus
CAGCCCGGGGGGCCGAGGGCGGCACCGACCCGGGCCAGGGCGGCACCGACCCGGGCCAGGGCACCTCCGCCCCGGGCCAGGGCACCTCCGCGGGCGGACGGGCCCAGGGCGGCTGGGCGGGGGCGGCTGGAGGCAACTGGATGACGGCTCACCCCACGGTAGGCCGGGGCGGGGGGCTCTCGGTCGTCCCGCTTTGCCTCCTGGATCCCGAGAGGATTCCTCCCTCATGGCTCTGAGGGACATCTCGCCCCCTCCCCGCCAAGGAGGTGTGTTGCGGGTGGAGATGTCAGAATAACACATATTGGGTGTCCCGAGGGGGTCTCCGGTCTCCGTGGGGTGGTCGGGGAATGCCCCCTGTCAGCAGGGGAGGAGGTTGTAAATCATGGAACCGCAGCTGGGAAGTGTAAATGCCTTAAACTTTAACTCCATCTTAATTTCTAGCGCACCGAAAACACGGAGGGCTTTAATTTTGGGCATCACCATGTGTTGATGTGCTGTAGCAAAAATAGGTTAAATGATTTACCCAAAAATAGGTGAAATTGCACAAAGCTAGAGCTGTTCCAGGAATAGACATGATTCCTCATGTATTTGTTTATTTTCCTTGCTTTTTTAAGTGCAAGGGGAATGTGGGAAAAGGAGCTTTTAAGATACTGTCAGAAAACAAGTCCTGCTTTTTGATTGCCTTAAAACTGGTTTCAGGCTTCAGTGGCTTTGAGGGCTGGTATAGATTCTGGGCTTGGTCTGTGCATTCTTAATACAGCTTGTGTTTTCCTTCACCAACATTACTTTTTGGGTCTCAGTTCACAGAAATGATGTCACTTGATGTATCTGACAGTACTCAAGTCTACGCTGCATTTCTGGTGTACCTGGACCTCCTAGAAGGTAAATCAGGGAGTTGCCTGGGTGGACATCCCAACAAATGCCTTTGCCTTCAGGAGCTGTTAAATTAATTGTTTGTGCGCTGGCAGGACCTTTCCTAGGAAGGCCTTGGTGCCCTTCCTGAAACTTCTGTGGCTGAAGGTTTTTTATCCTGTGCCTACCTGGAGCCTTTACAAAGATCTTATCCAGCACTTAGAGGTGCAGGGTTCCAGGGCAGAGACAGGCAGCATGGGGAAAAAAAAAGGCAAAAGAGGAGTATGGGAAGGAAAAGGAACGTAGAAAGGTAACGTTACAAGTTCAGTAGTTGTGCATAGAGTCCTCATTTGTAGATTAATGTGAAGTTACTAAATCATAGCGTTTCACTAAGGGTACCATTTAGCAAATGGCTGATGTGTCCTGGCCTTGTTTTCTGGAAAGGGCAAGGATTCCTCTAGGAAAGGAGATAATTTGCAAGTGTGGTGGCAGTAATTTATAAAAACTGTAGTAATGTTGTATTATAGTAACTTATAACAAATTGTAGATGTTGTGCTTAGGGATGCAGTTTAGTGGGGGACCTGGCAGTGTCAGGTCAATGGCTGGACTTGATCTTAAAGGGCTTTTCCAACCTAAATGATTCTGTGAAATCCAGTGCAGTCTTCTGGTGTCTGCTGAGAGTGGAACAGAGTTATGTGATACATAAACTTCTGGCTGGATCCTTCCAAGTTGGCTTTATTGAAAAGGGACTGTGAGTAGGCAGCCAGCCAGCCTAATAAAAATATTTCGGTTTCGCTTAGAGCCTGGTGGTTCTCAAGGTCAGGGAAGGGAGGGATTTTACAGGCCAGAAAGTGCTGTGTCTGTTATTGTTACACCTCTGAAGAAAATGCCTTAATAGGCTTTAAGAGGAGGTTTCTGTAGTTCTGCAGCAAAAACTTCAGCCTTAACCCTTCAAGCAGAAGGGTAGGGCTGTGTATTATCATGAATCATGTTTTTAGCACCTGCTCTTTCACAGTTCAGGATACTGATAAAGTCCTGGTTTGGATTGCAGTGCTGCAGATGACTAAAGCTGTGCGGTTTATCATCTTTTTGCCTTTTTGGAAGAAAAGCTTTGTCAGACCCTGTTCACCATCCATCAGTGGAGCTCTGGAGTCCGCAGGCTGGTACTGCTCCATGGGTTCCTTTAACAGGATTGTCTCAGGAGGGGAATTTGGCAGATGAATGGAGGAGTTTTGCTGTAAGGAGAGGGAGGGGAAAACAGAACCTTAGATTTTAAATATGATACTAGAATGATTAAAAGTTGTGTTTTGTGTTCTGGTCCTTCTCATCACTGATGAACCTTTCTAGGGAGAAACTGGCACGAGGTGAAGCCCATTGGAGTGGCAGAGCTGCAACTGGTGTGTTTACATGCACGTGCAAGAGAGCAGGAGGGTCTCCAGGTGATGGTGCCGGTGCCTGCCCACATCCTGATAAGCCACGAGAGGTGAGGGTGCGGTCAGGGCTTGTCTCTTGTTACCAGTGACATAAAATGAAGCACAGATATATTTTACAGGCTGCTGATGGGTTTGTCAAGAGTGGGAGGGAGGGGGAAACCAAGGAGTATCATAGGAAAGCAACATCTCAGCCTGTGAGCAGAGTTACTTTGGGTGCTGCAAACACACAGGCAGCTTGGAACACTAAAGAAATCTCAAGTTTGCATCAGTTTCTGCCTCTCCCTCTCGGGAAGTGGTGCTTGGATGTCAGTTTTCCACGGCAATTGATGCCCGCTGATAAACACTTCCCATTGTTTAGAGCTGCATGTGCTCTAGGAGATAACCATGGATACCAAAGTATGTGTTTGAGAGACAAGGTTAAAGACCTTCACATCTTATGTTTTGGACATTCTTGTGCTGATTTTGTAGTCTGGGAAATCTAGTGATACTTTTTGACTTGCTGGACTTAAAAGTACCTAAGAGGAAAGAAATCCGCTTGGACCTGTCTAAGAATAAGCTTTTTCTTTGTTGTCAAGTCTGTGGATAAGCCTTATGTGGTTTGGTTTGCTTTTGTTTTGAAACTATAATTTGGGTGCTTTCAACAGGAAATTCCTCTTACTTATCTAGAGTTTAACGTGTCTGTGATTTTGACTTGCTTTCCTTACACATGGCAGAGCAATTCTCAAGCAGAACATAAGACAGCTATGAATTTGTGTTATTGCAGATATTTGCAGCCTAGAGAACTTCCACTTCAGTGATTTTACACTATGTTTTAACTGGGCCTTCGAGCAGCTCAGACACATAATGGGATTGACACTCTGATAAAGGCTTCTTTCTCTTGCTGGTATTTGCCAGTCTTCCCTTTGATGTCTCTGAAGACCTGGACTATTTCAGCAGCATCGTATGGTTGTACCATTTTTCAATTTCTTCTGTTCTTGCTCTTGGTAGGAGGTGGCTCAGGGCTGGTTTTACAGATTTTGTTGGTTTTTGCTGTTTCCTCTTGCTCTGTGGGCAGCAGCCTGACACAGTAGTAGGTAGCTAATTAATTGCACTTAATAGTGTGTGTGCACTCTAGGAATGATGTTTTTGCTTTTTTAATTTTAGGTTTTAGAAATGATAGATTGCTGTCTTGCCAACAGACCTCTATCTTCATTTTGCTGTGCGTTGGGTGAGGGGGAAGAAAATGATTTACTAGATACTGATGGGTTTTAGTACTGTTTATGTATCGAAAAAATCTTATATTTGCAAGTATTGTTCAGTCACTTTTGTGGGCTTGGTCTTGCAAGAGAAATATGGTGTCATCTCCACACCAGAAAAAGGCTGCTGGGAGGTCTTGCAGGGTGCAGTGCTGGATGTCATCCACAAGCAGATCACACTGTGTGTGTAAAAAGGATGCGCTGCAATTCTCATCCCAAACGAGATTTTAGGTGGGAAAAGAAGGCAGCAAATTAGGATGTGGGATCTTTGAGGAATTCCACCTCTGTGCTGAGTCGTTCCGCCTGTTTAACATAGAACGTCTCCCCCTAGGCTGGAAACTTCGATTCCTGGCATTGGGTCAAGGCCAGAAGTATGTTCTGATTGACTTTTAATGGCAGATATTCCACTGTGTGTATGTCCTATCTTTCACTGTTTCATTGGAGCTTTTCATTGGGAGCCTCTGACCTTGTTTGTTCTGTGGTGATACTGTTTGCTCTGCCTCTGGCACCGGAGTGTCTGGAATCCTTTACTGGAAGGATGTGTGTTAGGGGGGCAAAGAGTGAATGCATCACATTGATTAAAAGTACAGTTTGTGACTAGGTTTTGCTACAGAGCAACTACATAGGGCATGTTGTCACTAAAATGAGCTGAATCCCAGGCTGTAATGCCAGGTGAGTCTGTAACAGCCTGTGTGTGTTCAATATCCATGGATGTTGTCAGACTGGAAGATTGTGGGCACTTGTGTTTGTGTTGTTGAACGTGCATCTGCATTTTGTTCAAAGCAGTGCCTTAGATTTTGGTGTAACCTGCTAGAAGTAGAGGAGGAGGTATGAGTAAAAGGGAATGCACCTCAATGTTGAAAATTAGTCCTTGGAGGCGCTTGGGAAGGTGAAAACGTTCTGTCCCCATTTCTGGGCCTGGAGCTGTGCTAACTGCAAAAGCAGCCAGTAAATGGCAATATTTATGAGCAGCGTTTCCTTGCTTAACATAAGGCCTGGGAAGGTTTGGATGTGACAAGTCAGTCCCTTGCAACGAGACTTCCATCTTCATTCTGCTCTGTGTTTTTTCTAAGAGCTTATTGGTGAGGGGGAAGAAAATAGTTTACTGGGCACTGATGGATTTTAGTACTATGTATGTGCTGAAACAATCTCACATTTGCAAATATGGGTCAATCACTCCTGTGGGCTTGGTCTTCCAGAGACATAAGGGCTGGTTTTCCTCTTCAAAGCCACGTCAGCCAAGCTCTGCCTTCCCATGTGTCTCATGAAGATTCCTACTTGGCTGCCACTGAGAAGTGTGTCCTTAAAAGGCCACAGTAAAGTTGCTGTGGAAATTACCAGCAAGACACCTAAGCAAATTACAAATACGAGTGCCCTACAAGAAAAATAACCTGCTCAATGTTTTTTAGCCTGTTACAAGATTTCATGGTGTCCAGTTTGTGCGTGACAGTTAACTGCTGAAGGCAAAAGCTGTTCTGCTTACTAAGCTCACTGTCCACTCCTAAAACAGCTCGATGGAGGCTGATCATCCTGCCCTGATGGTATAGGGCTGCACAGGAACTTGCTGGAATCACAGAATTATGGGCTCTGAAGCAAAGAGACCACCAGTGTAAATGGTCTCCTACAGTCTGCTTCGTGCTGTGTGTGCTTGCTCTTAAAATGAAGGTTGCTGAACCTTCTGTGAGCAGGGACCTGGGGAACATGGTGCAGCTTCTGTCTGTCTTGGCCAGCTGTCTCAACCACGCACAGCTGGCTGAGGTTTGGAGAGCCGTGTGTTTGTACACCTCTGAATTCAGCAGGATTCATGCTTGCAGCAGGAATTTGTAGGCCCGTTGGCTGGGACGTGTTTGCTGCTCACTGGGACACCGCAGTGCACGCCAAGTACCTAATTGTCAGCGTGTTCCAGAATTGTGGCTCCCCAAAGCGGGGGAAGCAGTCAAATACTGGGAGTGCTGCTTCAGAGCTGGTAGAAATGACTTGCATAAACCAAGCTTAGCAAAGGCAGGAGAGTTCACGGTTTTGACAGCTGGATTTTTCAGATAGCCTTGAAAGCCTTGGTCCTTCAAGGACCAGGGAGTTCAGGTTCCAGATCTAATAGAATTAGGCACTGTCTGTCCTAGACAAATAACACTGTCTAAGCAAAATGTTACTGATAAACTGTCAGATTAAATGATACATCCCTGCCCTGTTTGTTTTCTGTGTGCAAGTGTTGGAAATGAAGGATGTAGTTGGTTGCCTGAGGTCATGGAGACCTACAGAATTTAGTTGAGGCTAAGACGGAAAGACTTCTTTTGTTAAAATGCTAACTTAATTTAAATGTTTCATTTTAAAGCCGATCAGCATCCTGAGAAGGAAATCTGAGGACTGAAAGTGATTCACTCTGTTCAAAATCCGTAGATTGTGAAACAAACATCTGATCTGAAAAAGTCCTGTTGTTTTAAATGCGCTGGAAATGTCATGTGCTTCTCATCTTGTATCCTCTTGATGGTTTTGTCAGTAACCCTCCTGCTATAAGCATCATTTGAGTTTACTGATACAATAAATCACATATTGTAAGCGTAATTAAAGGCTGCTAAATGCAGACTCTGTATTAATATTTTAAATGGGACTGATGTACCTCCTCCAGCAGAGTTGGTTATACAGTCTTATGAAAGAATGTGCTGTAGTTGGTGTGTCTTGTAGGACTTTGCTGAATTCTGATTCCTCCCATTTGCGTGGTTTGTCTTCAACTTCTGTGGAAAAAAAGTTTTTATATTCCTCAGGGTTTCAGCTCCTTTTGCTGATCAGTGTGGCACGTGGTGTTTTCTTTGCTTTTAGGGTTGGGGTTTTTTTCTGTTACAAAAAGCTGAGTTTCTTCTAGCATCCCCTGTTCCTGTAATTTGGAAACAAACCCAAGGGTCTGTGGTGTCCCTTTACACCTTCTCCCACCACCATGTGCTCCTTCCCACATCTTTCAAGGCACCGGGTTAATCTTGCAGCCTGTCCTGCAGCTGAGTCTGGAGCAGAGCTCCTGATGGGGAGCTTTGCTGGCTAAATTCAAGGAATTGTGCTTTTTGGGAGGTTTCCCCTGCTTGGTGCTGACCCAGTGTGGTACAATGGCACGCTCCAGTGCACGGAGTAATGATCTCTGCTAGTGGCACAGAGGCCAACTTGTGTTGACTCTGCAGCCCTGCCTTGGGTGGAGGGGAGGGAGCTGTTGGGGCCGGCCAAGCCTGCAATGAATTATTCATCCAAGTATAAAGGGCAGATTGAAAGCCTTTGGCTTTTATGGGATGGAAGGCAGTAGTTCCATTTCAGCTCAATGGAGCACTATGCAACCTCCATAAAACTGCTCTGAGCTTTCAGTGTTACGCTGCTTCTCAGAGGCACTTGCATGGGATGTGGCAGTGAAGTGCCCTTTTTGTCCATCACAAAACTTTCTGCTTGTGCTGTCTTTCTTTTATGATTCTGTTCTCAGTTTTTGGACAGCCATTTGAGACCTCAAGCCACCGACGCCTCAGAGTCCCCAGCTGTACACCTGGTTCTTTCTCTGGGGAGAAAAGGGCAGTGTTGTTTTGTGAGGAGCAGATCACTGAGAGACGGCACAGATTTCTGATGGGTGTTGAAGGCCTACTTCAATATCAAGATAGGGAGAAAAATGGAAAACTCCCCTCATCTCTTTGGGTGAACTGGTGTGGATTTCTTTGTTTTGTTGTTGGGTTTTGGTTTGGTTTTAAGCTATTAGTTACAGCAGTCCTAGAAGACCAGGTAAGCTCGCTGTCGCCATTTAGTTTGAAACCAACAGTAAAGGCAGATACAGGTAACACTTACAGTGCTGTTACATTCACGTGAGTCGTTCTTGCATCATATTAAGTTACACTTGTTCTTAAGACTAATCCTTTGGTAGAAAAAAGGAATCTCTAGTGACAGAAGTTTGTAGTTTTCTAGAAAACCTTTTCTAAGCCCTTTTTTTGATGCAAAAAAAAAAAAATAAATGCCAGCTCTTTACTTTGGATAACAGTGTCTCCTTCACTGTGTGAGGTGAACTCCCGTGCATCTCCTGCAATGTGAGGTGAATGTGAGTTTGCTTCCTGGGTGAAAAATGAGGGCTTTGTCCTGCTTGCATTTGGCTTTTTGGGAACAGATCCTGGATTGTAGTGAATATGCAGGCACCATCAGTCTTGAGAAATGGGTTTTCAGGCTATGCTGGAAACCTTGAACTGCATGGTCTGTAACAGAAGAGAATACTTATTAAAAAATACTTAGTCTTATTCTACTCATGGGACTTAAATAAGACTTTTCCAGTGATTCTTGTGGTGTCTGTATTCCCCTAACTTATATATGTTATTTTCCTTTCATAGATGCCTTTGTTTAAGACATTCCTTTTTGTGTGGGAAACCTGAAACTTCTGGAACTTCTGAACTTACTCACTTTACTTGGCTTTTCTTCCTGGGGAGGGAGAAAGAAGGGAAAGGAGATGTTGGCAGGGTATTTTAGCTCAGACTTCTCCCTGTGCATTGCAGGAACACTCAGGATTAATTGTTCTCTGTGTTCTCATGGGGCTCTAGATGCCTTTTTTTTTTTTTTTAACCCAGGTAGTTATTGTCATAAATCCTGAGAAGCTGGCATGGGTAGGGTTGACTGCCCCTGGTGTCCCTAGCTAGGCTGAGCCTATGGATGAACATGTGCTCAGGTGACAGAGTATTGTGTCCTTCAGGAGCTGACAGAGTGACACGGTGCATTCTACTGGATGTATTGGTTTCCTCTGTTCCAGAGGCTTCTTATGTTTGACATTTTCAGAAACATTAAATCCACTTTTATTAAAGCAAACCCCATCTTTCATAACTGACATCACCTGTATGGTGTGGCAGGTGTGTGCTGGTCATTAGTGGCTTATTTGTAACCATCAACTTACAGCTGAAATCAGCTGGCTCTGTTGGGGGTGTTAACACCTGGACTTCTTGTCTAGGGCTTAACTTCAGGCACTGAATACAGCTGTTGTGTGAGATGGGCAGCCTTGAGAGCTGTATCTCTTGAAGTAAAGGCTTCTTACCTTGTTTAGGAGGTCAAACTTGCAGTCTTTGAATTTCAGGAGGCCAACAACACTTCTTGCCTTTTATTTTCCCCATAAATGGTGTTAGGTACATCAAATAGTTATACCATTCCTGCAATATTGGATCTTCCTGTTTATGGCAGGTAGCAGGTGCAGTGAAATCAGAACCCAGATGTTCTCTGACTCCTTTGAAATGTCTGCTGGTGCAGAGAAATGTTGTGAACATGCTGGACACGGAGGCTGACGGTGATGCCTTCAGGGGAGGAGAGGAAGGGACGCCGGCGTCTGATACAGACTTCCTGAATTCCAAAGCTTATTCTTCTAAAAGATACCCTCTCACCAGTCTGCAGATGTGCTGCATTGCATTATGGCTAGTCGTGGTGTGCACAAATGGGAGCTCTTGGTTGCCTGTTTGAGAGAATGGGGAAGAGAAAGCTGCGTTTGCAGTTGTAATTCCTTACGGCGATAGCGGGTGATTTCCCATGTACAGTGGAAGGCACTGGGCTCTGTGGACAGCAGTTAGCAAGGATCCTCCTGAGGCAGTGGCATGGCTTTGTACTCTTTACATAAACCCTGGAGCTTGGTCTCCTGAAAAGTAAGTCAAGGATGCAAAGAAATGTAGTTAATCATAGAATCGTAGGATCAGCCGGGTTGGAAAGGACCTCTGAGATCATCAAGTCCAACCCTTGATCCAACACCACCGCGGTTACCAGACTATGGCACTGAGTGCCACGTCCAGTCTCATCTTAAACACCTCCAGGGATGGAGAATCCACCACTTCCCTGGGCAGCCCATTCCAATGGCTGATTACCCTCTCTGGAAAGAATTTCTTTCTAATATCCAACCTAAACCTCCCCTGGCACAGCTTAAGGCCAAGCCCTCTTGTCCTACTGCTGGTTGCCTGAGAGAAGAGACCAACCCCCACCTGGCTACAACCTCCTTTCAAATAGTTGTAGAGAGCAATGAGGTCTCCCCTGAGCCTTCTCTTCTCCAGGCTAAACAACCCCAGCTCCTTCAGCCTCTCCTCATAGGACTTGTGCTCCAGTCCCTTCACCAGCCTGGTTGCTCTCCTCTGGACCTGCTCCAGCACCTCAATATCCCTCCTGAACGGAGGGGCCCAGAACTGGAGCCCCTGTTGTCAGGACCTGGCCACTTTTGGGATCATGGTGCATCTTCTAAGTCGTAAGTGCTGAATGGGGGGAAATAAAGGTGCAGATGTTGGTGCTTGGTATAAGAAGTTTATCTTGCAGTGTAAGGAGAAATCATGAATGATCAGAAATCTAGATCTAAGGCCTCACTGTTCCATCCCTCCCCCAATAGACTAGGAGGAGAAATGTTGGTAAGTACTAAAGAAAATAGGAAGGAACTTCTGCCCTGGCTGACAGGTGAATACAGACCACTGCCTGAGTCTGCTCCCAGATACGGGGCTGTCCACACTCAACACCAGTTTGGTTTCTTTGGCTCCCAGAATATCTTTCCTGGGTAGCTGTGCCCTTTTATTTGGTCTTTTATTGTGAATTCTATATCGCATTCCTAGGAGAAGGAGAGAGATTAATATCCACTGCTTCCTAAAAGCCATGGATAGTTCTTTCCTCAGTGGGTCTCTGCCAGTAGTCTGGCCTCACCAATTAATTCAGAGCTTCCTCCAGACACTTGGTGGTGAGGTGTGAGGCTGGTGAGGCCCTGGCACAGGTTGCCCAGAGAAGCTGTGGCTGCCCCTGGATCCCTGGAAGTGTCCAAGGCCAGGTTGGACGGGGCTTGGAGCAACCTGGGCTAGTGGGAGGTGTCCCTGCCCATGATGGCAGGGGGTTGGAACTGGATTACCTTTAAGGTCACTTCCAACCCAAATCGTTCCATGATTCTGTGTGTGACAAGTGAGTTCTTGCTGTGCACCCCTGAACAGGGGCTGGAAGTGACAGGAGCAAAGGGTGCCCAGGTGGCCAGTACAGCATCTCTTACCTTCTTTGTTCAGTTGTTATGAAATGTGCTGTTGTAGGGGAGCCAGAATGTAGCTTTTCACAGCCATAGTATCTCTGTTGCGGGCGGTCACTGGCTATGTTGAACTGCCTCGCTTTATGTGTGGGCCAGTGGTGAAAGCAAAAGGCCAGGCAGTCCTGGATTTAGCCAGGCTGAATTATGCACAGTTCAGAACACAGATGGATACTTAAGGAGGTCATAGGCTTAACAGTGTAGGCTTTCCAGGCTGCTGCTTACTCTCTGCCGCCTTCCATTTGGCTTTTATTAAGGGATCAAAGAGGTTTCAAAGGCAGATGATGCATCAGCTTTCAAACTTTAATCATTTAGAAAGAGAGAGCCTTATTTTCAGCTGCAGTGTCCAGCTTCAGAAATGCATGTCTTCCGGAGCGGGAGATCTCCAGGGTACGTGAAGTGAGAGGTGGTTTTTCCCAGTGCGTAGCTGACCTGTTCCCAGAGCATAACCTGTCCTGGCAATCCCAGACAAGCCCCCTGGATGAAGGGGAAAGCTCCCTGTGGAGATCTTGGTGTGGGGGTTCTTATTGTTCTGCCCCTGGGCACCGCTCTCCTTCAGTACTTGTTCCCCAGTCATGCCAGGAATCCAAGGACGCCAGGGATCAGTGTTGTCCTCAGCTCTGAACCGAAAAGTAACTGGCATGTTACTCTTAAAATAAGCTAAACAGGAAAAATTGCATAACTTTGTCTTGAATTTTTAAAGAAGACATTATTTATGCTGACTGTCCTGAAGAACATTAGTCTTGTGGCTTCTAGTCTAGACAGGGAGGTAGAGAAACCTGGCTTGGGCTCCTGGGTCTTCCACAGTCTGGCAGAGAACTGCGGCACAGAGACTGGAAGACCTGCCTCTACAGATGGATCAAGTCTTAATTATTTAGTTCTCTAATTGAACACCAGGTGTTATTTAATTAGATTTTTTTATCCATTAGAGATTGCCGTGCTAGGATTGCGGTAGTTGAAGGATGGCTGAGGCATGTGCACAGGAATGCACCTAAGGAGAGCTCCATTTCCAGCAGAGCTGTATGTGACTGGTATATTTGTATAAGATTCTCTGTTATTTCGTTTTGTTGCTTGATTATCTGACTTTGGAATTTCATTAGGATAGATATGATACTTTCTTTAGTGGAGACAAGTTTGCAGAATAAAATAGGCTGAATAAAAATAGCAATTGTGCACTTCTGCCTTTGTGCCATCACAGGTGGTTGTGGACTCCTAACTGATTTTTTTTTTTTTCTTTTTCTAGGTTAAGGGAAATACTGAAAGAAGCCTCTCTCCCACCAGAGGATCCCGACACCCCGCTGTCAGTTACCTTGGCCATAGTTGAGACAGATTCCACAATAGTCTATTATAAGATGACTGATGGCTTTGTGATGCCAGACCCTCCTGATGATACTGAAGATGGGGACAATAAACAGTGGAGAAAGAAAAGAAAGAAGCTTTTCAAATGATCAGGACAAAACCAAAGACTTCTCTCTAACTCCTGTGCTCAAACCTAAACAAATCCAGGAAGTGGTGTATGTAAATAAGGGGTGTGCTACACTCTGCCTTGGCATTTCAAGGATCTGTTCAGGGAGAACAGAGGCTTGTGCAGCTGCACTATAATGAAATGCCATTTGGGGTATGAAATAGGTCATGCGTTGAGACAGGTTGATCCTGACTAATAAATATACTTGTGAGACGTTTCCAGAGCTGGGCTCCTTTCTATCTGGTCAGGTACACAAGAGAATAAACACGTCCTTATCCATACTGCAATTATTGGCTGCAGGTAAATCTGAAGGGTTTCTGGCAGGAATACTGATACCAAGTGAAGAGCTTTGTACTTTACAGAGTGTCTTTGTTCTTAGCACTGTCAGAAGCACTCATGCTGACCCCCAGGCTACATTTCTAAACGCTTGCTTGCTTTCCTCTGCCTTTGGAGAAAAAGCTTTTCCACAGAAATACTTTAATTTTTTCCCCTACAGAGGGAAAACTGATAATAGCAGCACCACAGGCAACTAAAACACCAAAGTATGTCACCTTCTATGCTGGAAGTGAACACTAGTTATCTGCTTCACGCACCAAGCAGGTTTCTAAACCCATTGTTGTTCCTAGGATTGTTTTGGGTTTTTTTTGGGCATAGTTTTGCATATTGGAACTGGCAGCCCAAGAGGTGCTTCAGCTAGCAGTCAGTTAAGAGGAAAAAAATTACTTTTAGTTTCGTCTACAGGAATTTTCCACATCTTTCACATAGAGATCTTCTTCAGGTTAAACTTAGAGTTCCTTGGCAATCAAATAACGTCCCAGAAGCAGCTTCTTGAGCACAGAAATGTCCGTGTGACAGCTGTGGGGCCAAGGATCACACATTCAGAATGTGAAGCACAAGAGCTCTTTCTCTGCGTGGGTATAAGAATGGGAGCGAATCCAAAAAACCAAACTGGAAATGAAAGACCATTTACTGTGCCTGTGACTCGGGTAGATGTTTCTATAGCTGTGGAGTTTGAACCTGCTTTGGCCAAATGTGCTGAGAGTTAGAATGATCCCACAGGGAGAGCCTGGGGCAGGAGGGTCCTCGCACCCTTGGAGGAGAGGGGTCACTGACACTTGGACCTCTGCATGGCACCTTTTCCCCATACAGCAAGGGAGGACTGTGGGTCTGAGGGTTTCAGTCATGGAGGAAGGCAAAGAAAAATTCTCTCACTCTCTGTGTTGCTCCTCTCGTGGAGGAAAACCATCATTTTATTTTGGTCCAATGCCATACTGCCTTAAAAGGGTATCTGTGTGCTGACTCCTGACGTGCTGCACGTGGCCTTAACATCAATATTTCATGTGCTCTGCGGCTTATTCCATAATGTAGGTCTTGCACTTCGCTGGGCTACATCCCACCAGGTAAATCGTCCTTGTTATAAGCTGTGAAGTACCTCAGCCCTGCTGTGAGCATGTGCTGGAAAAGAGCTGGGTTTGTGTGACAGAAGCTTTAACAAATGGTGCACGTGGCAGAATTTTTATCTAAGCAGCGTGTACTTAACCCCAAAAGCAAACTATTTTGCGTTTGCTTCAGTTTGTGGGAAATACTGCCAGTTTGCAGTTTGCTGTATGACTGATGCTTGGCTTTACCCTTCATTTTATTATTTCCTTGCACAGAAAGAGGAGCATAACTTGAGTCTGCTTTCCTATCTGTTGAAAACTGCTGACCCAGGCTCTAGAAGCCAAGTTGGGGAAACTGTGTCCAGAGGCTTTGATTTCTGTTTCTCCTTGTGTCCCACTGAGAAATGATTACATGGGCCTTTTTCCAGCCTCTCTGGATTGTGGTGGTTCTTTATTTCTGAGCGAAAAAAGCATAGAAGAATAAATATCACAGCACTGTTTGTCCTGTAGGTATTACAATGTAAACATGGGGGTGTTAAATAAGCTCGGAGCCAGCTGTGCTGTTCCTTCACATGCCACTGAAGTATTTCTCTGTGTCAAGTCAACAACGCACAGGCTGCAGCCTCTGATCTTCCAGGCACTGAATAAAAATGGGAAGAGACTTCCCTTAAAAGTGTATCAGTTCAGAGCAGTAGTGCATTAACGTTCCTGAATCCGTAGCATTTTGGTGCTGTGCCTGAAGCATTGAAGCATAACTCTGCTTCAAGTATTTCTGAGGCATCCATGGAAGCACGAGCCATGACAGCTGGCCTTGACGCCACTGCAAATCTAGCTCTTATTTCAGCCCAGAAGATTTTACAGGCTACATCTTGCCATCTTTTAAAGGGTTTTTTAAAAAAGTTTTATTTGCCAAACACAGCTTGATTTGTTTTACTGATCCCCCTTAACCAACCGAAGGCGTTTTAAAATCTTGAGAGTATTATTTTCTGGTAGATTATTGTTTCTAGCTTTTTTTCTCTTCAGAAGGATGTTTGCATTGAAGCTTCCCCACCGAGTTAAGAATGACAGAAAAGCAAAGTGATGTTTTGGCGTGGATTTGACGGCGAGACTCAGTGCCTGGTTACGTAAGTGAGCGCCCGCCTTTGCTCGGGCAAACTGTGTTTCCTGGAGGCATTGCTGGCACCATCACCCCAACTCCTGCATTCAGCCTGACTGTTTGCAACGCACACAGAACCTCTGATGTGAAGAAACACCAGTGGAGAAGTAGGGAGCCTTGTCAGATGCATGAAGGGGAGCTGTGGTTGCAAACGGTGGCCAAGAAACGCGCTGCAGCAGAAGGGAGCAGCTCCCACTTCCCTGTCTCCACGCGGGGTGAGCAGGAGCACGTGTGTCTGTTTGGGCAGCAGCTCCTCTCATGGGAGCCCCCGTTGTGGCTCTGTGTGTGTGCTCTGTGTGAGCTCAGTGTGGAAGGACTCTGGAACTTTGGCCTGTCAATCCTTCCCTGCTTCCCAGGGCACGCGAGGGTGGCGGAGATGGCAAGCAGTGATAGGGTGAAGGTGTGTTGCTTCCACATCCGAAGCAGGATCCTATCCCCTAAAAAATGGCCCTTAGCATCCCTACAAAACACTCCTGTTACTCAGAAATCACTAAAAGAAATATATGGGCTCTTGCAACCCATTCTCAAGCAGAACAAGATTTTCCACAGGATCTTTTGCTTGGACGTACCACTGAAATATCAATAACATACTAAAGCTTAGCAATCTGCATCTTTTTTGTGGGTCAGCAAGCCAACAAAGTTTATTTTTGTTTAATTTAAACCTTTTTTTTTCCTAATAAAGAATCCAATTGAATTTATTGATCCTCCTACTAGTATTGCAGATCTGTAGGAATTAGATGTATCATAGGTTGTCCCAGTAGTTTTCAGGAATCTAAATGCTTTCAACTAGCCTGCAAGTCCTGTTTTATATAAATGGGCTCATTGTTGACCTCCTCTAGTCTTCCAGGGATCAGTGATAGGACCCAAAGGAATGGCATGAAACTGCCAGGGGAGGTTTGGGTTGGATCTCAGGGAAAGGTTCTTCCCCCAGAGGGTGGCTGGCACTGACCAGGCTCCCCAGGGCGGTGGTCACGGCCCCAGGGCTGCCAGAGCTCAGGGAGTGTTTGGACAACGGCCTCAGGGTCAGGGTGGGATTGTTGGAGTGTCTGTGTAGGGCATGGGGTTGGTCTTGATGATCCTTGCGGGTCCCTTCCAGGAGATTCTCAGGATATAATTCAGGATATTCTATCATTCTTCAAATAGCTGCAGCTGCACCTCATATTTCAGAGTACCCCAGGGAGCTGATGGCTTCTCCGTTTCTTTCCCTCATTTCTCAGAAGCTCCCACCTTGGTTGGCACCATAAGGCCAAGGAACCCAGACTCACTGCCTTCAGCAAACCCGACTGACAGCCCATTTGCCAGCAGAATTAATGAGCACTCCGACTCCTGATTAGTTACGCACCGTGTGCTGTTTTCAAAGCACCTGACTGACATAATTTATTGCCCTGACAATTTATTGTCTCATTAATCATTCTTTGCACCCCCACCTGGCTACAAGCTTCTCCTCGTGTTTCTTGTCTGGCCTTCCAGACAAGTTTGCCAATCCAGAATGGGTCTGCTCATCTTTTTCATGGCTTTCTCACACCTCTAGTCATCTCATCAGCAAATTTTTACTATTGCTTGCTGCCCTCTTGGCCTGTGTTTCATACATAGCTCCACGTTGCTTCATTATGCTCAAATTTCTTTTCATGCTATCTGGGAGGGCTCCTTTCTTTCCAACCTTCCTGTCTTCAGCTGAGGTGCCTGGATGATCCACAAACAGCCATCTGTGCCTTTCTCTGTCCTAATCCAGGTACCAACTGGTGCTCTCAATTTCACCAGACCAATCTCCTTTACCACCAAAAATTTGAGTAAAATCTGAAGCAAGGTCTTGTGAGCCCTATGCCGATGTCCAGCCTGCACAGAATCACAGAATATCCGGAGTGGGAAGGGACCCACAAGGCCCATCCAGTCCAGCTCCTGGCCCTGCACAGACACCCCAGCAATCCCCCGCTATCCCTCAGAGCCTTGTCCAAACCCTCCTGGAGCTCTGGCAGCCTTGGTGCTGTGCCCACTGCCCTGGGGAGCCTGGTCAGTGCCAACCACCCTCTGGGGAAGAACCTTGTCCTGAGATCCAACCTGACCCTGCCCTGACACAGCTCCAGCCATTCCCTGGGTCCTGTCACTGCTTACAGGGAGCAGAGATCAAGAGGCTCCTGGAAAGCGGTGCCTTCGTGGTGCAGGGTGGCTGTCACCCTCCCTTCCCACCATCCCAAACACCTCAGTTAACACCCAGCGCGGCTCTTGGCTGGATGAATCCGCAGGTGGAGCTGGCTGGAGCCAGCCGGGTGTGTCTGCACCAGAGGGCGCTTAGACACTGCCGAGCCGGAGCCTTCCTGCTCTGGGAAACCTGGAGCTTTGCACAACTCCCCTCGCACTCCGCTCCTGGTTCTCATAAACAAAAGGCAGGGGGAAAAAAAACCTGTCAGCAGCAACCCCTGCGATGGCAATTCTCCCTTCTTTGGTGCTGGAATGACATTACTGACGCCTAGCTGAAGAGGGACTTCGGACAAGGGAGTGTAGTGACGGTACAAGGGGGAATGGTTTCAAACTGAGAGAGAGTAGGTTTAGGTTAGATATTAGGAAGGAATTGTTTACTGTGAGGGCAGGGAGCCCCTGGCACAGGTTGCCCAGAAAAGCTGTGGCTGCCCCTGGATCCCTGGAAGTGTCCAAGGCCAGGCTGGACGGGGCTTGGATCGACCTGGGCTAGGGGGAGGTGTCCCTGCCCATGGCAGGGAGATTGGCATGAGATGATCTTTAAGGTCCCCTCCAAACATTCTAGGATTTTATGATTCTGTGAAATGCCAGCCTGAGTTGAGGCTGAAGGAATGGTGGCTCAGCCTAAAAACAGGGCTCAGGGATGCTGGCAGGTTCAGTCCTGGATCTCCCCAAACAACGAGCCAAGGGCCTGTGGAAGTTGAGGCTGCCCTTGCCCTCCCACCTGGAATCCTGGAAACACATACACAGCGTCTGTTGTGGGGGATGCTGTGTGATGCTCTGAGGAGAAATCCTGTGCCCTGAGCTATACAGACCACAATTGCTCCGTTTTTCACATTATTTTGAGTCCTGCAAGTGACTTTGCTGTAGTAATTTCATATTCTCACAGACAAATGCATTGCAAATCATAGAAACTAAATGGATCTGTAATTTAGACTTTATCTTGGAGGTCTTTTCCAACCTTAATGATTCTCTGATTCCACTGGCTGCCCATGTCCCTGATTTCTGTGGGCAGGAGTTACCAAATCCTTCTGGCCTCCCCATGCTCCCAGCCAGCCCGGACACTGTGTGCTCAGGTGTCCCCTCCTTTGTGACAGAGGAGCATCTCTTCTATGCACTGGTCTGATAGGACCATTTTATGGTATCACCACAACGTTGGCGGGTGAGATTTTCCATCACAATGGACTTTTAAACAATGGAGTGAAAAAGAACATGATTTTGGCATTCCTGAGGGGCTCAGCTAAGCCTCCCTGCTTATTAATGGCATTACATGACTTAATTAGGCTGAATGGTAGAGGTTTCAGGACACTGATTGTTGTCCACTTGTCCATCTATTAGCAGAAAACCAGGACTTTGGGGTGTTTAAGTCCATCCTGACTCTCCGGATCCTCTGCAGCTGATTTTTCCAGTATGGAGCCTCAGGCAGGGTGTGAAGCAAGGGCAGCCTTGCCAAAAGTTACGGAAAACACCACAGAAGAGTCTTTTGGCTGTCCAGTGCTTCCCCTCTACTGTCTGCATATGTTAGACACTGTGGTAGCCTCTAACTAAACAGCCAATGGGTTTCTGAAGACCCTTTTACCTTCCAATTCCCCCTTATATGATAGGAAATTATATCCTCTGTAATAGGAGTTGAGCCCAGCACAATGGTAATCCCAGCTGCCCACACACCTCCTGCCCAGAACCTTGCAGTCTACCTCCAAGATTCATACATGCACCTTTTGAAAGCCTAGAATAAATATCCAGAGGGAAAATTGCAGCTTGAAAACAGCCATGGAAGATCATACTCAACATAAAAGAACATAAAGATGGCATAAGTAATACAGTATTGTGCAAAATAAGTGGTGGAGAAAGACAAGAAATACTTGCTGTGCCTAAAAATATGTTACATTCTGCAGGAAATTGTAGAGCTGAAGAGGAATTGGTCATTCTCCCAGGAAAATTTAATTTACTGAAAAAACAAAATTGAAAGTAGAAAGGAAAGTATTAAACCACTTGAACTCCAGCATTTAAAATATATTGATTATTTTCCTGAGAAGCAAGTTGCTACTAGTCAGGAATTTATAATCATCCCTGTGTTGAGAAGGGATGGGCTGAGCTGATGCCCTGGCCAAGCTATTGCTAAAACCAAATTACCAAAACAGAGTGATCATAATTACCAGCAAAATGGGTTTGGAGGTGAGACAGTGTGATGGTGAGAAAGTGTTTAGGAAAGAAATGATGAGCTGTAGGTATCAAGGGAAGTATCAGGGTGAAAAGAGGTTGCTCCTGCACTTGTTCAAAGGTTGATCTCAGGTCTGCTGTGGTTCAGTGTTTTAATTGATGGTGTTGGACTAAACACAAGCACAAAGTCAATGAAGTGTCAAGGCAAAAAAAAAAAAAAAAAAAAAAAGGAAAAATATGGAAGTTCTGTGCCATAAACTTTGGATTCCAGATTAGGATAGATGGAAATCAGGGTTTGAGTGTATGGAGGAAGCTTTTAGCAGCTTCTCACAGAAGCCACCCCTGTTTTCAGCTCTGCACCAAAACCTGGCCTGGCAAACCCAGTGCATTTGGTCACTCTCAGTGAAGTGTCACCAAATGGCAAGGCTGAGAGAAGACAAATGCAATTTCTAGGACTTCTCAGGTGAAATATTCCCAGCAGAGACATGTATCCCAGTAGGTACCAGCACTGAACAAGGCACCTGCCAGCCTGCAACGCTGGGCGTTCAGGTTCCACCAGCCAGGCTGGGAACAGCGAATCCCTCCTGGAACAGCAAATCCCTCCTGGAACAGCGAATCCCTCCTGGAACAGCGTGTGAAGGACCTGCCACGGGGGGTCAGAAAGCACAGATGGGTCCTTAGATAGGCATCTGCACATGCTCAAAGGCTTCTTCCCCACATGCCCAACCCCGATTCTCCTGGAAAAGGAACTGCACAGTGAGGAATATCAGGTCAGGCAACGCTCAGCTGGTCCCTCCGGCCCTCAGAGGATGAGGCAGCTGCTCAGAGGACCCCCCACACACACAGACCCTCTTCTCCATGGTGGGAGTGAGAGGGAACAGTTCCCTCATGCAGGCTGCCTCCCACAGCGTGGATGTTGTGTTGCATCCAGGAATTTGGTTCCAAGACCAGCAGGAGAAATACAGGCTAGGATCAGAGCTAGCTGGAAACAGTTCTTAATGGTATTTTTTCCAACCCAGCTATTACAATGTGTTGTCAAAGCAATGCATTCAGTTAAAAGAGTTTCAGCAGAGCGAAGGGGATTTACATAGCAGCACAAAAAAATCAAAAACTTCTGAGTGGTAATTTCCCCAAGTCAGACTAATTCCCATCTAGCTTGTTCCCCAGCAGCATCTTTAGTTGCTGGAGCCTGTGTAAGGACAGGAAGATAATTAGCTGAGCACTTTTCTTGCCATTGCTGTGAGCCTGCAGGAACTGCCCTTTCCAACACTTATCATTTGGTTAAATCATTTTGTTCTAGTGGCTTGATAAAAGGGGGAGCTGGGGTGGAGGAAGGGTCTTTGTGTTGTGCTGTCCAGGATGTTTCTAGGATACTCCAGGGAGGTGAATTTTGTTGGCACATTAAAGAACAAGGGGGAATTTGTGTCTGTCATGGGAAGTTTTAGGGTTGCAAAGCCTGGCACTAGGAGATCCCAGAATTTAGGCTTCTTGTGCATCCTGAACTTGATCTTCTGGTCACCCTGGGCTTGGTCTTCTTGTGGATAAGTGTTAAGAAGTCTTTTATTACAGGTTTCAGTACTTGTTTTTCCATTCAGTAAATGTGGAGCCACTCGAAAGTCCTTCTTATCCTTCTCATCAGGATGTTACTTTGTAAGTTATTAATCAAAGGGTGTCTGGATGTGGCCCTGAATACAGAAGTCCTGCCTTTGGGGTGTTTCACCAGAATACCAAAACAAAGCACAAATATTAGTGAGCTGTGAGCATTGTAATCCTATCTAATTAGATGAGGAAATTAGGCAGGGGTGATGCTGCTTCCTTTTGCAGCCAGAGATCTGAAGAACAGAGATTAAGGCTGTAAGTGTCTATTAATTTCCAGTGCTGAGTTTCAGATAATGGGTGCTTAACTTTTTAATTTAATTTAATTTAATTTAATTGCTTGTGCCTAGCAATTCAACTTCACTTCACTGGTTCAACCTGCTGTGGAAGCAATAGCTAAACCAAAAGGTCTTCACACCTTGAAGTAAACTTCATTTCAGAGGGTTGAATTGGGATATAAAGAGGAGAAGGGACTCGTTCAGGGCCTGTGTGTGCTCCCAGCACTTTGGTATGCAGCATGGTTCTTCTCCTGAAGACTCAGGAGTCCTCAAGCCCACCTTAAAATAAACTCATCACAGCAATAACGCCCTGCACCTAATATTTTTTTTTTTTTTTTAATTTCATCTCAGGGATAATCCCGTGGATTAAGCAATGTTAAGATAGCTACAAGTCCCGGTCCCCTGGCTGAGGCTTGGCACAGCTCCCAAGCCTTGGTATTTCTGGGGTAGGGAGTTGGGCTCTGGCTGAGTGTTGCCTCTCTCAGCACTTGGCACGTCAGCCCAGCAAACCGGCAAAAATATCTCTTTTTTTTTCTTCATAAAATTGTTTTTCTGCCAATATATTCAAATCCTAATGGGTTTCTCAACACCTTTGCAGCTCAGGTGGTTTTCTGTTGGATTTACTGTACCCTTCCCAGGCAGTGGCTGCTCCAGGATTGCTGTGCAGTTTTAGAATCGCAGAATCACAGCAGGGTTTGGGTTGGAAGGAACCTTTAAAGGTCACCCAGTCCAACCCCACGCCATGAACAGGGGAACATTCCACTGTGACTTCAGACATTGCCAACTGGATTCGACTTCTGAGCCTTGGACTCCCCTCTGTAGGTGATGAGCTTTGCTTTGATGCACATCTCCATACATCTACCTGTGTGTATGCAAACCCTGCTCTTTAAAGCCTCCTACAGCAGCAAGCTGTTCCTCTTTGCCCAGAGTCTGCAGATGGTGCCGAAATCTTCAGAGCTTTGGGGGTTTATTTGTTTCTTTATTGTTAGATAACTTCACACACTTGGGCCCTCATCGGGATGCCTCAGCCTTTCCATTTACCAAACAATCTCACTTTTAGCTCAGTTTCTGTCCTCGCTGCCAGCCCCCTCCCCAGGCAGGCCTGTGAAGAATCGTCTTGGTTTATTATTAGTGTTGGTGCTGAAGTTCATTTTCTAAATCTCTGTTGTTTTTTCCCCCTTCCCAAAATAAATTTGCCATTTCCTCTGTGTTGCGATCTGTCATTTGCTTACCTCCCTGCTGGATCCAGACCAAGTTTTCTGAGGAGACTTGGCTATTAAAACATAAAAGAGAACCACTGATCTCGTGTGCTGAGCCCCAGGCCCAGCTCCACCACCAGCACTTTGGAAGGGTCACACAACATCCATCCTCGTCTGCTTCGGTGCCTTTGGGGAGTTAGCCCCAAAATCAGCATTTGGCAAACATACAACTGTAACCAAGCTGGGCTTTGTTTGAGAGGGGGGGGGATGCTGAGCATCTCCAAGGATGGCAAAATTATCAGCCCTAGAGAAGGGCAGCTCAGTTATGCATTCTACAGCTTCCTCCTGAGGAGCAGTGGAGGGGCAGCACTGATCTCTGCCCTCTGTGACCAGTGACAGGACCCCGGGAAGGGCTGGAGCTGTGTCAGGGCAGGGTCAGGTTGGATCTCAGGACAAGGTTCTTCCCCCAGAGGGTGGTTGGCACTGACCAGGCTCCCCAGGGAAGTGGGCACAGCCCCAAGGCTGCCAGAGCTCCAGGAGGGTTTGGACAACGCTTTGATGGCCAGGGGGAAATTGTTGGGGTGTCTGTGCAGGGCCAGGAGCTGGACTGGATGGTCCTCGTGCGTCCCTTCCAACTCAGAGCATTCTGTCCTTCTATGTTTCTATGAATTTATTCATGTGTCCTGTTTTCCTGGTCAGCAGAGCTGGCTGTGGCAGTGTCCTGGCCCTGGCAAATCCTGGTGTGCTCCCAGCTGCCAGCATGAACCAGCATTTGCTGTGTGATCCAGAGAAACCCTCACATCAGGGCTGGCAAAGGTAAAAAAAAAGTCTAGCTCAGCAAAAGTTGCTTATTTTCCTACTGTCATTGCTTTTGGGGAAAAAATCTCCGGTGCTCCTAATCACATCGTGCAAGCATTAGGGAGGAAACCATGATTTTAAAGGGAAGTTGGGACATTTTGTAGTTCATTTTTTTCACATTGAGCCAGGGTTTCATCTCTGAGCAACTCCCCTGCTCGTGCAGCTCCTGCTCACAGGTGGTGGCCCCAGAGCAAAGCCTCTGCCGTGGCCAGCGGCTCCACCGCCTCTGCCCCCATCCCAGGTGGGAGCTGGGTGTCCCCTTTCCCCACCTCTGCTTTTGGAGCGAGCACTGCAGCTCATCTGTCTGTCAGGCTGTGTTTAGCTGCTGTTTGGTGGCATTTCCAGCTTTCTGCTTTTTAAATGCCATTTCCCAGGAGAGAAGCTGAGCCGCCCCCGATCCGTGTGAGCACTGAGAGGCAGGAGCTCTCTGTTGGCTGTGCACATGGATAACTCACCTGTGCCAGTGCCAGAGCTGGTGCTGGTCCAGCCAGTGCCCACAGCTCTGCCAGTGGATGCTGAAGCACAGCCCATTCCCCTTCCCTGTTGCGCATCCCACACCTATTCCCCCTTCCCCAATACCACCTGGAAAGGTTTTCCTCCTCCTTGGCATCCTCCCCACTGCCATCCCTCCCCTGACACCTGCAGGGGTCAGGGCACTGTAGGGCTTTAGGCTGGGTCCTGCTTCCTTGCAGCCGTTTCTTTCTGCCCACGTGGGATTGCATGGAGGTAGATGTGTAACTATATAAATGTATTTATATATGTATAAATATAGAGTATAAATAACATGACAGATAGTATATAAATAGCCCCATGATTGTGTAACTCACCCCAAGGAGGTGGCACGAGAACCGGAGCAACCTGAAGATAAAAATCCAGCTCAGTGATTACTCCAAGCCCTCTTGGACTGATGGGGAACAGCACACAATGACAAGCCACCACCTGATGCCCATTAGCATCCAGCCAAGCCAAAGGGGAGAAGCCACCAAGCTGGATTCAAGCACACAGGTCTATTTTTAAAAGCTCACTCGCTCTCTGTAACTGGCAGCGTCAATTCATTCACGCAGACAGCACACTGGTGCCTCTGAGGATGGTATACTTAACCCAGCCCTGACTCGGAGCTGTGCTGAGTTTTTACACTGTTTTCACACAGGACGGTGCTCGTGAGGCCCAGCAGTTTGCTCACTGAAGGCTTACAATAATTTCAGAAGCTGCACACTCCCTCTTGTAGTCTGGTTTACCTGCCGTGAAAAATGGAGGTGGGGAGGAGCGAGCAAATTCTGCCCTGGATTTTGCTTTGTTCTTAGCAATAAATTCTGCCCTAAACCTGATGTGTTATGATATCCTTTTCAACTTCCCCTGAGGTCAGTGCTCCGTAGCGTACATGCTGTTGAAGTATTCCTGAATTTCGTCATATTTGCTTCGATGCTTTTTTCCTTTCTAAATTATCCTGTGGGTTTGTGACACAGTGGGCTGATAAGCTGTTCCAGTATGGGGACAGAGCAGATACAAGCATAGCTTGTAATAGAAAACTGAGCCCATAAATGATAATGTTTATTGTATAAACTGACCAAATAAGTTACTGTCATTTCCTGGCCCCGACACAAACTCTGCTCATTCATCTCTCCATTGTCACAAGCATCTGAGAAGAGAGAACCACTCTCAAGCCCTGTGAGAAAAATAGAAAAGCCAGAAACCGCCTCGGTATTTAACACTGGAGAATCCATTGCACCTTCCTGTGCCCAGATAAATTTCTTTCAGCCCCTCTACTTCTCCTCACACGATTCTTCTGATGTTATTCCAGGGCTGATATCAGGCTCCTTTGATGCACTGAAATTCCCCAAAGACCAATACTCAAGTTTTGCACACAATCCTTATCTGCATGTATATATTCCTTCTCTCTGCCTCCAAGGAATAGTTTCCTATGATCTTCCAATGTTTATTTAGGTCATTTTTGTCTTGATCCAGTTTTCTCTTTGGAGAAGAAAGCCTGCATATGTTTCTTCAGATGTCACTCTCCCTTCGGTACAGTCACAGTAAATACACAGCTATGAAGTCTTTCCTCCATGTAAACATTGAAATGTAGAGAAAGTATCCCAGTTATCTCCAAGATTTACCCTTGGGGTAACTTTTCCCCTTGAAGTCTGTGTTAGCTGTAGCATTCACTTCAATTAGAAGTATTCACCCAACACTGAGGCAATTTCCAAAGCCTCCAGCCAAGTTTCTACTACCAGAGTTTGCCTCTCCCAAAGCTTCCCAAGACGTATTCTGTGTATTTCTTGTGAGTGCAGCAATTCACTGTATCTGCAGGAAGGTAAAAGACACTTTTATAGATCTGATTTCAGCTAATTTCTGGATATGAAACTGTTTAACAGCAGGAACTACCCCAGTCTGGAGGCCACCCTGTCCTGCTTCTCCCTGGGTAAAGTTCCCTTGCCTTGGGGACCAGCTGCCCTGCCCAGCCACTACAAGATTGCACAGGAGGAAAACAAACCTGGGTTTGTGTCTAATTATCAGACAGTGAAAGTTATTCCAAGGCTACCAGTCTGGTATTAGTGAGATCCCTGGATTTCTGGCCATTTCTGCAGTTCACCACAGCCCAGGTATCATTCACACACCCGTAACCAGGTTGTTCTCCGGTAAAACAGCCTCCAGCAGCACCCAGCTCAGCAGGAGGAGGGCTTGCTCGCTGCTCTTCCAGCTCCCAGAGCCGCAGGGACTGGAGCGGGATGGGGCCGGAGCCAGCTTTTCCCACGTGGGATGAAGAGGACAAATGAGCGTCTGCAGATTCAGCTCACAGGCTTTGGGAGATGCTAAATGCCTGCCCAGGGCTGCAGGTCTTTTGTGGGCGCTAATCTGCTGACATGACAACTGGATCCACTCGGATGGATCCTTGGATAAGCACAAATTTCCATGTCAGGAGTCTGTGTGGGCAAAGAACAGAAGCCCCTTCGTGCCAACAGAGCCAGGTGCCAAATTCTGCTTGCTGCAATCTCTCGGTGAAACCACTTATCTGAAAAGGCAGGAGGAAGCTGGCTCCAGTCCCTTGTATAATTAAAGGCCTGGTGCTCTGGGCACGTACCTTTGGAGTAGAAATCTTATTCTCCCACTTCTCAGCTCCCAAGGAAACATGACTTAGATAGAGTGACTTGGAAATGTATAGGATCAAGATCCATACGTCCCTTGCTTGCTCTCTGGTGGGTCCGGCCCCAGCTCCAAGCCAGGTGTGGTTGAGTATTGGCATCCACGCTGGTGGGAGCAGGCCTGACATTTCAGCCATGCATATGAGCCTGTGAGATGGGTATTTATATCTCATCACATGATTTAAGAGGTATTTTAAGTTTCAGGAAAAAATAGTTCTGTATTTATATGTATATGTCTATATATCTGTGTGTGCATGAGCATAAAAACACACAACTATAGGCGGGGGGAGCTGTTTAAATCAAAGGCAGATTTAATAAGGAAAAAAGTTAATCTTGAGTGTCTGGGGATGTTTCACTATGGCACTCAGTGCCTTGTCTATAAGAAGTTATTTCTGGCAGACAGATTTTACTGAAAAAGTTCATTTTTCTCACCCAGAGAAAAGCATTTATTTAACCGAACCCCTGGCAAAGAATAAAGGTTGGATTGTCCTACTTACATCAAATAATTTGTGTTTAAAGGTTTTTTTATTCCTCTGGTGGACACGAATGGCCAAGTTTAATAATCTTCTTCTTAACCTGCATTTGTAACTTGTCACAGCAAGGTGAGCAGAGGTCTTTGTGCACTCCCACGGTGAGCAAGGCAAACTCTTCAAGGGGAAAACATCC
The DNA here is from genome assembly GCA_013399855.1 of Oxyruncus cristatus. NCBI lineage: Eukaryota > Metazoa > Chordata > Aves > Passeriformes > Cotingidae > Oxyruncus > Oxyruncus cristatus. The sequence goes on from VXAY01003218.1 coordinate 789,609, forward strand.
TATCACTCTGTTACAGCTCTGCTTTCTGCTCCAGAAGCTTCACGACACGGGCTCTGGTTTGTTCCTCACCGTTCAGTTTTACTATTCATGTTCCCTGTTTTTTGCGTGGTTGCTCCTCCTCTGGGGGATATTCCTGTGCTTTTTACCCACTTTCCTTATTTTTCTTTTTGCCTGGAAGTTTTGTCAAAAGTAGCTCCCTACGACAGCTGCCTGGGAGCAGGTCACATTTCTGAAAGGTTGGAATGGGAAAGGCAGCAGACATAATGAAATACAGCTGCCCAAATTTTGGAGGAGAGCTTTTGGAAGAGAGAACCTTAGAATCACAGAATGGTTTGGGTTGGAAGGGACCTTAAAGATCATCTAGTTCCACCCACCCTGCCATGGGCAGGGACATCTCTCACTAGACTTCCACCACACAGTTTTTCCATTAAAGACAGAAACCCTTGAGGTAAGGACTAGCATCCTCACCCTCACCTGGGCAGTTCTGCTTCTACAAGCATTAAAACTTGCCCTATTTTTGTCCTCCCCAAAGTGCTGAACTCGGTGCAAATTTGGTGGATGGCCTTATCAAAACCAGCAAATCTCCAGAGCAGGGTGAGGGTCTGACCAAGCTGAGCCAGCACTGCTGGTGGGCTGAGCTCCACGGGGAGCTCCCCGGCAGATGGGTTTGTATATCTCTGAAAAGACAGATTTTCCTAACCTGCTCCCCAGCTCGTGATGCTAAAACACTTACACCTCTGTGCATGGTGCTGATGAACAGCCCTCATACGCTCACTCAAGCAGACAAGCTATTTTTGCATGAGTAACCCTGAAACTCCTGATGGGACTGAAAGTCTGGCGATAAGAAGGTTGTGTTCTGCATCCGAATGCAGTTATAATTTTACTGCTGGGTAGTTCATATTCAGGCGTTGCTGCTTAAGGGCGTAGCTGTAGGATCAATGATGTTAAGAAAGCAGCAAATTAACCAACAACTCATTTATAACGTCAGTTCTGTCTAGAAAAATGACTATTACTGTTGGAGCTGGAACAAGCCTGATTGCTTGAGTGGGTGTTCGATCCCAGCTGAGGTGCTGTGAACAGCAATATTGAGAAGCATTTTCACAGGCAAGTGTTAGACATCATGACTTTGTCTTTACAACACAGTATTGACGTAACTGTGCCAGCAGTGGGGTAGGACGTGAGGCCTTGAGAGAAGGGTCAAATCCAGCCTTTTCCCAAACACTGCCTTTCCACCCCAGTGGATGCCCGTGCACAGGGATGCACCAGCCTCAGACACACAGAGCTGGGTGTCAGAAATGTCCTGAGCACCCTGCAGCAAATCGCTTGTGTTGTGGCTCATGAGCCTCTAAATAAACATCAGATCACAGCAGAAACATGAGGCGTGGTGACAGTCAGTGGAGAGATTGAGGTAGCCAGCACGAATGGACGCTGGCCTCCTGCTGCCAACCTATGAATAGATCTGTGGGTGCCGAGCTCTTGCTGACCTACACTGAATTACGGTGGGTGAGGGTCTGAGCTCCATTTGCACAGGGTCCTTTGCTGGCACAAAGGTGGGACCTCACACAGCGGTGGCACCCTGACTGACAGTCACTCTCATTTTAGACAAGCTTGTCTTCTAATTGGTGCCTCATCTTGGACCCTGTAGGGTCTTCATCTGCATTTACAGTTGTGTTCATTATCAGAAATTGATTTGCAATGAACTAATTCAGGTTCCAGCATGACTGATCTAGTCAATACACCAGCCTGGGGTGGGGAAACCTCACCTCAGGAACCACCTGCAGATGGGGTGGTGCTGGTCCTTCCCTCAGTCACTGCCTGCAGTTGTGCTGATATTTTGCAAGGGGTAAACACGAATACTTGCTGGGTTACTCTTTCCTTTGACATACACCTCTTAGGTGCTTACCCAAAGTGCTAATCTCAACCTGTTTGAACAGAAGAAATGCAATCCCAGTTGAAAAGCAGAAACCGGTTTAGTCTACTCAATGTTCTCCTCCTTAAGGCTGGCAGACTCTCCGGTGCCTTGAAAAGTTTTCCCTCCAAAAATGTGAGAAGGGCAGGTCTGGGAGTCACCACCAACACACAGAGTGGATCTGCTCTGATCTTATAATAAATCCACAGGGCTCGTACTAAGTGTACTCCCATGGAGTACTGCTTTGTAGTGTTTAGTACACTGTTTTCCAAGATGGAGTTTTCACACGTCACTACTGATGCTCTCAGCATCAATACCTAAACCCAACTTTTTTAGAGTTCATCCAAGATAAATACAATAAAACTCTAACAGTATAACAAGCCAGCTCCTACTGACTTCAGAGGGAGCATGGATGCAATCCGACTGTTTCAAGCCCGTAGAGCACCTTCCCTCTGATTCCAACAGCCTCTCCATCCTCTGCTGATTAATGCACTGTAGTGCATTATGAGTTATTCATGTCTTCATGGTTGGGTGTGTGTGAGCCCTAGAGCTCTTCCAAGCTGCTTATCTCCAGCTGTACAGCTTGTGGGCTGGAAGGCCATGGGCAGGAACCCAGCGCTGATGACAATCCCGGGATAAGAGCTCCAACTGGCACGTACCTGTCTTGGCTCTGGGATGCCATCACTGGATGTTGATCCTTTTGCAGAAGGAAGAAGCAGAAAGAGTGTGGCCTCTGACACCCCCTTGCAGCCATCAGGATGGGAATGGCTCCAGAAGGGAATACTTAGCAGATGAAAGATGTTTGTTTTCCACGGCATCTAACTTGGATATCTAACTAATCCATTTTGTCATCCCTCAGACTTGGAAGTGACTGTGTAATATGGCCTGACAAGGAAGCTGTCAGAAAAACAGGCAGAGCAGACCACTGCTGTCAAACACTTGACTTCTGAGTCCCCCTAGGTCTCTATTACTTCATTATTATGCACTTTCACCATCAGTCCTTTGATCCAAAGAACGGATGACATTAGTGTCCAGCTCATGAGCAGATTTTAGTGAAGTCTGTCCCAGTCACTTTCTGTCAGCTCAAAAATCACACACAGAATATGTGCACACCTTCCTGGAGATGTCTGACCACAGTCACGACCACATGTAGGCAGTGGAAGCGAACTGTTGTGCATGGGGGGCACAGACTCCCTGGAGGCAATGGGACAACCTGGGTTTGCTCCAAGAAAATGGACAGGGGCCTGTCCACACCAACCAGGCAGCAGGTTTTCAGGTCAGAAATCCTCCTTTTACCGAATTACAGAACTACAAACTGCATGGAACCAATGACAAAGGTTTTGTCTAAACATCACCCAGCTAATTCTACCCACAGGCAAGTTGAACTTGGCCCGGCAAACCAGGGCTATTCCACCACCACTTGACCACTTGAGCCCAGGTCTGACAAGGACTGGCTGAAGGAGCTGGGGGTGTTCAACCTGGAGAAAAGGAGGCTCAGGAGGGACCTTCTCACTCTCTACAAGCACTTGAAAGGAGGGTGGAGCCGGGTGGGAGTTGTTCCCTTCTCCCAGGTAACACGCAATAGGACAAGAGGAAATGGCCTAAAGTTTCGCCAGGGGAAGTTTAGGTTGGATATTAAGGCAAACTTCTTCACAGAAGACAGGTAGGTATAGCACTTGAGGACATGGTTTAGTGGAGGCCTTGGCAGAGCTGGCTTAATAGCTGGAGTCGATCTTGGAGGTCTTTTCCAACCTCATGATTCTATGATGCTCTGACCTTTCAGTCTAGAATGTTGCCTCCCTTGTCTCATGCTTCTGAGGATTTTCATAACAATCTCATTTGTGGTTATTTACTGTGTCTGGGAACCAACACAGAGACACATCCCCAAAGCCATCCACAAAAGGAAGACCAACACCCACTCTGGATCTGCCCCTAAGATGTCCCCGTTCTGTGCGGGACAGAGGTTGTGACGCCCATTCCCACCCAAGAGACATCAGCTTGGACCAGATTTAGTCAGCTTCTGCAGCCTAAGAAATTGATGGGTGAAGGTAGGAGCTGGTGAGTGAATCATCTCGTTACCCCATACTGAAAGGATGCAAATTTAGGATTTTAGTTATGCCACTCCCTTGTTATGTCAAGGCAGTACAGTACAACCACCACTTGACCATTTTTTTTTCCTAGTGGACATTCCAGTGGGAACTCTGACACCCCAGAGCAAGCTACAGTGAAAAATTAAACAATGTCTTACATCTGACAATGAAGATACTTATTTTATATGATAGACCAACACACAGCTATGTGTTAGAGAAAGCAGTCGCCACTGATTCACCCTCCCTTCAGGATTCCATTGCTCCTATAGCCAAGCAGAAGCCTGTATTTCAGAAGTGGGAAGACATCTCCACCACAGCGATGTTACCGTGAGCCTGAAGGAGCTGCTCTCCACAAGTTTCAAACACAACAGAGAGGCAGGTCAAGTCTAACAAGCCCTGGGAAAGCTTTGTGGCACCACTGAGGGCCTCCACCTGCACTGCACCAGCTGTGCAGAAACACCTTCGCAAGACGAGCATTTTTGCTTTGATTTTATTTTGGTTTAAACAGCATTTGAGTCCTCAGTTTGCCTGCTGGAAAGTCTGAGCCAAGTATTCCTGTGGGCTCAGTAACCCCTCCTACAAAGAAAGAAATGTCCTAAACATCTTCAGTATAGGATGTGAGAGATTCCCAGGTCATGAACAAACAAGGAAAAGCAAAACAAGCTTACAAAAAAACCCCCTGCTTATACTGAGGCAAAATGTTTTAGTGATTTAAAATCTCTTTTTATGTCCTTGAACGGCCTAATGGAGGATTATCTTATTAGCTCTGGTGCTGGAGGATGCACAGGACACCTTACAGGTGACTTTGTGTTCAGCCTTTTTTGGATGCAGGTGTTGACAACACAGGGATTAGGGGCCGACTTGGCTTTGGAAGAAATCCTATGGTCTTCATCACAGCAGTATTGCTACAGAAGATACATTTGGAGGCCCTTGGAAATTTGGAAAGCCAGACTTCGCCTCACTGAAGATACGCAACAGCTGAAAATCAACGCTGGGAAAACCAAAGGTGCATTTTTCATCCTACGGATTGACACGTCCCAGTGCACACAACACACAGGTTCAAGTGATCATTTCATCGCTCACACAAACTCCTTTCAACTCAAAAAAAAAGCTCATCAAAGCCCATGAGATCACGGCTGGAGCCTACACAGTAAAAACCTTTCAGCAATGATCACGCTTAAAGAACCAACTTCCAAAGACCACGTGGGGAAGAGTGGAAATGAGACAAAGTTTCTCTCTCACCGATGCTCTGATGGACAGCAGTAGCCTGCGACGTGTCTCATTTCTGCATCCTCCAAAGCAGAGCTTGTGGAAGAAACGGGGTTTGAAGCCATTTATTTGAATTCTCAGCAGCTGCTCAGCCACCCTCGAACCTCTCGCTTATTCTTTGCAAGTCATCTGTAAACTGCCAGGGAAAGGGCTTTTTGTTCTCACAATACATTTGGGAAGTGGCTCTGTGCGCTAAATATCCAGAATTGCGCATGTACAAAAATCTGTTTGTTCTTCCATTTGCAGAACCTCCCAAACATCATTCATAAACAGCAGCTGGCGTGACTGTGTGCTTCGAAATCTGCTGAAAATGGTTTGTAGTAGTTCCTACCTTCATACTTACAGAAAGGAACATTCCAAAAACTAAGAGGAAATCTGTGAAATAAGGGGGTTGTTTCTGGTCCTCTGTTCAGCTTCCAGATACTACTCGCGGAAAAAAAAAAAGGTTTGAGGTTCCCTGTCAGGGTAATTCAAAGTTCATCAGCTTGTGGGAGCAATTTAACAAATTTCTCAGCTATTGTCCAGCTCCAACAGGTCCCTCCCCGTTGCTGCACCTCCACTGCTGACCCAGATTTAGCAGCCTGACACACCACGACACACCAGTCTCCGTGTTCATTCAGAAATCCGTGTCTGTTTTTCGAAGCCAGCCGTGTAGGACGTTCGTCCTCCTCTGCATCCTTTGCATGAGGAGCCAAGGCAGCTGCCCGGTGCAATCCAACTGAGACTGCCAGCGGTGTTCCCAGCCCACCATTTCCACATATCAGCTGCACAGAGCAGTTTGAATGATGAAAACGGGATATCAAAGCCCAGCATAGCTGCAGAACAAAAAAAATTCAGCTTATCCACATTTGTGCCTCATTATTCCCCGCCTGTGAGCACAGATTCCCTTCTCCCCAGCCTTTAGGGAGTGCTGCTCCACAGCCTCATCTCTTCTCATGCAAATAAGAGCGCTCTGTGCATGAATAAGCAAAGAAGGTTGTGTTTCCCTGCCCCTTTAGAGAATTCAACCCATCTGGAAGCAGAAAGGATGTTACTTAGGTGATGGCACGGGGCAGGAGGAAGGAGTAGCAACAGCGATAGAGACGTGTGTGAAAGCTGAAGGAACACATCCAAACTATTTTACAAACACTTAAAATACTAATTAGCAAGTCAAGAAGCAACGAGGACAGCAGTTAAAATTAAGCAAATAATTTGGCTGCTAATGCTGCCGGGTTTGCTGTAGTACAAGCAGTGCCTTTGTATGGCACCAGCCAAGAAATCTGCATTCACGTCCATGCTCGCTCTCCTTCCAGTTTCCTCTAAGCCACGGGAGCAACAGTTCCCTTCCAGTGTTTCCCTCCTTTTCATGCAAGAAGGAGAAGGAAAGGAATCTGCAGGTGTGCTTGGGCTGCTGTCCAGCTCAGTTCTGCCCTGAGGGCTTTTGTGTACCAAGGTGGTACCACGACACACAATCACTGAAAACAGGGAAGGTGCAGCTGAGAGACAAATCCTACCCAGCCTTGCTGCTGTCATCTCCTACATTTCCTCAGGGGTGCCAGTTGTTGCCCTTCTGCATTTGGCTCTTGCTTATAAAGGAGGTCAGCGAGGACAGTGTGGCGGTGGCTTCTTGTTCCACTGTCAAGGATACCCACGGTTCATGTCCCCACTTGCTTTTCTTTACAGGAGACCATCTCCTTGGTAATTAAATCCAGACATTTAGTAGCTCATGCACTTGGTGGTGGGGTGAATCCCTCCTGTCTCCTTTGGCGTGGTATCACCAGTTCTTTCTGCCTGGTTTCCCTCTAAATACTTCACCTGGCATGGTGTCTGCCTCGTTAGGTGTGATAAACTTTCCTGAGGGACATCTGAACAACAAACAGGCAGTTTCCAGGAGCTGGTCTCTCCCTCCTCCTCACGAAGGTGAGGAAACATGCAGGATACACACTACCCCTGTGCCATCCCTGGTGCCTGCGCAATGGGAACAAATCCAGAGTCTCCCGAATTGAGTGAATTTATGGGGACTTAAGGATGGCACTTTGACAACTGAACTTGCAATAGCCACCCAGTTCCAGGAGATGTTGCTGTGCTTTCAGCTAAAGGCCTGGAGCAGAAGCACACAGGAGGAGCATGGGGACTGCAAAGAGGAAAAAATTAGGGAAAAAATCCTAAGCACCCTTGGAGCGAGTAGCATTAGGGAGTGTGCCAGCACGGGGAAAAGCTGTGTTTGGGGCAGTTCTGCACTTCCCAGGCTGCAAAGTGGAAACACAGGAGGCTTCTAGCAAAAAGCAGATGGGTGGTAGCATCAAGAATCAGATCCCCACTTCTAGACATCTCTCAGACCTCAGGCTCTGCTGCTTTTTCATACGTGCTGGTCTGATGCCAAACAGAAGACAGGTCACTGCCTTAAATAAAAATTCAGTTCTTCCTGATTGCCTTTTGACTTACAGTAGGAAAAACCTCCCACCACATGGCCAGTTAAATACAACCTTCTAGGGAACAAGACAACAAAAGATGTAAACACTTCTTCTAAACTTTTAAACAAGAGTCTGCACCTTATGGTAGCTCCAAGGCTGTGAGCAAAGTCGCCAGGGTGCCGGGGAAGAGACGGGAGTCAGGTCAGAAAGGATCTGACTGGAGGGACCACTGATGTGCCCAGAAGTCCTGGTTTAACTGGGTCTGTGGGATTAGTCAGCATGCTGCCCTGGGGTTTGCTCAGGGCAGAGGCTTCGTGCTGTCTGCTGTCACCCCCACCCAGGCTGCAGCCCTGGGAACGAGCTTGTTCCCAGCGCCCGGCAGGAGCCGGGGACAGACGTCTCTTCACAGGGTCATTACCCCTGCTCGTGGTCACCCTGCACAACCCAGCTTGGGGGGCCTGCCTCCTGTGTTTGTTTGCAAAGACTTTAGAGTAGAAATAAGGACAACCAGGGAAAACAGGAGCATGTAAGGTTGTGTTGTTCCCATGTCTGCTCTGCGTGCACAGAAGGAGCTGCAATACTGCACTGTCAGTACTCAAACAGACTTGGTGGCCAGAGTGTGTCGGAGACCCACCTTGGCTCTGCTGGCAGCCAGGAGTGTTGCAGTGACCTGTTTGCTGTTGGCTTGCTCTGCTGTATGCTCTCCATCCACCATCCACTCCTCCTTCCAAGAGGGTGCAGGATATACCTGCCGGTGAGGAGAACCATCAGAGCTTGACACTGCTGGCACTGCCTTCAACCCAGACACTGTGGGTAGAGACATTTCCCTGAGCTTCATCCAACATGAGCCACGGAAGCCAAAATCCCTTTGAGAGCAGTGAAAAGGGTGTTTGGGGTAATTAAAGTCCTCTGGGTGAGTTGTGCTCCCTGCCCCAAGGAGTTTGCCAGCTCGTCTGGGGACAGGCACAGATGTCACAGCAAAAGCTAGGGAAGATGATGATAACAGGCACGGACACATGGGTTGCTCAGAGGGTTGAGTCAGCAAGCCTTTGCCCGCAGCACGGGGTGGGTGTGCTGAAATAGCTGTTTGTGAAGCCAACAGCTCTCCAGTGCCTGATCCCTTTCAAACTCCACTTGCGTTGCACTGCTCGGAGGTAAGTAAATTCACGCGGGGTTTTCCCAGGTAAAGAGGGATCCAGGCTGTCCTCTTCATCCACCCACTTGTGTGCAGAGTTATGTCCAGGGTCATCCACATGCAGCCGAGTACCTGAACCAAACATCAGTGGTTATTATTCTTTCTAAGTGTACAACAACTCCTGAAAAAAAAAGCCAGTAGTGTCTAGACACAAGTGTGGTGACAGCAGTTCTTTAGTGACGCTCAAGACTCTGCTGCGGAAGGGAAGTGATGTGTCAGGAGCACAAGATGCTGCTTTGTGCCCAATATAATTCCATACTGCCGATGGGAGACAGCGCCTAAAAAATTCTGGGCACCTCCATCTGACCCCAAAATGGAAAGCACTCCTTGAGAGAGAGCCTTGCTGCCTCCCTACCCCGCCTTTAACCTTCTAGGTTTTACTAACAATATGTCAAAAGTAGACTAGAAATACAAATAGAATATGTCAAAAATAATGGAGAGCAGGGAGAAAATGCACTTGTCTTCAAACACTCTGTTTTTTTGACTGAAGCCAGCTGTGGGCACAAGGAATTGGATGCTGAGGAACACAGGGGCTTGAAACCTCCATTTGCTGTCACTTCTGCCCATCCTAAATGTCTGCACCTCAGGGCACGGGCAGGTGCAGAAGGAGCAGCAGGCTCCAGAAGCACGGCATGAGAAGAATGAACGGAAATGTATCTTTCGTGGTGACCTCCGTGTTTGCGTGCCCTGAAACATCAGCTGGGAAAGCACGACACAGAGGTAGTGGTGGGCAAACACTGGGTCAGCCACGAGTGCCAGCCGTGAGCAACTGGAGTGCAGCTGCGTGTGTGGATTGGGGAATTCATTTGAAAACTGTTCGCGTTCACTGAAGTGCCTCAGAGTTCAAAACAGCCTTAAGGACGCTGCAGAAATGGAGCTGAAGCTCCACAGGCCCCCAGTCTGTACTGGACCAATTAGCTTTAATGAAATAGCTCTGAGTACCCTGGTCCATGGCACAAGGTTGGAATTAAATGATCTCTAAGTTCCCTTCCAACCCAAACCATTCTATGATTCTATGAAATGGGGCCATGGCAGGGGCTGTTTGATCTTTAGTGATGGTAAGGTCTCAGGTTGCACCAAATATCACTCCTTCAAGCAGCACCTGGTTACTGGGAGAGCACGAGCCCCAGAAGGAAGCAGGACAAAGCCTCCCAGTTTTGGGGGAGAAGTGGAGCAGGGATGGGAAGCCCAGTCCTACAGGTGCAGCCTGCATAAGGTCACTTGTGTTCAGGCTTGGCCTCCTGCCCTGGCTCGTGTGACTGAGCAGTGCAGGTGTGCCCAGAGAAGGTGCAGATCCCAAGGCTGGAGAAGGGGTTTCTGCAGGTGCATGGCTGAGCTGGTCAGCCTCGGCCAAGAAACAGCCAAGCACCAGCTCCACTGACTACAGATCTTTCCAATAAAATGAGAGAAATAAAATGAGGTGTAAGAGGCACATTTATCCTTCCTTCATGACCAGCTGAAGCTGATTCATGCAAAAGCATCCCCCTGCCGTGGGCAAAGAGGGGTTCACGTGGATATCCTCACAGCACTGACACACAGCAGAGGTCTGAAGCAGGTCTGAGTTTACACCATGACATTTAACTTGCGTGGCAAAACCAGGAGTTGAGCATCGACTGTCAGGATTGGATCCCGACGTCAAAGAGTTTCAAATTAGAAGCACAGGCAAAGGGAAAAGCAGCTCTACCTCACAGCAGGCTCCTGTTTCATTCTTGAGACGCTCTAATTGCTACTATTTTTAATTGCATATTTATACTGCAGGCTAATTCTTTCCCTTTAAGGAGACAGGAGTGAAATCAGCTTATAATGTTTCTACATCTTTTAATGAAGGTGTTGAAGGAACTGCCTGCTCATTTTTGCTTTTTTGAAAATGTGTTTTAGGGCAGCAAAAAAAAAGGAATTGATAGATGCCAAATGAATAAAAAGTCAGAGTTTCTTCCAAGCTGGGTGATTTCAGCGTGGGTAAGGGAAGCGGCCCAGGGCAGGAACAGGGCTCAAGGTCCTGATCCACATGAGCCCGTGATCTCTTCTCCAAACAGGTTCCCTGACAGGGGAATTCAACGGGGTAATGCAGAGTTGATAAACCAGCTTCATACCAGCTCGGGTTTAAACAAGCCTGGTGCTCCCAAGTCAGGGTTTTTGTTGAGAAGGACAAGGACAGTTTTCCTGTACCTGGAAGTTCAGGGATGAAGGTGCAGCAAGAGCTTGCAGGAGCCCCAGTCTGTTAGTCCAGATCTTCACCTTCCTGAGATCTTCGACTACCAACCTTCAGGGTGGATAAAATGAGGGGAAGAAAGTAAGCCAGGAGAAAGCACCCTCCACCTCATAAGCCTTGGTGAATGCAGGAGCAGTGAACAGGAATGAGGAAAAAAACCCCACCCTAATACTTTAGCTTCTGAATTTTGATTTTAATCAACTTAAAACCCAGAACACTCAAGTTTTTGCCATTTGTGCAAACAGGTGTAAACATTGTTGAATCTTTTTAAGTTGGCTCATTACACTGGAGACCTCATAACCTATTGGAAGGGATGTTTTCGGGATAAAACACCTTCTGAGGGTGGCTTTTTTGGGGAATTGGCTAAGGTAGGTGAACAAAATGTCCACTGTGTGACCACCAGGCACTTATACAACTGTAGAGCAAAAGAAGGAATGTGTTTGTGGTTTTTTGTTCTGTTTTATGGGTTTTCTAATGCCTTATAGGATCAGGAAATAATGAGGAAATAACTCAGAGCTGCTATTTGGATACCATGGAGGTATGCAAAAAGTTTTTGTAAAGCCTAAAAATCCAGGAATAACGCTAATGCAAGTCTCAGATGACATGGCTGTGGGATCACTACTCATCCCTACCAAACCAATTTTCTTCAAAGCAGCAATTCCCTTTTGGAGCTGATCCAAACTCTCTTCCCAAGCTTTTCTGAATGGGCCATGGGGGCTTAGGATCCAGCTGAAGGCTGCTCTCCCTTCTCCTCCCGTGCATGCTGAAGCAGAAGCTCCTCTGCTTCCAGCTGTGACTGAAGGAAGGAAATCTATTGGGAGGGTTATTGCTCCTGCTCCTGGATGTGGCAGCAAAACTCTGCTCTTGCAGCTTAGTAAGTAAAACAGTGAGGTGAAGGGCGTGTGTAGTTTGTGTGCACTGAATTGATTTGGGGAATAAATGAGGATGTTAGTACACAAATGGCCCATCAGTGCATCTTCCATCATTGCAATCCTCCTCGTGGTGGTAGAGCAGGGTCCAGAGTCAAAGTCTATCTCCATCCTGACAGCTGGAAAACAACCAGACCTCCACACAACCTGATTTTAATTGTCAGTCTGCACTGTGTGCTCTTGACATTGGTGTCTAGTTGACACTGGCTTGAATAACACAGTTACTCAGGTCAAAAGGGATCTCCAGAGGTCTCTAGTCAACCTCCTTCCCAAAGCAGGGCAGGACAGGCCCCAGGAGGGATTCCTGAGCAACCCCACTTGTAACCAGCCACCAGACTGAGCACAAACCACTAACCACTGCACTTTGACCCGATGATCTGGACAGTTTTCCCACACCTCTAATAGTCCACTCATCCAGACAGAGACATCCCAACTTGGCTACAAGAAAACTGAGGAAGACCACATTGAAAGCCTGGCTGAACACAAGGCAAGTGGCATCCCCTGCTTTCCCTCATCCACAGATTCAGTCGTAGAATCACAGAATATCCAGAGTTGAAAGGCACCCACAGGGATCACCATAGTCCAACACCTTCCCCTGCACAGGACAACTCCAAGAATCACACCAGCCATTTCTTCTCAGAGGGCAATCAGGTTGGACAGGCATAATGAACCCTTTGCAAGTGTGTGCTGGCTATTGCCAGTCGCCACCTTCTTTGTCCACTGCTCAGGAATGTGGACTTGCTCCACTTCTTTTCTCAGAGCCTCATTCTCCCTGAGCAGTGGCGGCCTGGAAGCGAAGGGAAAAGCGCTTTTAGGTTATAAATCAGACTGTCAAGAAACAACTAGAGGAGCTCCCAGCCACAGGAGCCACTTGGAAGTTACCAAGAGCAAGCTGAACTTCAGAAAAACAAATGCTGAACAACAACAAAAAATGCCCCAAGATACAACAAACCCTCCAAGCAAACATCAAACCCCAAAGAAAACCTTACTCTGGCTGTATAAATAATTCACAAACGGTCAAAAAAACAAAGCAGGGAACCACCCACTTCCCCAGACTGCCAAAAATGGAGGGGAAAGTCAACAACAACAAAGTTAACAGCCATCCAAACAAACTGCCCAAACCCAGGAACAATAACTCCCTCCCTCCCAACCTGCTGAAAAGAGCAAAGTTCCCTGCTGAAAAACTACCCAGAAGGAAAAAAAGAAAAGAAAAGAAAAAAAAAAAAAGGAACAAAATAGAGACAGAAGCCAAACAATAGTTTGTTGGTTTCTTGGAAATATTTGTGAACAATATTCAGAGGAAATGTTCTCAAGGGGAAGTCACGTAACCAAGTACAGAACCCAGGCAGAGATTGGGAAAACAGATGGATCTGGCTCTCCAGAGGGGATTTCTGGTGCCTAACAGGTCCAAAGCCATCCTTCCATTCCTACCACGCACACACATCAAGCCTCTGAAAAAGGACTACTTGGTACCTCAGCTCCTGACACTCCTGATGAGACACTTTAGCTGGCAAGGCTTTGATTTATTAATTCAAGGGTTGACTGATGCCAGTAAAGTCATCCAGTTTTCAGAGGATTTTCCAACCCATTTGCCTTTTTTAGTTGAACATTTCAAGTGCTCTTTAACTAAATACCCAGAGGACGGTTTGCTGTTAATGGCCCTTTCATTTATTTGCTTACAAGTGAGAATTTTGCACCGGGGGGGACCATTTTTGCACAGAAAGTAACAGACCACAAGACAGGTATCAATGACTTAGGCTAAAATAATGCAACAGTTATTACTTCTGGTCCATGAAAAGACACCTTTGTAATTTAGCATCCATTTGAAGAAAATGTAATTAAGCACTGAGGTCATATGAAGATTTTAGTATTGTGTTGCTCTAATGTTTTGTTTGACCACAGGTAGGAAAAAATTGTTTGACCCTTCAGAGGATATCACAGTTAAAGCATCTCGTCATCAAATATGGCTTCTATGTCCCTAATCAATATTGACTTTAAAAACCTCCCTGGGAGCCTCTGAACAAGCAGGGACCTGACTCCAAATGTCTACAGGGGAAATAATAAATGAATAAATTCTAGTAGGAATAAAACATCTGCCTCAAACAGCTCTTTGGAGTCTATATTGACACCTAGACAGCTTTCCATGTGCTAGTTATTAATTTGGAGTGCCTTTAGTGCTTGAAACCATCTCTTCAACCCGAATTTTGGAGGCTGAGGTAACAAGTGGACTGTGTTTTGCAGTCCCTCCAGGATGACACCGTTGTGCAGGTGGGACACCCAGCGTGGTTTCACACCAGACTGGGGCAGTTTCATTGCACAGACAAGGGTGCGAGCTCTTCCTGCAATGATTTGTGCCCAGCGGGCAGAAATAAAGCTGAGATTGCTCTTGGGTGTCTCCAATTCCTACACCAGCGAAGCTCCAATAATGAATGCTCAGCATCTGAGGGCATCCTCTGTTTTTGTAACTGTGTCTGAAAGCTCTTGCTATTCTCCCTTAAAATTTAGCTTCAGGCAGGCCACCTCAGGACTGGGGGTCCCTGCCCGCTCAGTGCCCTCCTGCTCACAGAGATGAGTTACTGTGGTTCACAGGACACGTTCTAGTTCCCAGCCTGAAGGATCTGCTTACGGGACATCCAAGCTCACGTTACGTGAATTTGGAGACTTGTTTACAGCTCACAAACCCAGCAGTCCAGCCAGACCTGTTGGGACATTTATAATTGTGTCACCAGGCTATATGAGCACTGCCCAAGAGCAGGCAGGCAGCAAGTCCTGCTCAGCAGGACAGGCCGTCTTCCCAGCCTGCCATCCAGGTCCTTAATCTGAGGATGATATCAATGCTCTGCCCTGCTCTTCTGTAGCAGAAGAATGGCATGGTTGCATCTGTTCACAAATGCATGGGACAAACCTGCTGATTATCACAAAACATGTTTGATTCAGGACTTTTAGCCTCATGAACGTCACACAGTCTCCAAGGACATGTAAAGATATTCCAGGCAAGGCTCCATGCACCCCCCCACACAGCCAGCCAGGCCTCATCAATCTTAGGAGCTATTTAAAAGTTCTGCAAGAATAAAAAATCCCATTTTATGAACATTTAAAATATACTGTACGTTTGATATCCTGCATTAAGTTTCCAGGAGACATTCCCACTATGCTAATAATCTATTACCTCTAAGTAATTCCCATTTTTCATTCACAATTTACAGTACTTACGAGTCTCTTACAGCATATTTTTCTTTGGTTCACCAAGTGTTTAAGCCAAGGAAGAAAAGAAGGTCAAAAGAAACTAAGAAACTTGCTGAAGGTCCCTGAAAAAAAAAGAAAAGGTAACAAAACCCAGGTGTCTTCACATTGGCTCAGCACTCTTATAAACAGATTCATTTTACTATCCTTTAGAGGTTAAAGCCACAAAGAGGTTGCAAAGAGAACATAAAAATACATGTAGACAGAACAATTTGCACACCAGACCTAGAGATATGCAGACGTTTAAAAAGCCTGAATAAAAGCAGTATCAGAGCTCAGAGTGCTCATGTTTTAAGAAGCGTGTTGCATACACAGATTTCTGCCACTTCAGATGCCCGCAGAACACTGCGTGTTGTACAAGTGCTGAGAGAAAAAAACCCACCCACCTCTGGAGTAGCACCAAAACTATTCTTTATGGTAAGTTGCATAAAAGTGACTCCTGTTGATGCTTGAGCGGGAGTCTCCAGCACCACGGGTCAAACAGTGGCCAGATGAGCCAACAGAAGCGAGCAAGGAACCTCAGCGCCTCTGAAACCACCTGAATGACTGCCATCTTCTGGGGGAATTTGTTTTCCTTAAGAAATCAGAAGTTCAGCACCTTTGCTAAGGAAAAACAAACAAACAAACAAACAACTCTCCAAAACCCGGAGAACAAAAACCAAACGCCAAAAACCAAAGGCCACCTTTGAGTCAGAAATCAGCTGTAACTGCGCTCTGAGGAGAACCTCAAAGTGAGCACCTGAGGACACCTGTTCAGCAGCCAGGCCTGTGAGCAGAGGGGATGAGGAAAGGCAGAGCACTTTTAAGACTCAACAGTCAATGACTCAGCCTTCTGTCAGATGACAGCAGCGAAATTGTGATATCCAACAGCCCAACCTCCACAGCACCAAGCGAGAGCTGAGAGAGCTCTCATCCCAGATGGTGTGCTCAGATGTGCCCTACCAGAATCTCCTGAGTTCTCCAAGAGCTCATACAATTTTAGACTTTTTCCTCTCTTCCTTGTCCTCTCTCTGTCTCCCCTGACACTCACCCTGGGCAGGATGGGAACAACTCCCTTCGGAGGGAGCATTTCCAGCCACGCTGGATGCCTGCACTCAGCAACAACGGGAGGTCACTGCACAAAGGCGTCACGGCTGCTCGAGTCAGTGCTTGGCTTTCCAGATGAAAGCTTCCTGCAGGCACTAATCCTGCTCTTCTTGGCCCATCTACTCACAGCCTCGCAGCCGAGCAATGCTTAATCCTCCCTGAAAGCTGCATAAACCTTTGCAAGCTGCCACCACGGTGAGTTTTTACGAGGCCCGAGTTGCAACACTCAGGACAGCTCTGAAAGCGGTGGCACACCTGATCTTCACATCCTGATCCTCTTCCTAAAGCTATTTCAGCAGTGAGGAACGTGTTGGGAAGCTTTCCCTCTGGGAGAAGGTAAATAGCTCAGCAGAAAAATGCAGCTCCTGGTCTTTGACAACGTGACTGTGGCACTGGTTTTTTTTTAGCCCAATGAGCTTTTGGTGCAGAGATTTAGCTCTAACTCAGTTTATCAGGATCAGCCACCTCCATCCCACCAGGTTCTCCTTACACTCTCCAGAGGAACACTCTCCAGAAAGGGACATTCGATTTGGATGGATAAACAGCAACGGTTGCCAGTAGGAGAGATTAACTGCTAAGGTGAGAAGGTTGCCAGCAAAGCTGTGCTGAATGTTGTCAGTGGAACCTGACACTCAGACACTGACCTCCAAGCCCAGGTGAGCACAGGAGAAAGCACAGCCCAGGCTGGTTTGGAGACGTCTCCTCACAAATAGGGACTCACATCAAGGGATCAGCTTTGAAATAAAATGCTTTTTGAAATAAAATGCTTAGCAGGAGGTGAGATTCATTTTAAAACAGTCAAAGTGTTGGATGGTTAAATGCCACTGTGGCAGCTGATGAACTTGATCCAACATCAGGTCTAGATGAGCGCAACACACCTTCTTCAGAAGGTACTTTGCAAACCAAAATTTTCCACAATTAGGGACATTTCAGGGCAGCATTTCACAGAGGTGGATGAATTTTGAAAGACTTCTTTTGATTGTGCTCTTGGTTTCTGTCATATAATTTTACTAGATCTGAAGTTTTGGGTCCTTTGTGTGTGCTGGCTTTTCCCTGCCACAGCTGATCCAACACCTCAACACCCCAGCAAAACACAGCCCCCGGGCATTGGTGGCTGATGTACCTATCACCACACTTGTGACAGAGAGAAGAGATCAGCCCAGAGGATCAGAGTTGGACACTGGAGGAGGAAAGGGTGAATGGAAACAGATGCAGCATTATTCGCATGGCTAAAATGTACCCGGAAGTTTCCCATGCTTGCAATGCCTGCCTTTCTTTATATATATATATAATTTTAAATAAAGCTTGGCAGGAGTTCAGACCTAAGATTAAAATAATCTCTTTGTGTCATCCCAAAGCAAGAGCAGAGGGCACCTCTGTGCTTTGTCAGCTGCTCTGCCCCTGCTGCCAGCGTGGACTGTGCGAGCTCTGGCTCCTCCTAAACAAGCAGGAGGCAAGAAACATCCTTTTTCACAGCCATTATTTGGAGACATTCATAGAACCATAGAATCCCAGAATGGTTTCAGCTGAAAGGAACCTTAGAGCTCATCCGGTCCCACCCCCTGTCATGGGAAAGGACACCTTCCACCAGACCATGTTGCTCCAAGCCCCGTCCAACCTGGCTTTGAACACTTCCAGGGATGAGGTGTCCACAGCTTCATGCAGCTCGTCCCTCAGACATTCCTTGCTTGGTTTGGAAAGCCCAGTTTGGGAGATTTTTAAAATCAGCTACCAGTTCCTAACCTTGGAGGTGGTAACCTGCACTATACACAAGCCCATATGAAGAAGGTCCACGTTGGGTGGTAGCATTACCCTGTAGGAGCGTTCAGTTCACCCCAAAAAAGTTATGAAACATGCAGTTAGCTTCTATAGGATTGCTACTGCAAGAGAATCTGGCTTTTCATTTAGAAATAGATTTATTTCCAAACTACGATGGCCTGAATGTTTGAGAACAAGAGCTCAATGTTCACAAGCCAGTAAGCAAATAAAGACCCCAAGGTTTCTTTGTATCTAAAAGCAAAAAAAAAAAAAAAAAAAAGTTATGACTGAGGTCTGACTCATGATTTTCAAATTCTTGGAGGCAGTGAACTCAGTAATTCTGTAGTCTCTTGTGGATTGGGACTTCCACGAGTTTCTTTGCTCATAGCTAACAGAAGTTTCACACGAGCCTTTCAACCCCATTGCTGTGCTCCATGGAAATCTGTTCCGTTGAATGCGGTCCAGGAAAACCGGTCTGTGACTTCTACAGGAGATACTCATGAATAATACATTCAGCTGTTTTCAGCAAAGCCAAACCTTTAATGGAAAGCAAAGACATGTTCCCAGTTTGAGCTTCGCTGAGCACCAGGTCAGATCCCAGCGATGGAAATCCACGGCCAGGGG
The DNA here is from genome assembly GCA_013399855.1 of Oxyruncus cristatus. Classification (NCBI taxonomy): domain Eukaryota; kingdom Metazoa; phylum Chordata; class Aves; order Passeriformes; family Cotingidae; genus Oxyruncus; species Oxyruncus cristatus. The sequence continues at coordinate 808,317 of VXAY01003218.1, forward strand.
CAGGATGCAGACCTTCAGCCTGGCATAGCCTGGAGCACACAGAAAGCCAAAGCTTTGCTTTAAATGTGCTGCTTCACCTATTAGAACAGTGATTTATGGGTATTGGCTTACACCATTGGACGTTCTCTTTCAGCACAATCAGCACAGAGATTTTTTTGTATGCACTGCTGCATGAATATTTGGTATGCACTAGAAAAATCAGAGAATCATAGAATCACAGGAAGGTTTGGGTTGGCAGGGCTCTTAAAGATCACCTAGTTCCATTCCCTGCCATGGACAAAGAAACGTCCCAGTGACTGGTTGCTCCAAGCCCCATGAACCTGACCTTTGAACACTTCCAGGGCTGGGACGTAAATATTTTTTTTATACGTATACAAGATATTTTTATATCCACTGCTGCACCACTTCAAATACCCAGGAGTCTAGAGGACTTTCAGATGCCATACAAACTGGGTGGGAGAAGCTGAGCCTCCAGGACTTCCTGTACCCAACACACGATGGTCCACAGGACAGAGCAGCCTCACAACATGGTCCCCAAGGCACGGGCTCACCCTTGCTGCACAGTGCTAACTCCACCTGGTGGAGTGGGATGGCTTTAGGGGTCTCTTTCTCGAGAGAGAAAGCCAGAAGCAGGGTTGATAGGGTTGCTTTGCAGTAGATATCACTGCTCCTTGCTCATTATTCCAGCTCCTGACTGTGGGCCATCTCCGTTTCCCAGAGCCCGGCGCTCTCCGTGGCGCAGTGTGCTGCGCCTGTGAGCTGATAAGGCTGCTTTATGATCTATGGCGGCTGGTTTTAATTAAAGCTGCCTCCTCTGCATCGCTCCCAGCCTTGTGCAGACAGAAACACAAATTATTTCATCCCCTCTGATCCACCAGATGCCAAGCTCACAATTATGAGCTGACATTATTAAGGAAGCTTCTCCCACCACTGCCGCTGGCTCAAGTGAAGTTGGAAGAAGAGAACTAAGGAGAAGGTGTACAATGACAGCAAAACAACCCTCCACTTGGAGCACTGACTAAGCAGAAAGCTGGTTAAGCACATTACCTTCAAACCTCCCCCTCTTGAGAGCTCCTGGAGGGCTGCAGCAGAGGTGGAGTCAGCCCAAGGGAGCCACTCGCTCCCCTTCAGGGCAGCAGGCAGCTTCTAGTCCTTTGAACTGATGAGACAGGCCCCAGTCAGGAAAGCACAGTGTTTCCTGTGACTCCAGGTTTCATTCCTACTGACACCTTCTGTGTGCAGATGAGTAAGTAAAGGCTTCAGTTATGCCTGGAGTCACACCTGGAGTCATCATTCTCTCACTCCTCCACGGGTGGGACTGAGGACACTAATGGACCTGATCACTCTTCCCTTGGGCCTCACCCCTGCCTGTCCAGGAGCCCCCAGGCCACAGCTGAGCTATGCCTTGGGTTGTGCTCCTGACTGACTTGCTGTCTGTCCTTCCCACGCTGACGTCAGCCCGGACCTGCCGCTGCCCTGCAAGATCATGGGGCTGTTGGAAACCATTGTGTTCACCTCACTCAGGTACAGGTGGTCTGTGTGGTACCCTTGGCTCTCGGCTCATGTCCTCTCCTGGGGCAGCCTCCTGCTGCTCCCCGACATCAGCTGATCTGTCTCAAGCCCTGAGCTGAGCACTCTGAAACCTGTGGCTCCCGTGAATCTCTGCGGGCTTTCCGGGGCCCCCAGACCTGTGGGCAAGGAAATGTGTGGTCCCAGGAGGAGCAGTTCTAGGGCCACCCGGCAGCACCTCGAGTCCGGTCTGCCCTTGGCACCCCTCCTAAGTTCTCTGGTCCAGGCAGCCTGGGGACATCAACTCCTGCCACCTAAGCTAGTTGTGTCTGCTACAAGACCCTCAAGGTGGGAAACTCCAAGCTGTCTGGTGAGTTTGAGGGGCATTTGTGGGGCCTGGGATCCATGATGTTCAGGTAAAAGCGATGTTTTGCCCCCTGACCCGACACTGAGATCACCTGAGCAGCTCAGGAAAATTGCGGACATTTTTGGCACAAAGCCAGGCCCAGAAAACTTTCCATGGGCACAAAAATCCCACCCTTATGCTGGTTTTGCAGTACATAAGGGTCAAGCAAGTCACTTTATCTTCAAAGCACCCTGACAGAGGAGGAAAAGAGAAAAACCCCAAACTCCACACCCGCTATTCCAGCTGGGGATGCCCAGAACATGGACCCTGCTTTTAGGACCACCTTCGGTAGAGATGGTATTTAAACTTTTGAAGCACCAGACCATGGACGGATAATCTCGTAATGCAGACTGGGAGATTGTCTTCTTTCCTGTATAGCCAGGAGAGCAGAAGACAGGGTTGCCCACAGCCTTCCTCAGCCACCAGCTCGTTCCTCCCAGCCTCCCTACACCTCAGGGCTCCTAAAATTTTGATCAGAGGCAGCTGAGCCGCTGTCAACTCAAGACTTGCTGTGGAGGGTCACGGTGGGAGATGTCAGACTCGGTGGTGCTCTGCACCGAGACACCTGAGTCACGCAACATGGGAATAAACGAGAACGTTAATTGGCGAGAGGGCTTCATGGTCACCGCAGGCGGTTGCATCTCTTTCATGTGTGGGATGTGTAGTGTCTTATTTCTTGCATGTCCCCAGTGTTGTCATAGAAGCAAGTAACATATTTTTCTGGTGCAGACCTACTCTGGTACATCCCAAGCTGGTACATTTTGTGCTCTGTTCCTGCCTCCAGAGGGCAAGAACAGCCATCTCAGACCTATCTGAACTTGCTGTGTTTTCAAAGGACCTGTGGTATCCAGCTTGAGTCAACAGATTGAAATGGCAGGGGGTGAGTGGTTGTACCAAAAAGTGACTCTGCTTCATGGCTTTTGCCTGTTAATGAAAAAGTTAAACAATTAATTTTTGTGAAAATACCAACATTTTTAGAAATTATTCGTAGTCTTTAATGTAGATGGGGGAAAGACTCTTCAGGGCTACCACTGCTGTGGAATTTGACTCAAATGAAAAAGCCCAGCTCCCTGCTTAGAATTTATTTCTTCATGTAAAGGTTCAAAAATTACAAAAAGCAGGGTGCAGCTCTGAAATCTTTTCCCCTCACGGAAATTGAAGTGATTGAAACCATTTAATTCCCGTGTTCTGCAACCGGTTTGCTCACATCTATGGCGCTCAGCGACCCCACAAAACCAGAATTCAAAGCCGGGTGCTTGACACCACGTACCTGAGCTCGAGTTGTGCTTCAGGCACCACCCATCGAGGGTGTACCCCGTCACTCCTTAATTCCACAAGGAAAACTACCTCCATGGAGATTATGGCTTTGAACTTGTTACTCAAGAGCCCTTCTGGAGGAGCTGTGTCCTACTGACTGTCTTCGACCCAGTGTCACCCTGAGCATCCATCTGTGTTTTCCTTGTCTGTTTACTAATGATGGCTCATTGTGGAGGCTCTTTCAAAGATGAGCCTGCTAAGAAGGTGGATCTGGAAGACATAAAACTGCTAATCATCTCTGGGAAGGTGTTCCCTGTTACAGCCAGCTGGAAGACCGGACCCCTGTGCTTCAAACACTCCAGCCTTGGCTCAAAGCTTGATGCTGTGACAACTCAAATGAGCATTCCTGTTAGTGGTCTAGAAGGAACTGCACACCAAGCTTTCAGTGTGTCCTAGCCGAGGGAACATTTTCCATAACATATGGAGCTTCAATCTATGTTTACAAAAAGGCATGTCATTTAAGAGTACAGAACTTCCCCCCGTGTCAAAGAGAAAACAACCCCCCAGGGGATAAAATACTGCCCACAGCTGACTCAGAACCAAACATTTTTCTTCCCAGTGAAATGGAAATCCAGAATGATTAGGACTGCTCACCTGAACACAGAGGTCCCTGCAAAATTCATAGAAATTGAGCTTCCTGGATCCCTTTCTTCTTTCTCACCCTGGCACCCTGAGCAAAAGCATTGAAGCACAGTAAGCAGCACCCAGCTGGTCCAATCTCCTTCATCAGGAGCATCTCTTAATCGTGCAGAACTCAGAAAGTGATGGATGGAGACACTGTCCCTCTCTGGAGGCAGCAGGACACTTGCAAGCAGGCATTTGCTCTGAGCTCTGCCTGACCAGATATTGCAGCCTACCATCAGCTCTCTGTCTGCTACCCTCAAAAAGGCTCTCGTTCCCCTCCCACACTGCTGCCCACACTCGTGGTGTCTCTGCAGGCATTTACCAAGCTGTGCCATCCCTCTCTGGGCTCAGCCTGGGAAGAGCCAGCAGCCCCTACTGCTTCCACCCAGTCTCTGGCAGGAGGCCCTGCAGAGCTCTGCTTTCTGCTGTCTCTCCTCACACATCTCTGCACCTCCCCAGGGCTGTGCTGGCAGCTCCACGTGGTGCTGAGAGCATCTGCTCCCTCAAATCCCCCTTTTCTGGCGGAAAAGAACGTCTCTCCTGCCCTTGGAGTGGTGACAGGAACCTCCTGTCTCCAGCCACAGCCTGGGATCGCCTCCGTCTGCAGCAGCTTTGGGGTGAATCCAAACTCAGGTAAAGCAGCTCTTGGTTTCTCCAGGGGAAACAGGAACAGATTTTGGCTCATCAGTGCAGTTATTTACAGTGCTCTGCCAAACAGACTTTTGTGCTTCCCTCTGACATAAAAGATGATGCTGTTGTGGAGTCACAAATGAGATCCAAAGTACAGTTAGAGCTCCCATTTTAGCGAACTGCACTTTGGTTCTCCACATAAATCCTCCTCACGTCCTACCTGCATGTCCATTTTCAGTGAGGAAACTTCACTTGTCTCCATCCTACCTGAAAAAAGATGGAAAGGGGTAAAGATGAAGCCAGGTTTTTCACAGTGGTGCCAGGACAGGAGGCAATAGGCACAATCTGAAATATATGAAATTCCACGTAAACACAGGAAAACCTTGTTTGCTGTGAAGGTGGATGAACAAGGTAGCAGGTTGTCAGGAGAGGTTGTGGATTATCTGTCCTTGGAGAAATTCAAGCACTGCCTGGATGCAGTCCCGGACAAGCTAATCTGGCTGGTCCATCTTTGAGGAGGGCTGGATTAGACACCTTCAGAGCTCCTGGAGAGACCCCCAGCCTCAGCTATTCCATGATCTGGTCACCTCAGCTGAAAACATCGTTGTGACTTTATTGACAGGAGTTGCAAACACCTTTCTGTAGCACATGGGTGTGCTTTCATAGCGTTTTTGGCTGAGGTTTGGGAAAAAGCTTGTCTCTCCAGGGAGGCACCATAACCATGCTGCTTACCCTGACCCTTAAGCAAAGTCTTTCCCAAACAGAAATCTAGTTCACAGTTTAATTTCAATTATTTTTTTTTTCATAAAGCATTGTTCCAATCATTTTTTATTTCCTGTGTGGCAGAAGGCAGAAATCAGGGAGGACAGAAGCCAAACATGGGAGAACTGGGAAGCAGCATCAGCGTCACTAAGTTACCTCGGGGTTGCTGTCAAATCCATTATTATTCATTACAATAACCTCTGTCAGACTAATGGACATGTGTCCTATTAGTCCTGCAGTCACCATGGGGAAAATAAAAAGCTTTGGACAGTTCTAGGAAGGGTCTCAGTTTCAAGCCATTTTTTTTTATCGCAGCCTATTTTTGGTCAGTGCTGCTCATTTGGGTCCTCCTTGGAGCTGCTGTTACGGGAACATAATTTCTCCCTTGTAGATGTCCATCTCTTGCTGACTACAGTACATGTGCTGGATGATAAAAGTGCAGGTCTGAAAGTTATGTCAGAGTTAGGGTGGAATCCAGACCCAGGCCCTGGCAAATTCAGTGGGGCCAGAATTACCTTTGAACAGACGACTGTTCAAAAAAAACCCCATGTATTTGGGAAACTTTATCCAAGACTGTGTTCAATCATGTTTCAACATGGGACCCTATTTGCTGCTGCTAACATGTTTTTCCTTAGAAAATATATTTTTTTTTAGGGAAATAAAAGCTCATGTCATTGTTCTGCAAAGCTTGCTGACCTTGTGCTAATTAAGCACGCTTGAAGGCACACAGCATAACCTCATGCTAAGCAAAACAATGAGCAGCCTATAAATAACAAAGAGCTACTGCTAAATTTCACATGTTCAGCCTCAAACTCAGAGATTTCCATGGAGGTAGGAGGTCACTTCGCTGACTATATTTATCCCTTTAAAATTAACAGGAAGGAAAAAATAGGCCCCTTTGCCCTCAAACTGGAACATAAGGTCAGGATGACAAGTGGCACTGGCAGGGCTGAGGGAGTCTGGCCATGTCCAAGGCTTCTCACAGCTCGAGTCATCATCATCAACACGCTGGCAGGGCCCTGGGCTCTGATACTCTGTGTCCAGCAGGAAATGATACTCCTCTTGTGTCCTGAGTCATCGCCCTGTGATTTTACATCCATGACATGTTAAAAAAAAAAAAAAAAATTAAAAATAGTACGCTTGGTCTTTCCTGTCAGTTCCTGGCATGTGATCGTTAAAAAACATCAGGAGAAAAATACTTGCCATTTGTTTCCAGAAGCCCCGGGGAACAGAGACGTGAAATCTGGGAGTGCTCAGATTCTCTCCTAGAAAATGGCACTTGTCACATATCCAGCTATTCCACTGATCCAAGGAGCTGCTACCAGTAAAGGGCTGAGCCGTCACCTCAGCCCTTGAGCTGTGCCCGTGCTGGCCTCTCTTCGCAGGCACCGCTGCTATGCTCGGCCACGGTAGGGGCTGTCTTTGGGCTGAAGGGAACAGGCACCCTCACGCTATTTGGGTGTTCCTGCTCTCCTCTGCTCTTCTGCTGGCCCTGCTCAGCTCTAGCCAGGCTGAGAATGGACCATCTCCGTAGGGAAATGGGAACAAAACCTACTGGAACACAGGGATGCTGAACTGAGCCTACCGTGAGCTGGAGGACAGGCAGTGCCTCAGATGCCACCCCAAGCCAATGCTTAATCTTGCTTTTCTAAATTATGCATCTAAGCTTCCACAAAGGGCTCTTTTTGTCTCTTAACTGGGCGGTGGGGAGGCCCTGGCACAGGTTGCCTGGAGAAGCTGTGGCTGCCCCTGGATCCCTGGAAGTGTCCAAGGCCAGGTTGGACGGGGCTTGGAGCAATCTGGGCTGGTGGAAGGAGTCCCTGCCCAGGGCAGGGGGTAGAACTGGCTGAGGTTTAAGGTCCCTTTCAACCCAAACCATTCCAGGATTCTATGACATATTTGGACACTGAAGTGTCCCAAATGCTAGAGCAACTGACAATTAAATTATTAGGAAGTGGTTCCTGGTTTGATAAACCTGGGTTTGGTGTTAAAATCCTTCTTCGCCTACAAACCTTGGCTGAACAGGGCCTCAGTTACAAACCCACGGTGGCAGATCATGAGCGTCACTGGGAAAACAGTTAAGGGAAAGGGATAATCCCCCATGGACTGAGGAGACTTTGACACCAGTTACAAACACAAGTGAAGGAAAAAATGGGAGCAGGTGACTTTGACAATCCTTCCTGAGAGGAGCTGGAAGCAGCAGGGACCCCAAACACAAGCGTTGCAACCCTTGCTGGCAAGTTGCACAGTGGGATTTTTGCAGAAGCACCCCAGGTTCCGCAGGAGCCCATGGTCATTCTGTTCCTGCCTGCATCCAGGTGCGAGGGCTGTGAAAACCCCAGAGTAAAGACAGCAGTCAGGTCTTCTCACCTGCTGAGCTCAGCAGCATCACAGCAAGGGGGAAGCTGACAAGACTGAGAACTAGCTCACGAACAAGAAACATCAGCTTTGATCTTTGATCTTCCCCAGATTAAAACCCAAGGCCCCATTTTAATGGCTAAAGTTGCAGTCATGCAGCTCAGATCTGTCCCGAGGACTGCAAAACCTAAGGCCACTTCATTATTCCCCCCCCCCCCCGGCCTTTTTATTCTCATCAAGGAATGCTTGCTGTGCTGGGCAGATGTACAACATCACTGCAGTGCCTCAGGCAAGTGGAAAAACCCAAGAAGTACGTGCCCACATCGTGCCGAGCTTCATCAGCCTGTAAATAGCAGTGATGGCTCTGAGGAGCCCAGGGAATGGGAAATAAATATTCCTTCCCCTGAGTACCACTGGGCTAAAAAACATCAGCCAAAGGTCCCACTGTAGAGCAAGATTCCCCCATGGGGCTGCAGATGAGGATGCTGAGTTTGAGGCTGCTTATTGGCATTTGGAAGGAATTTGTTCTACCAGCGGAAAGTTTTGTGGCTGAAGCAGTCAGAGGGGGAAAAGCCAGCTACAGTTCTGCCTTTCTCTACAGAGGGTAAACTTAGAAACATGATTTAGGATGCATAATTTAGAAAACCAAGATAAAAGTCAGGCCTGCTGCTTCCCCCAGAGCATTTTTTTATGATTATTGCTTACTGGGATAGCCACATGGACTAAGTGCCATGTTTTGAGTGTAGACTTTTCTGGCTAAGCCATGAAACCCACCGACTGCAATTTTTTAACCATGTTATTTGTCCTGCCTGAAGAGACTCAAAACCTAGTGAAGCAGGAAGGAATAGGATGTGAATTGCAAAGCATCTTTGTGTGCACAGGCTTCAGCAACTAGTAATACCCATGTTATGGTATGATGAGATTTGTCAAGGGTTTTTTGATGAGAAGGTATCAGCAGATGACAGAGGTGACAGCTTTGACACACCAAAGGAGCTGTGATCGTGTACAAACAGTGAAAATTAATTGGCCACTAATTTGGTCTTGGTCTAAACTAGACCAAAATTAATGCCACAGTCTCACCTCACCCTAGACTGGCTTCTAGTTAACAGCTCTGAATAATTCGGGAGAAAGCCTGTCTCCTGCCAGTTACTGCTGCAGACAGTTCCCATCACCACCAGCCCCTTCAGTATGCACAACCCTGGCTCTTCGCTCTTACCCCAGGCAGGGGGGAACTGTCATGTGAAAATGAGATTTCTGTCTTCTGTATTGGCTGGACTTTTCCATGGGATAAAGGGAAAAGGTAAAGTCCAGTTCTTCTTATTCCATTAGGAATAAACTCTGTTGGTTAATGTGATGTATAGCCTTAATAAATTAATTGCTGCAGTTAAAAATTACTCCTACTGAGTGAGGTTTTGGTTAACATGACACATTATACAAATTTGTGCATTTGTGCAGACGCAAATCAAGAGTGGGACACTCTTCAGCTCCATCCTGCTCCTTGAGCACTTCTGACAAACAGGTTTGCAAGAGCATTCTGGGATATACTGAAATATTTTCAGTCACATTTTGTACTGGTGCCTGACAACAGTCAGGTTTTCCAGCCATTTCATCCTGCTCTCACACATGTCCGAGCTTTGGATAAAAAAATGTTGAAACATTGGCTTTTTTCAGACGTCTGTAAGCATTGAGAAATCAATCTCCCCGGGGTTCTGGGCACCATAATTAACTTGTTCTGTTTCTAATGTTAAAAAACTTTGTTGTGACTTCACTGCCCCAGACAGACATCACGGAAAAAATGGTGCATGGCCCTGATCCCATCTCTCGATGGATTAAAATAGATGTGGAGGTACAAGGTAAGAGCAGAAGGCAGGGAATCGGATCATGCACAAGCTCCTGTTGGTTTCCATGTGCACCCCTTGAAAGAAGCCTGAGGCCCTTCCACAGTGTAAGAAATTTCATGCCAAGGCGTTGAAATGGCTGTTTTAACATCTAAGCTCTCTCCGTGGTTATCTCCATATAGCCATGCAGTCAGAGCTGCTGGCAGGCAGGTCCCCACCTGCTCCCCTCAGCGGGACACCTCAGACTGGATGTGGAAGCCAGGGAAGGATTTTTGCCAAGGTGTTTTCCAGGTGGTTGGCACCCAGCACATACTTGCGTCTGGGGTTGTTCCTCCAGAAGGGCAGGACTCTGCACTTCTGCTTGTGGAACTTTATTTATGCCGTTCCCGCCTACCCGTTTCTCCAGGCTGTTGAGGTCCCCATGGATGGCAGCACACTCATCCGGGTCGATCAGCCGCTCCGCCCAGCTTTGTGTCACCTGCTTGTCAAACGTGCTGAGGGTGCTCTCTGCCCCATCATCCGTCACTCAGGTCATTAAGGCAGCGGCCTAGGCAGCACACTGAAGGATTTCAGCCTTCTTGGTGGTCCTGATGAATCCCACAGGGTGGGATTTCTGGATATAGTTAGGAGCTCAACTTCCTTTTCAAAAGCCTGAACACCTACAAACATCAGTGTTCAGCTGGGGCTGTTAGATTTGCAAGTACAAGCACTTCAGAAGTGCCAGCATTAAAGTTTTATATCCAGCTTAAATCAGTCCTGTAAGCTGTTGTTCACTGGCTCACACACGCTCTCCCCCTGAGCAGACGGACCTCAGGAATGTGTGGTTAACGCGTGGTTTGACATGACACTGGCTTCAGCTGCAAAACTGGTAATAGGCCCAAATCCCGCTCTCACCAGCTACCCACGGGCTTCCTCTGTTCCACAGTTTCTTGTTCCCAAGTGGTGCCAGGACAGCTCTTCGTGGGGCCAGGCTGTCAGCTCAGCTGTGGACATTACCCAGCCTAAAAAGGAATGGCTTTGCCCCAAAGTGCGGCATTTCATGTGGTGCGTGGGATGGACGTGCTCTGTGTCAGCCTGGGGGTAAAAAGGTCCCTGTGAGGATGGAAACTGTCCTGTGGGACCCTTTCCTCTTTGCTACAGAGTGAGACAGAGCCCACAGCAAGGCAAGGAGTGACCTTATGGACCAGACAATGGAAAGTCCAGAGCTGCCACCAGTGCCACTATTACTCGGGTTTCATACAACACATTTCTCAGAGACAGCTGCTAATGGCTAATGGCTCCCCAGATTTCTGCTGACTGGCTTGGGGTCCTGCTCATCAGATTTACAGAAATGACCATCATTCACAGCTGGAACTGGAGTCATGGAGGGCTCTGCCACCGTGGCTGCAAGGGCTGAAGGGTCTCTCTGGAGAGCCAGAGAGACTCAAAACTAAGAGAGCTTTGGCTTTAACTTCAGGAGCTTTAGTTCCCTGTCATCAAATCACAGAATGGTTTGGGTTGGAAGGGACCTTAAAGACCATCCATTTCCATCTCCCTTCTGCCATGGGTAGGAACACTTTCCACTAAACCAGGTGGCTCCGAGCCCTGTCCAACCTGACACTTCCAGGGATGTGGCAGCTTCTCTGTGTAACCTGTGCCAGGGCCTCTCCACCATCACAGGAAAGAATTTCTCCCTAATACCTAATCTAACGCTGTCCTATCCAGAGGACTGTCCCCAGTGCCAGTCACAGTGCCAGTCCCCAGCCTGGCAGGGTGGTGAGGCAGCAGACTGAGTGATGCCACTCACCAGCACATGCAGGAATGAATAACTCCATTTCCCATCAGCCTTTCAATCTGTGCTGAAATGAAACAGGATCAGTCACTGTATAAGGAGGAAGAAGCAGCCTGTGGTGTTGATTTGGCATTCAGTGCTCCTCTGAAGATTAGAGTGTGGGTTCCACTCAAAAACTGGGGGAACTTGCAAGGGGGCTGAAGCTAAAATAAAGTTGTGATATGCCCTGGCCTCGGCTACCTTGACTACCTTGACTTTTTTTGGAGTTACTAATGAAAATAAGTCAAATGGCCTGTGGCTCACTTTCGGTGACTCCTCTTCATTTTGGGACCAGTCAGTAACGAGCAGCCAGCATGTGCCATTCCCAGCCACCTCATCCCCACGGAGATCTCCCGCCAGTGCCTTGTTTGCAGTGAGATCAATGACCTGGCAGTTCACCTCTAGGTTCCATGGGAAAGTAATTGCAGGAGGAAGTGTGAAGAGGTCTGCTTTTCTCAGGCAGGCTCTGGGAGCCTGTCAAACTGGCAGCTTCCAACTGCAGGTGAGGAGAAGGCTTTTAGCCTGGTTTCCTGTGGAAAGGAGGCTGCTACCATCAGGCTGTGGTCAGCTTTTAACCCAAGCTAGCGAGGAAGCTACAGTAAAGATCTTTAAAAAACTGAAGTCCTCCAAAGATCTTTAAAAAATTGAAGTCCTCTAAATATCATAAGAATAGAGAAGCCCAGAGAGAAAAGTGATGTTATTGATGCTGTCACAGAGGGAAGGGCAGGGATAACTCTCCTCCTAGATATTGCCTTCAGCAGCCACCGCTGGCCATGGATGTACTCACCGACTAATCCACAGGAACGAAGCCCCAGGGAATGACTCGTGCAATCTTTTGGCTGGATGACACTAAAGGGAAAGAGAGACATATTATCTGTGGTGGCCACAGGTGATATGAGAGAAGAACTGATGAAAGGAAAGATGCAGGAGATGAGGAGAGGAGAGCTGAAGCTGTTTTGAAGAGAGCATAGGCCTGTGGTCATAGGAGGTTTGCTATGGTAGTGCAAGAGGTGTAGCAAGAAGTCAGTCTGCAAGAAGCCAGGGCTTTGTGGATTCATTTTATTACTATTATTTTGGTGGGTCCTGCAGTAATTTTTGTGTCATATATTAATGTTTTTGCAGAGAAAAGGATCAGAAGGCTGGGTGAGCTGTTCATGGGTCTTCCTGCATCAGCAGAAATACATCTCACATTCAGCCACACTTGGCAAACCAAGTTGTGTTTAGCCTGTAGCTAGAAGTGTTTATAATTTGTTTTAGTGTTTATAATTTGTTTTAGTATGTATAATTTGTTCCTGCACACAGCACTGAGTATGTCATCACACTGGAAAGTGTTCAGCTGGTATCAGCTGAAGGAAGGGAGCTGGGCAATTATCTCAAAAGAAGTCTGTGGATTCAGGTGTATCTTGTATTAAACACCCACCACTCACTGCAGTCTGGCCCATGTGAAAGGATCAGCTGCTTTGTTATTTATTTTTGCAACTCCTTGGCATCAAATCATCTCTGCGAAGGAGCATTTAATAAGAGAGACCGACCCATCCTGCTCCTCTTGCTATTTGACAGTGAAATTTCAACCAGCATCTCCTCAGAGGACAAACTACTCATCAGGCCAATTCTGTATAATTGGTATTTCCATTGGATTTGCCTGACACTTGTGTTCCCTGACTAGCAAGCCCTGTCCCATAACGTAATGGCATCCCCTAAAGCCATTGGTGCAGCCAAGTCATCAGCCACCTTCCTTCACTTCAGGAGCCCGTGCCAGGTGAGGAGAACAGAAACATTTCCCTGAGCAAAACAGGTCAAACCCAATAAATGGGGCTGGGGAAGGAAGCATAAAATCACAAAATCATAGAATCATTTAGGTGGCAAAAGCCCTCTCAGACCATCAAGTCCAACCATTCCCCCAGCACTGCCAAAGCCACAGCTAACCCATGTCCCCAAGTGCCACATCTATATGCATTTAAAATCCCTCCAGAGATTATGACTCCACCCCTGGCCTGGGCAGCTGTGCCAGGGCTTGAAAACCCTTCGGGAGATAAAAAATTTCCCAATATCCAACTAAACCTCTCCTGGTGCTACCTGAGGCTGTTTCCTCTTGTCCTATTGCTTGTTACTTGAGAGCAGTGACCAACACTCCCAAAACTGTCCCTAAGCACCTTCCAGCCTCTCAGGACACTTGCATTTGATTCATTTTGAGTTGAAAGGATAATGCTCAGCACAAACCTTAAAACAACATGGCCCAGTGTCTGTCTTTATTTTGCCTCAAACACTGAGCTGCATTTTCTGCAAGTGTAATTGGTGCCATCAGATTGTGAGATGGCAGCTCTCCATTCCAAGTAGTTAATTTTACTTAATGAGATAGAACCCTTTAGCAATTTGTTCTCTGCAGTCATTGCAGACAGCAATGAACATAGTATTTACAATATTAAACTGCAGCTTTTCTGTAATGGCCAAAAAAAAGTAAATCTGTAATATCAGAAGGTAATAACAAGATGCTTGGATGTTAGACCCTTATATAGTGTCTTACAGGCACAGTTCATATTCCTGGCCATAATTTGGTTTATATTAGGCAGAGAAAAACAAGTTTTATTTTAAAATTTGGTGGACCTGTGGTCCTGAAAGCTGAAAAACTTCTAAATCCATTTACCCACAGAAATTCTAACCACAGACCTTACTTTTCATTGCCTGGCCAAGCAGACAAATCTGAAGTTACCCAGACCGTGACCTTTTTTACTGCTTGTGGCAGCAGATTGCAGTCTGAGAGCAACACTCAACCAGGGTGATACACCTGAATGTTTCCATTTCCTTTGTTACTGTGGTTATGTTGCAATATCTAGTCTTATCTATTTATTGTTTACAGCTCAATGTGGCCCAGGTTTATACCTTCTGAGTAACTACCAGGAATTCACTCTGTGAAGCAGAGGAGTCCTGGGCAGACATTTTAATTTCCATCAGCTGTCATACCCTGGCACAATAATTAAACACTCTTAATTTTCCATTTTAAATGTTATACAAACGCCGGACATTAAAACCAGAAAGCTTTCCAAACATGTGAACATGTGGGTAGCTTCAAACTTTCCTTTGGCACCCAGCCACTAGTGAGGTTCAGCTGAAGTTCACCATTTCCCATTGTGTAAGGCTATTTGTTTAACATTTCTTTTGTCTGAAGTGGCCTTGTCAAATGAGATCTCCGCATAATTTTCATTTGGCCCTTCACTCCCATCCGAGCTGTCACTCCCATAGAAGCAGTTTGACTTTAGGCTTAACAGGAATGTGGGCATAACTAGATAAAGTTTTAAAAAAAAAATCACATGATTTTTCAGGTTAATCATAAAACATCCTTAAAAAAGGGATGGGACAGCCTCACAATCTCGTGGTCCAAAAATCCAAAGACATTTCCAAGGACCAAGGTTCAATAACCTTGGTTCACCTCACCTTTGTAGACTGGCTGGCCCAGGTTTTGCAGCCAAATTCCAATCTCTGTATTTTGACTGGATTAAGAAAAAAGCTTCACATTGTTTTGAGTGAGGGACATATCCTTCTTCACATCCTGTCCTGCCTGGCAGTGCTGAGCTGGGTTAAATGCTCATCACCTTCCCTCCTGCAGCGAGAAGCCCTCCACACGCTGTAGGTGTGCGTCACGCGCGATGCCCTCAGGGTCCCTCTGACAGGGCGCATCCATGTGTTTGCAAGGACATCCCCCCAGACAAATCCGTGACATTTCCTGGCAGGTCTGTGTTTCAGGATTTAACTGGGGACTGGAGTTGGAGTCACTGTTACCGCTCTTCCTCGGGCTGTGGTTGCACATCCAAGTGCTCCGATCAGGGCGTGTACCGGTCCGTGTCCCCACTCACCTGACTGACATCGAACCAGAAAAGCGTGGTTTTCTTTTATTCTAAGACTATATTAAAGGCAATAAGGAAAAGGATAAGAGCTTTCAAACTCATATTAACAGGTAATATCACTAAACATTGTATGGATCCACCTCTACTTGTATTTGATATGCATATGAAAGAGACCACATTACTGTTGGAATGGAATCACACAGGTTGGAAAGGACTCTGGAGGTCCTCTACTCCCAACTCCTCATCAGGGCAGGTCCAGGTACAGCAGATTGCTTGGAACCATGTCCAGTCAAATTTTGGTTTTCACAACCTCTTGGGGCAACTGACATCAGTTTTTCTCTACTCTTACGGTAGAAAATTCTTGTCTTCTATAGAGCTGAAATTTTCATCTGACACATGAAACAAAAGGAAAAAACCTCAGCCCTAGCTGGATCAAGAAGCTACACTAATTTCTGGCGTGGTTTGCTTACCCTTCAAAATATATCCTTCTTCCTTAGCATCTTCCCACTGCAAACAAAATTACATTTCTCTAATCATCTCAATTGTCTACATAAGCCATTTGTGTCCTGGAAGCTGCCAAGGCTGTGCCTCATTTCGATTTCTTGCTGGCCTTGCTCAAAGGCCTGCTGCCACTGAAATCCAGCATACTTAAAAAAATCAGTTATAGAGGATGACACAGCTACAGACGAATTCCAGACGGCTTCTTGCGATCCAACACGAAAGGGTTAAAGCACTGCAGCAGGAGCAATCAGCAAGGGCTGTCTGCTCAAGGGTCAATGCATAGAGCAAGAAAGTAATGTAAGCTGATGCAGATTAGTTGTATCTTTGCCTCACAACAAGGGTGCTTCAGCTCTTCCCTGTTCTCACATGTGAGTGATACTTACCTAGCTATACAGTATAAATCAGAAAATTACTGTCTTTGGTACCTGTAATTGGAAACATTCTTCCTCTAAGAAAATTAGACAATTCTGAAATAGTGCTCCACGATGTTAAAGAGCTGCTGCTTCCACATTTCTAATCACAAAATATTCTGAGTTGGAAGGGACCCACAAGGATCATCAAGTCCAGCTCTTATGTGAATTATCCATACAGGGATTGAACCCACAATCCTGGCATTATTAGCACCGTGCTCTAACCAGCTGAGCCAATGGGAGGCACTGGGAAATTTGTAAATGAACCATTATTTCAAATTTGGGAGTTAAATCAGGAATACATATTATTTTGATGAGATTTTAGAAAGACTTTTTTTTAATTACTCAAGACTGTGGAAGAGCTTTGAGCAATCCCTTCCCCACCCCAAATTCCCAATGGTACCTTCCAAAGTGTCGTGGAGTAATGAGGAGGATTCACATTTCAGAAAACATCTGCAAATGTCATTGAAAATTGAAGAGCTTATTCTCCACTTTTTCAGTGGGGAAAATTGTGTACAATGCAAAGGCATAACTTTAACAGCACATCTTTTGTTTAGCAAGGAAAACCAGGCAATAATTTCCAGCCCACTGGAAGAAGTGCAGCTATTTGCACAGTATACTCGAGTAGACTCCCTCTGTGTTAACATGCATCACAAGCTGAAGCTATTTTAATGCTTTTTAGCTTCAGCATTCTTACATGTCATTGAAAACATCCGGCTTTCCATGAAACAGATCTCTACTTTAATGAGGTGCCTGTCTAGAATACATATTTTTTTACACATTATCAGATAGGAAGTTTGGAAATGGAACAATAAAATATACACAAACCAGACCAAAGATGAACATCCTGCATACCTGATACAAGGCTCTGCTTATGTACAATGTGCAAACAGTTCATTATCTTTCCACAGTTGTTTTATTATTCTTTACTTTTTTTTCAGGGCTGAGCATAAAATCTGGTCTCTTCCCTGGCTCTCTATCTATTTGACTTTGTACATTAAGAAGAGTTGTTAATGAATATGATTTAGCTGGCACATCCTTAAGTAACATTAAGCTACTTCAAATATATTCCTCCTAATATACCAGCTGTTTCCTGGGAAGAGAAGATTTCCTTCAAGAGAAGGTTTATAAATCTCCTCTTCTTTGTCCCAAAGGAGTTTACTCCTTTTACACCTTTATAGTTAAACTGTGTGTATTTTGAATTTATCTAGTGTCCTTCTGCTGTGACCTTCACCACACTTCCTTCCCAAACTGGAGTTTCTTCTTGATGACTTGGTCTGTTTTCACTCAGCTTCCCACAAGGTCATACCTCTGCTGCGGTGCTGCTCTCAGAAAGCAAAAATCCCACCTGGAGTTTCAGGGAGGTGCAGTTGCCATTGCAGACTACCCGTTGCATTTTCCCTTCTACCCCCAGATGATCCTTCTACCCACAAGCTGTGCTTCAGAACATCAAATTACTAGCAAATGGGCATTTCACTCACCCACTTTTGTCTTGTCCTGGTAAGGAATTGCTGCAGCACTGGATTAAGAAGCGGTGTCTGGAGGGTCAGTCTGGAGCCCACCTCGGTGCACGTGCGTGGTACCACACAGACCCCTCCGGCCTGTCGTAAAAGGAACTCTTGGTCCTGTGGGGAAGCACAGTGGGACACCTAGTGAGGGCTGAAGGGTGAATCCACAGGACTTTTTATTTTGAAAACTAATAAATTCCCAGTTATTAAGCTAGTTCCCAGCTCCCTTACCTCATTCCTGGCAGTGTGTCACCTTCTGAAACCCCCTCCTCCATTTCCACTGACTCCTGTGGGACCACGCCTGTCTGAAGAGTAGGGCTTTTGTCCCTTGTCCTTTCAGGGGAGACCACTGCCATAGCTTTTCCCTTGATGCAAGGTGACTGCCTCCCTCGGGAAGGTTATTCACCCTGCCTGGTTTCATGCATCCAGCACTGGGACCTTAGGAAAAAAAAAAAAAGGTGATCACCAGAGAGCAGACCGTGGCTGGGCTGGACCAAACGTGAATGAGGCTCCACTGAGTGTAAGCAGAGCCAAGGCAAAGCAGATTTTCAATAGGGATGTTTGTATTAGGCAATGAGATTACTGCCTGCACCATCACTCTGGTGAACCTCCATCACCTGCTCAGTGCTCATCCAAAGCTGGCCATTCAGACTGAAAGGTCACAGCAAAGAGGTGGGAATTACAAACTCACCTTACTGGAGGAAAGTGCAGGGGTCAAAAATTTAGTTTTACTGCTTAAAGCAAGGTCAGGGTCCTGCTAACAACGACTCAGGATGGAAGTGGTATTGTGGCCCTAAGGACTAAAGAAATAAAATGTATTAGAAGGTTTCATTTTGGTGACAGACTCAACATAAACATAACAGGTAGTTTAGTGATAGAATCATAGAATATCCTGAGTTGGGAGGGACCCACGAGGACCATCCACTCCAACTCCTGGCCCTGCACAGACACCCCAACAATCCCATCCTGTCCCTGAGAGCGTTGTCCAAACACTCCTTGAGCTCTGGTGGCCTTGGGGCTGTGCCCACTGCCCTGGGGAGCCTGTTCCAGAGTCCAACCAGTGAGGGACCGCAAATACACCAGGACATTTATAACATCATTCAAGACTTGTTTTGCACACTGCAGCAATAAGGCTAATTTAATATATAATTTTATGAAGAGACGCTTTCATCAGGTCTCAAAATGTGTATGTCTCTGCCAGTCCTTCTTTCCTTTGCAAATGACATTTTTATCTTTGCATCAATTTCTCCCACCATCAGGTTTCAAAGAAGGATGTTCAGTTATCTAAACACTGAAGCTGGTTTGGGCGCTTGCCAGTTTTGAAGGAATCGTGTTCGCTATCCCCTGGACTGCTTTGAAGGATGCCTTTCATCTAAAATATTACATCTTTTGGAGCTGCATTTTACTTATATTTTATTGGGTCTTTATTTCCAGAAGTTTCTTTTACGTCCTACTGGCATCCAAAGGAAATTTTGTGGCAGAGCTGAGGTAAATTATAAAACCAACTCCAGGAGGGGAGGGTTGTGTTCGTTAATAAAATCAGTAACTGCCTCTGTCAGGAAGCTGTGAATAACCAGGAAGGACAGTTGCTTCACATCAAGTAGGGATACTGTGTTTATTCAGACAGCACATTTTAGTCCATGGGCAGTGACCACAAGAGATGCCAGGGGACAATAATGGGGAACGCTCAGGACACGTCTGGGCTGGCCCAGAAGAGGTCACAGGGGGCAAGACTTCCTCATTTTCTCTTTTAGCTGAAGATAAAGTAACAGCAGCACATTGCAGCACCGAGGTATGTACAGATATTCTAAGTACCTCTAGAAACACACACAGCCACCTTACAACACAGAAACAGCCAAGAATAGACCTATTGGAAGATCGACAAGGGAGTCCGAGTCAATCCAACAACCTTCCCTGCAAACCTCCACCTACAGCTGAGCCATAGATGCTTTCTAGACTCAGATGACTGAGTTGCCTTGGCCTGCTGATCTACACTTGCCTCCCCTCTTGCCCCCTGTGATTCAGAGTTGCTGCTGTGAAGCTATCTCTGCTCACCATCTGTAGCCCATGCAGAAATAGGAGCTACCTGAAACGTCCCCAGGGAAAACATATCGGCTCACATTTCACCCGGCTTTACTCATTCCTGTTGAGTCACTGTTCCTCTGGGCACTTCTCTGCACCAGCGTGTTTGCTCCATCAGCAGCTGAAAGGAAGACACGGGTAAGTTCCTCTGATGCTGGGAGGTACAAGCCTGGAGTTTTACTCATCCAGTGCAATATTTCTTCACTAAGAGCACTGTGAAATCCTGCAATCCCGGCAAGATAACAGTTGTTGAACTAATTCATTTCTGAACTAATTCATTCTACTTCCTTTCCCTAAGACACACTCGATTTTAGACATAGTTTTTTCACTACTGACATCAACGTGTGTAGTAGTAGAGAACTGAGTAGGATCATCATGAGAAGCAGAGGTAGAAGTGTGTTTTGGTGATTGAATACAGAGCTTGGAGTTAAGAGTAAGAGAAATCATCTTGGGAATGGGTTGCTTGGGAAGTATTTGACAAGTGGAAAACTACCTTAAATGAATTATGGACTCAGTCCAGTGTAAATTATCCTTACTGAATTCATATGAATAATCTGTTTCTGTAGTTTTACACTTCACCGAAATCTCTGCCATCATATCACTATGCAAAAAACCTGAATGATAAGAAGTCTTAGGAGCATGATGGAGGACTAATTCACTGTCATTTTTCAAAGATAAAAAATATTAAAATATATAAACATGAGCTCAAGCCCAGTAATATACAACAGGCAGAAAACAGCGATGGTTACAAGCTAGAAACTGAGAATTTTCAGTAGCAAAATAACAACTTCTTTCTGGTGACCCTGTCTAGCAACCTCTGCTGTGAACAGAACTATTGATCTGAGAGTGGGTGTTTTGCTCAGACTTGAATTGAGACTCCCTGTGTGCGGGAGCTGCTCCCAGCCTGCTGTCCAGCAGTGTGCTGCAGCCATTTCAGCTGCCTATTTACAGGTATTTTCTTTTGAGTCTTTTCAAAAAATGTAGTTCCTCTCTCTCTCTCATCCATCCAGATTTCAGGCCAGCTTTCACTTGCCTTTCAGCCTCCTTATCATCTGCAGCTGAGTCATCTCCCATGTTTCCTGTAGTCTGGATTAATTCCTTCTTTGGCAGATGGGATTTCCCCTCCCACTCTTCCTCCACAGACTTCTTGAGCGAGTCATCTTGCTTTTCTGCCTCAGCTTTTCCATCTCTAACATGAGAATCAGTGAACTTCCCTTCCTTGGATCGATTTGAAGAACAAATCCACTTCTATCTGTAAAATACTTCTCTGACTGCCACAGAAAAATATGCAAGCAATATAATCCCTAATGTTCTCTCACAAGGGTATCCATGAACGAATACATGTATTACATCCCTCTTCCCAGCTAACCACATTTTAGGAATGGAAAGTTATAATGGCAACTATAATCAGCAAATGCTGATGAACAAGTATCAGCTGCACCACTGAAAAGGGTGCAGGTAAGGGGAAAAAACTGAGGTCTCGCACATGGAGTTGCAGATTTGTGGGGCTCAACCTGAGCAGGTAGAACAGAAGAAGGAAGAGAAGATGCTTAACGTACCAAGCACAGACAAGCTGGTTTCTGAGACAGAGACAACCATGACGAAGAGTAAAGCCTGGAGGCACTTTTAGCACCTCATTCAGGAGCCAACCTGAGACTTCAGCAGATAGCCCTACCAACTGCCTTTCCTCTGCAGCCTTTGTGACACTGTGGTGACAAAAAACAGCCTCCTGGGGAAACCTGCAGCATTATAGAGAGTGCTGAGGTTAATGAAAACATCCTCCAGCTCTCCACTTGGCACTTGGACTGTGCCAATATTGACCAAATTGTTGATTGTATTAAATAGACTCCCTTTCATTCGAAATGCAAACAGGTAAATATTAGTGCTACCTCTAATGAGACTTGGAGAATGCACATACCAAACTTCCCTGTCCATTACCCTTAGGCACTGCGTGGAGGGTATAGAGCGATGGAAAGATGTGCTATGTCTCGGCTAATTTAGACCCAACTGTAAGAAAGCTAAAAGCAGAAGGACCTTGCAGTTTGTGCTGGACACAAGCTTGTGAATAGGAAATGACACCAAAATGCTCTGTATTCATGGTTCATCTGTATTTTTCCAGCTCAGGGTAAGGTCTGAAAAACTCTCCGTGCAGTCACAGGCATGTAAGGACATTGGGACAGACGTGCCTGAGGAACCTCCTCATCCCTCCCTGTGATGAATGGGATGGGGCCAAAGGGCACCTGAACTCTCTTGGCTTCCAGGGAGGCTTTAATTTATTTTCAGTCACACCAAACCAAAGAGAACTCAACCCTCCTCACTCTTTGTACACATTCTTTGCTACGAGTATGGACTCCTTCTCTGGAGGGTAAATAAAATATTTACAGTCTATAAATCTTGGAAAATTGTTTCTCTTTCAGCAACACGTCCAGTTTCCTGGCCTGCTGCAGGGCAGATTGGGTAACAGTCTCCAACTGATCTCCTAGCCTACAAGGTTTATGTATTTATAGAACATCTTGGAAAAGATTTTTTGATTTACATACAATTTTTTTTTTTCCAGAGAGGATACTGAGCGCTTCTCCTACAATACAGATTGTATTCTGCATCCATTGTTATGAGTCTTTCGTCACACACCTTTGTAGTAAAAGCAGACCTTTTTTTGTTGGCTTGGCTTACATCTGCTGTGTTTTATGGGCTCTGCACCACTGACATTTCTGAATCATTTGCATTATTCTTAATACCCTGGTGGCTGAGAGGAGTGCTGGGTTTTTACATGGCACTTTACTAGCAGGACACGCATGTTGAAACAAATCGTAATGCTTGGGATTTGTACCTTCAAAGTGATCTTCAAATGCAGCCAAATAAAACTTTGCACCACTGAGGTGAGGAACTGAGAAGTATTTATTCCTGTTTCACCAGAAAGCGAGTGGCTGAAGTTGACACCATGCCCCAGTGAAACCGGCACGCAGCCCTGGTGGGACCCCAGCACTGGTCCTCACCACCCCGGGTGAAGAGCAGGCTCCTTTTATTTTGGAAATGCTTGGTCATGTGTGAAGAAGCCCTAAGACTATTTTGAACCATAGAAACACAGTCTTTGGTGTGTTCCCACACAGTCTCAGAACTTACTTGGCTAAATTTCTCCCCGTCCAACACCACGGAGTTGGGCAAGGGTGAACCTCCTCCAGTACGTTTCAGTTGTACACATAAATATATGAGATTGTGTGTAGCATTCATTCTCCCTTCTGGTCACAGTATAGAAAATACAGATAGAACCTGAGCCAGTTAAATGGAATAAGATTAATGGAGGCAGCTATTTTCTGAAAGGAAGTACAGGAGCACAGGTGGCTGCGGAGATGAGTTGGGTCGTCTCGTTCCCCAATTATTATATTAAGTCATTTAAGAGCTTGATTTGGTCCTCACTGAAGCAAAAAGCAGAAAAGCACTTATTCTCTGCTTCTTGATAACTGGGATGTGCTCAGTCTCTCAGTTGCTCTGTTTTTCATTCACTTAACTGCTCCACCTACGGCTGAAGTCACAAGCAGTGGTGTCTACTAAAGAGCACAAACAGGTCAGGCTTTTTCCTCCACCTTCAGCACATTAAATGAACTAATGAAATATCGAGTCCTGCTCATCAAAACACCTCAAGGCTTGATGTGGAGTGGGTCAGCCTAAAGGAGACATTTGGAGACGGTGTGACATCCACTCAGACCACACAACACCAGCGTTCTTCCTTTTTTGAAAGGCTCTGCTGGCTGGACATTGGGTACTGAGAACTGCTTTCCCCTTTCTGGCCAAGAGCAGAAATCATGACTAGCACGAGCTAGAGGTTCAGGTTTGCTCCACACCTTTGAAAGGCCAACAGCCATGGGGACAAGCACAACCCCACAGCAACCAAGGAAGGAAATAACACTTTGTACTTCTTTACCACAGTTGCACAAAGTTGGGAAATCTCCCTTTAACACTGCACAGGCAATGTAAACCAAGGTTTTTAAACACCAGATGAAGTGTGCCACCTCTGAACATTAACAGAGGCTTGTTTAAGGCTCTTTAAAGTGTTTTCTTTCAATCTGGTTCGATTCAACTTTTCTTTAGCTTCGCACCTGGACCTCTGAGTCACAGTGAACTTCAGAGACTGGCAGTTCTTTCCCTCTCCAAAAAGCACATACACACACAGACACAGACACAAAACAAACAACAAACCCAGCAACAGATGTTTGCATGGTCTCAGGCATAGTATACCATAAAAAATTACACTGCTGCAGTCCATGGAGGTAGGTTAATATTTAGTTTGGCTTATGGTTTCTTCAGACTCTCAGGGCAATAGTAACCTCAGGGGAGATGCCTCTGTATTTTTTGAAGTCTGGAGCACCCCATCCCACCAGCAGCAGGCTGCAAATATTGTTGGAGCTGATGTAGAAAGCTTGCAGCTTTCCTTTCTTCTCCTGTACCCCCAGTCAGAAAAGGATGCATTATCTCTACAGTTAGCTTGATCACCGGGGTCAAGGTGATTATGCATTAATACCTAGTCATGTGCCCAACTCCTGCCTCTGCTGTGGCTCAGCAATTTAGGGAAGCTGTTAGTGACCCTCAGCTGGTTTTGTAAAACTACAATTAACGTGGACTGTCACGGGATCAGACTGCAGAAGAAATGACCCTCTCTCTTTTTTCTGAGGTCAGATTCCCTTCCATTCCCCATGTCTGCTGGTGACAGACATTCTTCTGGGGATCTATTATCTTTTTGCCATGAAAAGCACAATTTGACCCACATGCAGACTTGCATCTCTCCTCTTTTCAGAGGTCCAAATTTGGACTTGTTTTGTGATGGGGAAGGCAGGAGCAGAGCACCCTACTCAATCCATTTGGCATCCTGCACCAGAATAAGGACACCGGCAGATTTTTCTGCGTAGTCCTTCAGAGAGGTTATCACAAAACAGACTCAGGGAGGGCTGGGTAAGAATTTCAGCCTTTTCCACATCATCCTGTGGACCTGTCTTGGCTTTCCCCTGACCTCTCTTTGTTGTTCAGCAACAGAAGAAGCTGATTAGAAGACCCCACTTCACAGAGGTCTTTGGACTTCTAAAACCAGAGAAATATAGTTGAATTTTGGGAAAACAAATAAGGCAGAACTACTACCACTGCCCTTCACTGGTTTGAGAGTGGCCAGAATGCTTTCATGCCATTTTTAACCAAACAGCCTCTCCACAGCCTCTCAGTGGGATGTATAAATTTTTGAACTGGACATTGAATTTGAACTTCTAGGTCCATAACAGTCACGATTGTCCAGACATTATGATGGAAAGCCCATTTTTTCATTCTGCTTAAACATGCATAAATAACACCCAAACCATGTGTCATATTTTAACACAGTGCAATGGAAACACTAATTCTGATTTGGCCTCAAACCAACTAAACTTACCTGGAGTGAACTCCTGAGCAACTTTTAGTCACGATAAGTGTCCACTACAACTTTCATTTATGATTTTTCCAAAATGTGGTCTCAGATACCTGCCTTTTAATGCCTCCTATTGCCATTCCAGTTCCTCTCTCTGCCTCTAAGCTACAGAGATGATTAAAACAAAACTGCTGGCAATACCCTCTCTGCCTTTTTTTAAGGTACATCTTTCTACTAACTTTTTTTCTTCTTGCTCCAAGAAAGAATCTTTTTAACAGTCTAGGGAAAAAGGCAGTTTTGATAATGAACTGAAACCACTTTTTTTGTTTCAGAAAGAGGTGGCATTTCCACAAATCTCTGAGTTGAAAATTACAAGGAGGAAGAAGGACAAATAGATACTAACAAAGTGGGAGAGCAAGAAAGGCAAAACTTTTGACAGGTTTATTGAGAGAAAGCTCCCCAAAGTGATGATTGAATTATTGTCTTCCTAAACACCACTGAACTGCCCCCAAGGGTGGGTTCACCTCACATGAATTAGACATCACGACATAGGTGCCTGTGCTCCTGCCAGTTATCCCAGCAGAGCACAAGCCTCTGGAAGGTCATTCACTTCATCTTGAGATAAATCAGCCTTTCGAGGTCCTTATTTGCCTTTATTTGACTTTAAAAGGATCCACGGAGGATTAGCTGTAGCATGGACATCTAATTCTGAGATGCCCCGGATAAGGCAGGCAAATCCTACCCTACAGCTCTGTATCATAACCTATATATAAAAGCTACAATAAAAATGCATTTGTGATTAATCACATGTCCTTACAAGTTGTGAAATTCCATGTAATAGTTCCCTTATGGACCATAATACACACTTTCTGTCAGCTTAATGTTTTCTGTAAAGGTGCGTAGCAACCATTGCTCCAGAAGAGCTCAGTGTTTTGGATCAAGTTACAATTTCTAAGGGAATCATAACTTTGCCTTGATTTGAATGCAATTAAAATCTCTGCCATAATAGCAGCATAACGGCAAGAATATTTTTTCTTTATTTCCTCAGCTTGGAAATTAAAAGGGAAAAACACACAATGGTACACGAGGAACTAGACCTTCAATTCCATACGGACAGCAGGATTCTCAGGTTAGCGTGTTCTCCTTTCTGGTGTGAAAAGTGACGGAGGAAAATCCATTTATGTATTTCTCTTTAATGCCCACTTCCAGTGCATGAAAAGGAGGAAGTTGTGCCAGCAGTTAGAACATGGCCTGTTAGCCGTGGCTTGTACCTTTGTTTCACAGGCCTGCTCTGGGCGTTAGGGTAGTTACTGTACCCCTGTTTGCTTGTCTGAGATGCTGAGACCTGAGACTTGATCTAACAGAAACTACGTGCAGGTTTAACTTTGCACATGGTGCACAGTCCCTTACTGAGGTGCTGATAAATGGCTCAGGTAGAGCAGAAATAACGATTTCACCTATTCCAGTTTTTACTGTTGGAAGCCATCCTTCAACTAGTTGTGGTCTTGGAATGTTGGTTGTTGGGGCTTTTTTTGTTTGTTTGCTTGCTTTTGTTTTTTTCTCTGTGTGTGCATAAAACACATTAAAAATGCCCAAATTCTTCACTACTGTTACAGTCACCAGTTTTTGCTTTATGTTCTTGCAAGCAGCATTTTTATGGGCCTCTGAAGGACTGATTTACATACGATTTAACAATGTTTATCTCCTAATGTAGTCGTCTCAATATTCAGCATCAGCAGTTGAGATCTTATCACAACTAAACTGCTCTGATTGTATTCCGGCCATCCTGCCAAGGAACCATTACACAGCCTCTACTATCTCCCATCACACTAACCCAACCCTTTCCCAAATACCCAGGCAGCAAAATCCAAGACATATGAAATCCTTC
This sequence comes from Oxyruncus cristatus, assembly GCA_013399855.1. Taxonomy (NCBI): domain Eukaryota; kingdom Metazoa; phylum Chordata; class Aves; order Passeriformes; family Cotingidae; genus Oxyruncus; species Oxyruncus cristatus. The sequence continues at coordinate 835,191 of VXAY01003218.1, forward strand.
CCTCTATGAAGAAGTGCTCCCCAGTAACCCTTCCCATTTGATCCCAGGCCTAGGCAGATCCTCGGGGCATTTGCCACAGTAGCACATCCAGTGGATGTGGTTTGTGGTCATCAGGAGCCTGTATGAGCTGGTAATGCAGGTCCCAAAATATTGCTGTACGGAGGGTCTCTGGGTCAGACAAGTGCCCTTTTTCTAACTTAAATTTCTGACTTAAAACTGGGCTCTAATTCAATACTTTGTACACTACTGATGGAGGTCAGGAGTGGAAGTGGGTCTGTGCTTTGCAAACACCTGTGCCAGGAGAAAAAATCACAGTGTCCCTCAGTGCTCCCACCAGGAGATGCCCACCCTTCCAGGGGAGGTAGAGCTGCTCACGTAAGTGTTCTCTGTATAATTTAGTGCCAAAATGAGCTGTGTTACAGCTTAAGAGGCTTAAAGAAAAAGTCGTGCTCGCCTAAGTGGTACTGAGAAACAAATGTGTAGGCTAGAATAAAATGTTCTTGGCTTTTTTGGTGCTAACTCAGTAATAAGCACAACTCAGCATGTGTTTTGGATGCAATTCTGCACAACCAAAGTAAGAGGGATCGTTTGCTGGTGTCCTGGACGGGACCATAGTACACAGTCCTCACTTGCCACTAATATCCTGGGTTTTCAGATCATATATTGCCTATTTAAAGAATTAGCATACCAAAGGATGGGGGCTTCCAACAAACTGGGCCTCCAAGCACACAAATCAAAATTGATCCTGTCCCATGCAGGGCCAGGGGCTGGATTTGTTGATCCTTGTGGGTCCCTTCCAACTCAGGGTATTCTATGATTCTCTGATTCTATGATCTTGGTTGACTAATCTTATTATAGCACAGGCACACAGCCTGTGACTCCAGTCCCAGAACATAACATACTTTAGGCTAAAAACCCTAATATATTAACTTTAGAAGTATCCATGCTGCATCCAAATACTGAACAACTGAAAACTAAAGTTCCTGCTTATTCTTTCCTCTCTCTGCCTTTGCCTGAAATTAACAGACAGCTTTGCTAAATTAATTTGGAATTAGGATCTCAGAATTGGATGCTCTGACCCAGATCTTTTGTTCTTGTTTATACAGCATCCAAAATGTCGGTGGTTTATCTACCTATTTTGTCTTATCTTGCCTAATTGCAAGCTCAGGTATAAAGAGAATAATTGAATCTGTAGAGTAAATAAACAAACATTGCACATAGAACTGAAATAAGTAAAGATTGTCTGAAAATTCCCATGTGTATCTATGGGTTTCTCCTTTCTTTCTTTCCTACAGCTTTCTGTCCTGGGGGTTTAATGTAGGCCCTGTTCTGTGATGATGAAAATGTGAAAAAGAAATTTCTGGAGAATTATGGAGCTGTAAGTGATGCAGATTAATCTTTGACTTTTTTAAAATATTTCAGACTCCTTTTCACCCTCTGAACAGGTGTTCTGCTTGGTGACGTGAATGAGAGCAGTTCATGCTTCCAAGGGCATTATTTATTCTGAGATCACAGAATCGCAGAATCGCAGAATATGCTGAGCAGGAAGGGACCCACAAGAATCACCGAGTCTAACTCTTAGCCCCGCACAGCCCCATCCCCAAGAGTCACCCCCTGAGCCCCAGAGGATCATCCAAACCCTCCTGGAGCTCTGGCAGCCTTGGGGCTGTGCCCACTGCCCTGGGGAGCCTGGTCAGTGCCAACCACCCTCTGGGGAAGAACCTTGTCCTGAGATCCAACCTGACCCTGCCCTGACACAGCTCCAGCCCTTCCCTGGGTGCTGTCCCTGGTCCCCCCAGAGCAGAGCTCAGTCCTGCCCCTCCTCTGCCCCTGCCCAGGCAGTTGGAACTGCACTGAGGTCTCCCCTCAGTCTCCTCTTCTCCAGCTGAACACACCAAGTGCCCTCAGTGTCCTCACACGGCTTCAAATCAAGGTCCTTCCCCATCCTTGTTGCCCTCCTTTGGACACTCTCTAACGGCTCAATACCTTCCCTCTATTGTGTCCCCCCAAACTGCCCCAATATTGAGGTGAGGCTGCCCCCGGCGATGCTGTCCCTGGTGCCCCCCAGGACAGGGTTGGCCCTCCTGGCTGTGAGGGCACTGCTGATTCAGATTCAACTTGCCACCAATGACGACCCCCAGGGCCCTTTCCTGGCACTGCTTTCCAGCCTCTCATGCCCCAGTCTGCCCGTACATCCCAAGTATCTGGCCACCTCCCCTTGTTGGACTTCATGGGGTTGGTGACTGCCCAGTCCTCTGATTTGTTGAGGTCTCTCTGCAGGCCCTCCCTCCCTTCAAGGGAGTAATAATTATTTATTGGTTCAAATGAATTCTCTGATACACCCAGAATTTGCAGTCCAAGCTTTTCTTTACTGCAGATTGACACCCATTTTCATTTTAATAACGACAGTGAATGCAACAAGCAGGGCCAGACTGTGCAAAACAAACATCCACTAATTTGTAGTCATTTAAATATGTAAAGCTAGTCTTTGATGTTAATACACCATTAAAAAGGAGCTGGGAAGTTCACACGTCTGTTCCTGTGTCACTTGTCAAGCAGCAGAACAGCTCAAAGAGCAGTTTGATGGTTTGCAGCATCAAATCCACCTCAGCAAGTTTGGCATCTTGCAGGACTTTTTGGTGCTGACATCTTCAAATTTTACAGGACATGGAAAATCCATGGGAAAAAAATGCATTTGCAGAACTTGTGCCCTCTCTTTGTTATCCAGCAGCATCAGCCATGCAGCTCTTGTAAGCCTGATTCTGATTCTCCACCAGTCCTTGGGGGTGGAGGAATGGCTTCATTACCCTGGCAGTCAGTCCTTTCACAGGGACCATATATTCCAAGCCCCAGGATGTTACAAAGGTTTACAAAGACCTTTGCATATCAGCACAGTTAGGAAATAGTTCAATGTTTTGTGACTATAATTCTTAGAGGGAAAATGAATTAGTCATTGTGAGGTTTACGTTAGCGTCTCTGCCAGGATCAAGGTGATACCAATTAATCAGAATCCTTTTTTTTTTTTTTAGTTTTTCTTCTGAGTTCCTGTTCTTTGGGATAAATGTGCAGCGATTTCACCTATTTATCTACGAGCTGAGACATAACTGCTCTCATTTCTCCCATTTCTGCAGTGAAGAGCTTCACTGAAGTATCAGGAGATCACCAGTGTCTTTCAGGAAATGAAGCAGGGTAATTTAGGCATTTGCAACAGTTTTCAGCTTGAAAGGTAGACAGTTGTGCTGCTAACAACTACCTGATGGAAGTAATGGTCTTTTTTTTACCCAGAACAAGTAGCACACGGGTACAACATGTATACCTTTGGCATAGGAAAGTGAATTGCATTCCCATTTTTAGGAGAAAAGAAGGCAGATACAGTCCTGTTAGTATTGCTGTATTATTGTAACATAGGCAACATGTGTGGCACACATGCACAGACATTGATTTCACTGCAGCAGTGTGACGAAAGCCAAATAACTTTTTTTCATAAACAGACCAAATTGGTGTTTCTCCACCACTGTTTTAAGTGCTCCCTTAAGAGGTTTGCTCTTCCCAGCATTCCCATTTGCATTTTGCATCTTCAAGGCTTGTTCTACACATCTGTAACGCTTTTAGTCTGCCTGTGTAGTCAGTGTTATTCAGTGAAAATGCTCTTCTGTGAATGTCAGGGCACTCTGACAGCATAAGGTGAGTACAAGAGTGAGAAACAAGTCCATATTCCTACTGTGATGGCATTGGAAATAACATACATAAGCCTGGGTAAAAAACATGCTGCAATAAAAGGGATTCATCAGAAGAGAAACAATGCATAGATACAGCCAACAAAAAATTGTAGTGTGGCAGCATTTGGCTGCCACAGAGGTGGAGATTCTTTCAAAAGAAGACAACCAGGTGCAACCTCTGCAGCCACTGACTTTCCATACTCGTTTCTAACCTCATCCTTCTCCTTTCTAAGAATTTTGAGGGGCTCATGTGTTTCTTTTTCTTATGATAACAACAACAACAACAACAATAATAATTTTGTCTTTGCAAATATTAAATATTTGTTGCTGGCTTCTCTTTAGTCCATGGCCATCTCAGATCCAAGTCAATTCATTCCCACAACAGCGGCAGAACTGAACTGAGAAAGCCAATTTCTACTGCACGAAAAGTCAGGATGAAATTTGTCCTCCTTTTGCAGGAACAACCCCCCAGCCTTTGGTTTTGATATTAAACCCATAATTTATCCTTGGGTTAATGAATTAATACTCAGTTCAGGCACCACTAGGCAGGGACAGAGCAACAGGCACAGTTGATGTGAGCTACGCTTAGTACCAAATATGTTCGAGATATCAGAAATTGTTTACTCTGTTTATAATTCTTCAGCTTCTAAAAATAACTCTGCACTGTCTCATCTCAAAAATGAGTAAAACAAACAGGAGAAATCAGTGAAATAGCTATTTTCTGCTTTTAGACATCTCTTTGACTAAATGAGAGTGATAGGCAAAGGCTTGATCAGTAAATTTGTGCATAAGGAAATGGATTTATGTGTAAATAATTATTATGCATGTTAACTAGCTGCACACATCACAAGGAAAACATCAGGGAGGTTTGTTTGTGGAGGCTAAACAAAATATGTTTCCTTCATGCTGTTCTTTTACGGTCATTTTTATTGGAAGCACAGTGTATAGAGGCACAGCAATCATATTTTTCACTGTAAAAGCACCATGTGTCTCTGGAAACAGCATCAGGCTCTCTGCAGAGAAAAACAAAAGTTGGTCAACTTCATAGTTGTCAACTTAGAGTTGAAAATATTCCCGCTTTTGGAATGTCTTGATATTGTTTACATGCACCTTTCTGGTAGTGATTTCCAATGAAGCATAAAATAATTAATTGCTAGAAACTTGAAGATAGAAATGACTTCAAATCGAATCTTGCCAATGATCTGGCAAACAAACTGGTCTTTATTTCTACGCTTTCACCATGGTGAAGGAAAAATGTCCTTAGATGAAAACATATCTGCCTGGATTATTGGGCAATACTAAAACTGTAAGTGATGAAAAGGATGTAGGGTTGCTGGGGTCTTTCTAGTTCTTCCTGGCAGGAACAGTCTGAGACAGCTTTTACAACCCAATCTTCAAAGAAGCTTCACCTCCATCTCCAGGTTTTCAGTCAAGTAATTCTCATTAAAAACTCTGCCTCTGTGAACAGAAAAATATGGTTTTGCCAGTGCAAATCTGGGTGTATGGTGCCATAAAGCTGATTAGCATTATGTTCCTGGGAAAACAACTTCCACAGCAAGCTGCAGAAGCATAGAACTGTGCCCTTGCCGAGTGGGAGAAGGAAACCAAAGGCCTGGGGGTCCATGCATTTGAGATGCATATAAATATCTCACAGGCGGGTGCCAAGAGGATGGTGCCAGACCGTTTTCGGTGGTGCCCAGTGACAAGACAATGAGCAATGACCATAAACTAAAACACAAGTTCCATCTCAACACAGAATCATACAATATGCTGAGTCGGAAAGGACCACAAGGATCATCTTAGGCGTGCACAGGACACCTCAACAATCGCACCCTGTCCCTCAGAGCGTTGTCCAAACCCTCCTGGAGCTCTGGCAGCCTTGGGGCTGTGCCCACTGCCCTGGGGAGCCTGGTCAGTGCCAACCACCCTCTGGGGGAAGAACCTTTTCGCGATATGCAACCTATACCTCTCCTGACACAGCTTCTTGCTGTTTACTCGAGTCCCGTGACTGGTCATGAGAGCGAAGAGACCACTGCCTGCCCTTTTGCTTCCACGGGGAAGCACGAGTGCCCAGGGAGGGCGTGGAGTCTCCCTCTCTGGAGACATCCCAAACCCACCTGGAGACGTCCCTGTGTCACCTGTTCCACGCGACCCTGCCTTGGCTGTGGGGTCGGACCGGACGATCTCCAGGAGGTCCCTGACGATTCTGTGGTTCCGTATTTGAGCACCTCTGACCTCCCCCGGACGTCTGGCGCTCTCCCATCCCAGCGCGCCGCTTCCCTGCGGTGCCGCGGGAGCCGCGGGGTGCCCTCCCGGGCTGAGGGACGCGGGCCCTGCCCCGCGCCCCC
>VXAY01003218.1:841419-990327 GCA_013399855.1 Oxyruncus cristatus
TCCGGGGCGAGCCCCCCCGCCCCACCCCGCGGGGCCGTTCCCGCCGCCGCGTCCCCGCGCAGCCTTTCCATTCTTTCCCTTATTTCTCCGTATCCCGACCACCCTCCCCACCCCGCCGCCTCCCTGGGGCGATGTTTTATTCATGGCCCGCCGGGCTTTGTGCGCGGAGCGGGTTCTCCGGGCGGCGCCGGGCCCCCCGGCGGTGTGGGGGGGGATGGCTGCGGCGGAGCCCCCGGGCCGGGCACGGCGCGGGGGGCTCTGCTGCGGGCGGGGGGCTCTGCTGCGCCTCGTGGGGAGCGAACCGGCCCCCGCGACCCGCTCTCTGGCAGGCTTTATATGTGTACCTGTGTGTCTGTATCTGTCCGTGTCTCTCTCTCTATATGTGTTCTTTTTGGATGTTCAGCAGCCGCGTATTTGCCGCACGGAACGCCTGCGAGCCGGGCGGCACTTACACCATCGCCGAGTTAACTGTAGATGTCAGGCTGTGCTTGCACTGGCGTGATGTCAGATTGGTAATACCGCGCAGAAATGGGGAATTCGGTGCGGGCAGAGCGTGATGGAGACGGCACAGACCCAGCTGGCGTGGACAGACTCGGTGGAGCCTCTCTCTTCCCTGGTGCAGGGCCTGCTGTGTGGGTAGTTCTCTGGCGCAGGCGGATCGGAGGGGCACTGGGATAATTAGCAATTATTTGTGGGTAGCTGCGGCCTCGAAGGAGCAGATATTTATGCCTGGAGCAGAGATACTTGTCTTGCTTTCCCTTACAAAGGTATTCAAGCGTGTGTTGGTTATAAAGTCATTTGCTGATGCCCGTCTTGTCTGCAAGTTCTGCGGGGAGGCAGCCTCCATGGGTATCACTCCCGAGGAGGAATTCTGTTGTGCGCTGTGGAAAGCTGGCTGTTATCAATAGGTAGTTTCGTATTAGCTCCTGACACCACCACGATTTCTCCAAGCTGTTCATGGACCGGTGAACTAAAACTGACAAATGCTGAATTCAGTTTCCCATTTGCCTGCCCGTCACATTCCCCATGCACTGGTTAGTTGGATTTCAGTGGAAGAATTCCGGCCCTGAGTCTGTTGAAAGAAATCTGTGTGTGTTTTGGTTTTGCCTCTCCAACTTGCTGTATGATAAGAGCCCTAAGGCTTCACGTTTCTGGAGATCCCTGTGCATGGGGGGCTGGGGGTGTTTACCATTTGGTACAGGTGGAGTGCACCGATACTGCTTGATGTTGTTGAACCTTATATTATCTTAGGCGTCATATGATGAGGCAGCTTGATTTGTTTAAGGCTTTATGATGATGCAATGCCATAATAATTATAAATCTTCTCATTGTCTGAAGAATCTTGAAGTACTGCTCTGTCTCGGGAGGTGCTTCATGTGTGTTTATTCTCAGGAGGCGCAGGCACAGATGAGCAGGGTTTGATATTAATCACCATCATTTTGGGGTGGGAAGGCAGGAGCAGTTTGGCCCTGGTGCTTTAGGTTGTAATTTATGGGTGTGACGTCATGAGCCAGATAAGCTTTTATAGGATCTGCCATGTGAATTACGGCCTTTGTTTATATACGTGCAATTACTTGTTTTGAAAATCCACGCTGTATAGTTTGCTTACGAGCCTGCGCTGGAGCTGTGAATAAGATCCAGCAGAATGTGCTTCGATTGCACAACGTTGTTCAGTGGTTGAAAACATTTCGCTGTACCTTGTGCTCACAGCCTACACCAGGTGTGAAGTTATTACATGGCATCTGCACGCTGTGATGTGTACCGGAGTTGGCTGGGAAAGCAGTGACCAGGTGCTTTTATTTTCTTATTTCTCCATGGTCTGCCAGGTACTTTTATCTTCTGCTTTCTCCCTGATCTGTTTTGTTTTGTTTTTTAAAAGAAGCGGGGTGCTGAAATGACTGATTTCAACTAACCCGCGCTGGAGAGAGCAGCTTGGTTATTTAAGGCTGCTGTGGTTTGTTATGCAATCAGATTAACAAAGGTTGAAATGATCATTCAGCTTTGGGTAAACACGATCCATAGAACAGCGTGGATTAGGGCAATTGTTTATATCGGGCAGATCTGCTGCAGTCGGCGTATTGCAAATATTGGATGAAAACACAGTGAGTGGACACAGTAACGTCCTAAATAAGTTTTTAGTAAACTCCTTGGGATTATAATGTACTTACTATCGATTGTCTGTGCTCCAGGAGCTTTTGCAATGCCTTAGGTGCTGCTCGCACGCATGGGCAAACTTACTTTCAGCTTCATTTGGTTGACAAGCAGAGGCCTGGGTGAACATCTTTGTGCACGGCCTGGGGTGCCCGGCGTGCTGTGCAGGCTCCACGCTGTTGCAGTCCAGGTGCTTGGTCAAGGAAGATGACCCAATGCTCAACTGGAAGCTTTCTAAATTAAAAAAAAATACAATTCCAGACACATTTGCTGAAGCTGGCAGCCCCTCAACTGGTCCATTATTAGTTGGCTGTTTCCCCTCGTTGTCGTGGGAGCAGCGTTGCTGCAGGAGAGGTTTTTGAGGCTTGTCTCCCTGAATGTGCTCAGAGAGAAGGCGATGACGCGCAGAGGCATCGCTGCTGTACCAGAGGTGAGACCCTGCTGGGAGAGATAAGAGCTTAAAGGGGAAGGTGGAAGCTTGGGATGGGGAAGGAGCTGGAGCGCGGGGAGGAGAGGAAGGTGTTTGTCAGCAGGGACCTCTCCGTGTCTGTGCACGCTCAGACCCCGGTCTGTGGTTGTACCACGGTGCTCTGGTGTGGGCTCTGGTGCTCTGGGAATCCACCTTGCTCTAAAAATACAGTATGTGATGGCGTCGAGTTTTTGGGAGAAAGGAGGCATAACCGACTCCTGCAATCAGTCTTCTGGAGGCCTTCATGTTGGTGTGGAGCTCGAGCCCTTCCAGCCTTCCTCTCATTCAGGGAAAGATCAGGTACCCTTAAGGATGCTGCTTTTCCATCCTTCAGCAGATGATGGAACAGGACTACAGTTTGGATACACATTCAAAAATACTCAGGAAAGGCTTTATTAATATTATTATTATTACTTATTTCATTGCTGACTGTTTAATTCTATATAAGCAGACATCTAATTGCAAAGGGATTTCACAGGCACTTGCACATGTCTATCACTGTGCTGCTGGCTGCTGTGTGTGCTGTATAACATATTTGTGATAAATGTACACAAGCACATTTAGGGTACACTGGAATCTAAAAGAGGGATTTTGGGGAATAGCTAATATTATTAAGGCTCTGTTATTTATTGTTGGATGTTCAGAGGAGGCGGAGTGATACGCATTCAGTAATGTTAAGACTATTACTGGTATTAGTATACTTCAGTTCCAATTTATTAACAGGTTGGGATCTTGTCACCTTCAATTTTGTGAATGGAGTAAGAGCAGTTATTTTTGGCCGGACTAGAGATCTGACTAGCTCAGTAGCTCTTATGTTGGGGCCACTTTCTTGTGCACAGGAAAACTGGAACTCCAGAGTTGTCCTCCTGGTAAACCCTTCCAGTGGTCATTACTCTAAGAAATCTTTGGGCTGGCAGTTCCAGTGAGGCTGTTGTGTTTAATAGTTGTTGATGGATTGTAGTCTCTTAAAAATGTCTTAATTTGTTTTGAAAAACTTCATGGCTTTAGTGTTCACAGCCTCCTGTGTTGGTGAACTCTTGGTATAACTGTGCACTCTGAAAAGGATTTGATTTTATTAATTTTACAGCTAGTCGTTTCAAGTGCCTGTGATTTTATCTGAATTGTGGAAGAATATCTTTCTTTTTAGATTTTCACACAGAAACGGACTATATATGGGGATGTTAACAGATCTTAGAACATATATAGAGATAACTGCTGTGTGTTTGCAATCTGGCATGCTTCCAGCCCCATTTACAGTCACCTTTCATAAATAGGTACCATTATGGCAGTCATATTTAAGTGATTCCATGGACAAAAATGTTAAAGTACAAGAAATTATGTGATTTCTGCAGCTGTTCATCCTGCACACACGTTGTGGTAAATCTTGATTTGGAGCAACTCGGACGACAAAAGGGTTCCTACTTGCCAAGGAGCAACTTCATCAATGTTGTTTGAAGATTTGCTTGAAGTAAATCTGTGCAACATTTTAGGGAATGTGGAAGGATGTGGAGAACAGAATTTAAAAACTGTATTAAAGAGTTTGAAGTTAAGAAGTACAGATTCCAATAAGTGCACCATCATGCAGTGAAAAGTGACTGAATCCCTGAATTGTTCTATATGTTGGCTTCCACCGGGCCATCCTCGACCATTTCAGGAATAGACGGGTGTTAACAAAGTTTTGGTTTAAATTCCTCTTTTCCTTCATGTGGCAGGGAAGCAGCATCCTTTGCCTGTGAATTGACCTACAGTATTAACTTTTGTCCTGGTGGTCCAGGGGTCTGTCTGGGTTACAGGAGCCCTCTGGGTCACAGACAGTGTTGTACTAAACTTCTGTACTGGTGGTAATGGCAGTTGTGTTTGGTATGTTAAAAGAAACCCTTCAGAGGTTGCTAATTTATTACTGGAATCATAGAATATCCTAAGCTGGAAGACACCCACCAGGATTATCACGTCCAACTCCTGGCCCTGCACAGGACACCCCAACAATCCCACCATTCCTGAGAGTGTTTTCCAAATGCTCCTTAAACTCTGACAGGCTTGGGGCTGTGACCACTTCCCTGCAGAATCTGTTCCAGTGCTCTTATTGTGGCAGCTTCTGAAGTCCCGTTGTTAAAAATGGGTAGAATTTTCATGTTTTTAAAGCAAACAGAAAATCTTAATCTTGTAATTTCTATTGTTATTCCACCCTCAAACCTGCAAACTTATGATTAAAGTGGGTGGAAATTCAGCTTACTGGTTTATGGGTGGGATAATAGTAGAGGGTGACCAGACAAACATTTTCTGTTTGTTTTAAAAATAGAGACACTTACATAATGATGCTATACACAAAACAGTGTATGCATATGGATAAGATCTCTGCAACAGCATTAATCCAGCAGCATCCCTTGCCTGTGTGTCTGCTGTTGCTTGCTTCAGAGGAAGGTAATTCTTGAGTGAAGAGATGCCAGTGCCAAGTGATTTAACTGGAGTATTGTATTGGTCCAGCCCTGAACAGCCTTTAGGCAGAGCTCTGGATTAGAGGTTTGGAGAAACAGATTTTTAAACCATTGTGAGCTCCTAAATTTTTTGTCTGAATAAAGGAAAACCGTTCTTTCTGGGTTTTTTGTAGAGTACTATTGTCTGTGGTTTGAGTTGTTTGCAGGGATTCATCTCTTAATGTGTGGTGTGTGCTTAGTAAATCTGAGGCCCCGTTTTTGAGAATGGAGTGTTATTGCTAATAAAAAAAAAAAACAAAGCAGTGAACATGTCTGAAAGCATCAGGATGGCATCAGGGTTTTTCCTCTTACTGTGAAAGTTTGTTTTCCTTCTGTCTCCATATTTGTAACAGAAAAGAACAGACTTTATCCGTCAAGTTTGGACAAAGATAAAAAGCAAGTTCACTTGAAACATGTATTAAATAGGGAAAATATTCCAGGATCTATATATACAGGTGGGCATTTTCCCAAAAGTGTGTGTTAGGGGTTGAGGCCATAACTACATTGTTGCTAACCAAAATTCTAGCCCTGAACGTATCTATAAATACCATACGTAGCCTCACATGCCTTTGACTCTGTGAAGCGATACGTAGCTGGAATCATTTCATACATCAGGACATAAAAGGACCTTGGTAAACTTGTGCTTTTATAATAAACAAGGAAAAGTTTATCCAGGTTGCCCGGTTTATCCACACAAAGACAGCTCTTTAGTCGGGGAGGGGGAGGGACTTACCTCTTAGACTTTCCTCCTTAGGATTTTTATCTCATCCCATCCTGAGATTTTATTAGTAGAAGCAAAACAACTTTGATGTTTTTGTATGTTTGGCAGACAGAGCTCTGCATTTTGGAGTCGTGGCTGATTAGATTTGTGGAGCCTGTGCAGTTCTGGATATTGGGCAGGGAGATTGTTTTTGCAGGAAGACAGAGCAAGGAACAGCTTGCTCTCACTCCCTTTCTTAGAGTGGCAGCACCATTTTCTATGCCCTGTGCAGGTTTGTGATAGTGGTGTGCTGTTCCTGGGGCAGCAAGCTTGTTGAAGTTTGCCTTTGTGTTTGGAGAATTCCTTTTAAATTGCTGTTCAGAAAAGCTCTGGATATTGGATATTTGCACATCGCCAGTGGAAAACAGTCTGAGGGAAGAACTGGCTTGTAAACCAAAACAAATGCTGTCTTTTTAAGGGCTGGTAACGGGCTGTAAGCCCATTTCAGCTTCAACTTTGAGGGATGACTAAGATGTTCCTCTGATCTGGCAATAGCCAGTTTGGATCCTGCCACTTAATTTTGTCTACAGGCCTGCTCATCCCAGCTGCATCTCGAAGGGAGCACAGCTGACGTGCAGTAAATGTACCAACAGAATGGGCAGGAGTTTGGGCTTTTGTTGCCAATGGATTTGCCCAGCTCTCCATCCCCAGGAAGCCGCCCTGGGCATCAGGGTGTCCTCTGAAGTGGGATGTTCAAAGCTGTGGTTTGGGCTGCTGAGCGTGGCCAGCCATGTGATGCTGAAGGACAGAGTACTGCTCCTTTCCTTCCAGCGCAGTTGTGCCTCTTACATCTGCGCAGTAGCTGCGGTCTGGTGGGTGCCCAGAGGCTCAGCTTTCTCTTCTGAGCCTTTATTTTTGCAGGAATCTGAAATAGCAGAGCTGAAGCTGCTGAATAAGCCAGACTGAATCCAGGGGAGCAGATCTGGCTCTCCCCTTTGCCTGCCACAGAAATGCAGAGAGGAGAAACTCCTATGAGTACTCCAGGGACTTGTTTTATTAGTGGGTGAAAGAAAAACCAACCAGAATTTTCTAATACTGCCTCTATTATTTTTACCACTCAAAGTTCTAACGGATGTAATTGTTTTTTCTTATGATTTATGTTTTTAAATTACTCCCTGGTTTTCAGGTGTGGGAGTCTATCTCAGTAGCCAGTGCTACTGAAATGGAAATCAAAACCTCCCAATGAACAAGCTCCTGAGATAATTTCTCTTGGTTTTCCTCCGTTTAAGAAAATAATAAGAGGGAGCTGCATCTGTTCTGCTTCGGACGCGTGGGGTAAGGTGTATCTTTGAGATTAAAAAGTCCTGATGCTCGTGGGAGGAGGGGAGCGCTTCTTTCTTTTGTCTCCAAGGTTGCAGCAGAGGATACTAATTAACCACCAAACAAATTGGGTTTGGGCAAGTTTGCCTTTGCTATCGCAGTGAAAATGTTTTGTTTGGAAGAGCTGCGTGAATGACACCCGCAGGCGTTCACGGCGAGATAAGCCAGCCCCTGGCTGCCCCAAATCCTCCTGTTCCAGTCTGCAGAAATACGCCAGGCAAGCTTTTGAAATGGCAACAGCCAGTGTGCATGTTCTGGAGCAGATTGTGTACGGGAGAGCGCGGCACAGCCCCGAGCAAAGACGTCAGCAGTGAGGAGGGACTGTCATCCCAACACAGGCAGGCCCTTCAGCGGGACGGAGCGACGCAGCACCGGCGGCAGGTCGGGGTGGTTGTGAGCCTGGAATATGGGGTTGGTTTGTTACTCTTCCCCAATGACAGCACTCTGAGGTGGATTTTCCTATAGCTACCACTCTGGGATGTTCTGGCAAGAGAGAGACTGTTTTCTAAAAAATAAAACATTAAAATATGGGATAAGAGGCCTCAGGCTTAGTAGCAGCATTTTAGGAGAATAATAGATGCTCAGCCTTGTGAAGCTGTGTTTAGTTGTATGTTTATTTGGGGATTTTTTTACAAGCATAATGGAAAATTATGCACTCGACTCTTCTCTGAGTTGCCGTGGGATTCAGGGGACCTAATTTCCCTAAGACTGTGAAAAGCCCAGGCTTTGCAATGTAATTTTTGTTTGCCATTACGCTTCTGTGCCAGTCTTTGAGCCTTTTTTCATCCACAGCAAATGCTTGGGTGCTGCAACAGAAATAGTTTAAAAACCAATGATTTGAGAGAAGAAGAGCTGGAGCTTCTTAGATGTCTGGGGACTGGATGAAGTAGGATTAATCTGGCATTAAGGCAGAAATTTGTGAGAGAAGCTCGGTCAAGTGACTGGCTGGAGAGAGGGGGGGATTCATGAAGTCAAAGTCACTTCTTCAGCCAAAGGGGGATCAGGCTGACATCTTTCTGACAGGGTTTTTGCCTGGCCTCTCCCGCTGGGTAGCTGTCACATACTTTCTCCGCAATTACTTGGCATTCTGAGAACTCATGCCTTAAAAGAACCCAACTCTCGGAGTGAGCGGCTTTCCAGAAGGTCGTTAGAAATTTAATACTACAATTTAATGAGGTTTGTGAGTTACCTGTAACACAAATAACAGTGCTGACGAGTTGCTTTTCAATTATTAATTTTTGTACAGCAAGTTGTTGGCCATTAAGATGGGTTGTCTATGCAAAGTGGTTCCATAAAATGCAAATTATTAGCTTCTATGTGGGTCAGAAAACATTGCGTACTTGGTGTAATTCTTGTAGTTAAATAAACTCCTTTGCTAGGCAAATAATTTAAGCACTGGTTACTCTTAGCATTGTCAAAAACATACACAGGTTCTTGCTGAGTGTAAATAAAAGCATTTCAGCTTTGAGTGATGACTGCAGGATTTGGCTTAAAAGCTATTTTTGGGCTGCGGGCACAGCCCAAAGCCGGGGGATGTACGTGGCTCCGCTCCTGGAACGGCGTCAGGATGGAGGATGACTCAGTCACCCCTGCAACTTCCTTGTTGCTCCAGAGAGGTAGTGATTTACTGCAGGTCTGTGTCAGCAGTAATGGCCATCGCCCGCGCTGATTCAGCCGCCTCGGCAGGGCTGGTTGAGGATGTGCCGCCCCAGCTTTGCCTGCCCGGGCCCTCCCAGCGCCCTTCCCACCCATCAGCTGCCGAGGGTGTCAGCAGAGCCGTCGCCTTTCCTCCCCCGGCTTTGACTGCCGGCCAGGCACCCCCGCCAGCACACATCCTGCCCTTGCCAGCATCGGGATTTGGATGGCGTTCCTCCGGAGTCAGGGAAGAGTGGCTGGGCACAGCCCCGGGGCTTTGGTCTTCCGAGGGTGCTGAGGTTGAAGCAATAGCGAATGTGGCAGAATCAGCACGTAGCGATGTTACTGTTGGGTGAAAAATTGCTCCAAACCCTTCCAGGCCCTGCCCTGGCCTTCCTTGGTAGGCAGAACAGGTTGGGCAGCAGCAGAGGACAAGAAGAGACTACAGAGAACAAAGGTGAAGTTCACTGAGAACATTCATGAAGCGTGATGGGTCAAGGACTTTTTGTTTTTCTGGGGTTTATGTTGGCTTCAGTGCATGAGGAGGGATTTCTTTGCTGCTGTTGTGAGGAGTAAAACAAGTTGTTGTTTAGCTGCTGGCTTCTGCTGCCTGCCTGCCCTCCAAAAGAAACCCCAAAATACAAAACCCACCAGTCTAAACACCTGATTTTGAAACAAAGCACTTTCTTTCAGATACAGAAATGGTCCTACCATTGTCAAAGGACCGTGATGGAGAATAGCATCCCGATGGCAATACCTCCTCCATTCTCTTCCACTCTGCTTTCCCAAGAGCTACTGCTATCCTGGGAAAGTATGTGAAGAACCCACTTGCTCTTTCTTGTTGTCGGAGTCCTTATCTTTTTAGTGGAGAGTAAATACCAGGGTAATTGTGTTCCTGTGTTTTTTTGCCTTAAGCCAAATGTAGAATAAGCAACTCTCTTTTCTGGGGCATTTTTGCATCGAGTTATGCTTTGAAAAGGCACAAACAGGCTGTTGTTGGCCATAATCAGTGTTAGCTGCTTCCCAAGGTGATGTCTCGCCAAGCAGGAGGCAAGTTTTGATGGAGCCCTTGTCAGAGGCAGAGGTGAGATGGAAGATCCCAGGTGCCGAGGAGATTATTCCCCCAAAATCTATGGGCTTTCTAAGCATGTGAGATCAACTCCACTTTTGATCTTGGTTGGGACTGAATATCCTCAAGAATAAAAACCACAAGTAAGAATGGAGGCAGCCCCGAAGGCTTCTTGATTTCTCTTTTATGACTGCTCCCTGGGGAATTGCACTGTCCTGCTTGCTGAAGGATTCTTTTAACGAATAAATTGGTGACCTCTGTGCTTTTTTAGGTGTTCAGTTTCGCATTTGTCTCTTCCTTGTGTATAATTTTCTGTTCCTTACCGGCTGCCAGCTCCCACAACATCTCACGAACGTGCCTGAGTCGTGTTTTGTATTGAAACAGTTTTATTGCTTTCAAAATACTGACCGTGGCTGGGTGTAAAAATTAAAGTAGCGTGGGAGCTTTAGTCTGCTGCTTCTGTGGCAGTAAAGTCAAACTCTGTGAGTTAGGCTCCGTATCCGTAAGGTCTCTTCGAAGTGCAGACTGAGCTGAGGTGCTGTCTGTGGGAATGCTGACCTGGTCTCAGTGTTGAGGGGAAAAAAAAAAAGTGTTGGAGGAGATGCAAGGACCTTTCTGTATCACCAGACCACAGGACTGGTTTTGTATCTCCATTTGAATGTCCAAGAAGAGATGGAAAACAGAAGATGGGAGTGATTTTCGCCCTTGAGGTAGCACATGCCTCTCGGTGGCAGGGGTGGCAGGCTGGCTCTCCGGTTCATCATTCCTACCTGGTCATTAGCCACCAGGTCTAGTAGGTTCGAGCGGTGGGTTAGTCACTGGGGGTACTCTAGGACAGAGTTTAAACCTCATGGAAATTAGAGCAGTCTAAGGTGCGGCACCTCAGACCTGAAGTTGTTCATTGTGCTTACCTGGAAATGTAGGAGTGAACCCTTGGTGGATCTGTCCTTGGCAGTTCCCCTGGTTTCTGTCCTGTTTCCTGCTTTGTTATAGATCTCTGCCTGTCGTGGGTTTACAAGCTCCCATCGGGGCTGGAAATAGTTAGTTCCAGGTGAATTTCCGGAGCAAAGCCGATCACAAGTTTTGGTAGCACCTCTGCGAATGACATGTTTAAGAAAACAGAAGAGATGAACTGCGCAGAAGAAATTGCAGGCCGGAGGAGAGCGGAGGAGAACAAGAGATAGCAATGGAGCCTCCAAGGGCAGTGTAGCAGGAGGGGGAGGAGAGGCCTGGTGGAGGGGGCCCTCTCCCCCTCCAGCAGGGGAAAGGGCTTAGAACTGAAGCCCTGCTGCCTGTGGAAGACCACCGGGGTGCAGAGACGCCCTACAGCTCATGCTGGAGCCCGTGGATGCCTGAGGAGTCTGTGACCCTGTGGGAGGCCCAAGGATGGAGCAGAGTGCTGCAGGACGCCTGTGGCCGGTGGAGAGAGAAGTCCACGCTGAAGCAAGTTGTCCCGGGCAGGACTTGCAGCCCCGGTGGGGGACCTACGTCAGTATAACTCAGTCCATGAAGGACTGCACCCCATGGAGGAGGGGTGGACCCACGGGGAGAAGTCCATCAAGGACTGTCTCCCGTGGGAAGGGACCGCCACAGAAACAGGGAATGGTCTGAAAGCTGTGACCCCCACCTGTAGCCATGGTTGAAGACTATGGTAAAGCAAGATGTCCCCTTGCAGCCCATAGAGAAAACCATCAGAGTGCAGAGAGACCCCCCTGCATCTGATGGAGGAGTTGCCCACAAGACAGCAGACTGAGAAGAGCTGCTGTCCAGGGGATGGACTCATTTTAAACAGTGGCAGAAGCAACAACTAGCTGTAGCTCCCTTTCTCATCTCCCTGCACTGCCGGGGGGAGGAGGGAGAACATGGAGGAATGAGAGGTGAGGGAGAAAGTGTTGTGTTTTAAGACTATTTTATTCCTTTACTCTTTAATTCTTATTCTATTCATAAGAAAACCTAGTTAGAATCATTGTATATATTATTCTTTAGTTTTTATCCTGCTGGTAATAAATTTAATATTGTTCCCCCCATCAAGTGTCTCTTGTCTATATAAAACTTCTCTCAACTTGTAGCAATTGTGTAAGAAATTTGAAAAAAAATCAAAAGATTTTTGAGTCCAGAGTAAACCCACGACACTCCTGGAAAGGCTTGGATGAAATGATTGCCTGCAGGGAAAGTTTTAGGGAATATTGGGAAAAAGAGAACAAGCTTGCCCCGGAAAAATGGCTTCAAAGCATGTGATAAGGAGGGAAAAACATGCACGGTTCCAGATGTTGCTGGAGCGGGAGAAAAATGGCATGGGGTAGTGAATGGTGCACTGGGATGAGACCTTTTCCCGAGGGGCTGTGGAGCTGCTGCAGCTGGAGTTGCCCATCCAGGCTCTTTGCAGCTGCGACGATGTCTTTGTGGTGGAGCTCTGAGCTCAATCTGTGCCTTGCTATCAGGAAAGAAAAAACAGGTGCCTTTTCTCAGCTTTGAAGTGTTTTTGGTGTTGTGGTTTTTTTTTTTTTTTCTTTTTTGACAGTGAAATCTGGATTAGAAATCCTTTGATCAACTGGAACCTCAGTAGCTTAATTCTGTTCTCATAACATATTTGCTTTTCAGATACTATTTTTAAGTTCAGAGTTCTGAAGAGGAGTATTTCCTATTGCTGCCTGTGACAAGTACTAATGCTCCCAGTTCGGTCCTGGGGCTGGGGCGTGCATCCCAATTTCCTGATGGTTATTTGGAGCTTCAGCTGCCTCCGCAGGGTGAAGGCAGTGCTGATTGACTGCAGGGTTGTATTGCTAATAACTATAAACAGCAGTTCTGACTCACTGGTCATGGAAGACAGAACTAGAGTCAAATATTGTGGCTATGTTAATTTGTTTTCACATACAGGGAAATTTATGTAAATATCAGCACAGATTAGTTTAGCCCATGTGTGCACTTGTGTTCAGTACTCCGGGGCTGAAACTGGGTACTGCTGAGGTCACGGAGAATTTTACTGTTGAACTTAGCAAGTCCAGGATTTAGCTTTGGAAAGTTTAGAGGCACAGTGGTTTTTAATACTGTTAAATGCTGCAGCAGAGGGATTCTTGTGGCTTTGCATTATCGTGATCACAGATGTGAGGAAGGAAAAAATAAGCTGATAACACGTCTTTCTGGTTGCCCTCTTTAGAAGTTGTACGGCTCCCCTGCACACCTGGCTTTTGGTTGTCTCCCAGATTCAGCTCCCCCCATCCCTTCCTACCGTCCCTGCCTACCTCATACAGACTGGAGCTTGCAGGCACCTCAGGTTTAGCATGGGCTGAAAATTAGTGTTGAAAAAGAAGTTGAGAGTAATAGTTGGCTACCATGATGCCTGGCAGAGGAGGTATTCACAGAATCATAGGATGGTTTGGGTTGGAAGGGGCCTCAAAGCTCATTTCATTCCAACTCCCTGCCATGGAAAGGGACACCTTCCACTCGCCCAGGTTACTCCAAGCCCTGTCCATCTTGGCTGTCTATATTCCATGTTGGCTGATTCTTTTCAGTTTAGGGTAGGAGCAGGGCCTGGGCGTGTTGTTTTTATCACCGTCCAGAGCTGGTATCAAGAAGAAGAAAAATGACCTGGGAAGTGGGAACAGTATGTTTTTAAGTGTATTGAACGAGGAGGAAAGGTGGAGGGCTGGGGATGAAACGTGAACAGCTACACATCTGATGGCACAAGGCTGGAAAAATGAGCAGAAGAAAATGAGACCTGGGCTAACGAAACCAAACGCCACTTGCTGTTGAAAAGGAAGTTGTGTAAGGGCACGCGTGTGCTTTGCATTGCTGTCTCGGGGTGAGTGGTCAGAGGGGCAGAAATGATCAGTATTTCCTCTTCCTGGTCTGCATGTGGTGTGTATTATAAATAAAAGATTTTCTGAGTGAGAGCTGAGGGCCAGAGCTGATTTCTGTAGACTGTGTTGGAGGGTGTTGGGCTTTATGTTGCTTTCCTTCTTTGTGCACCCTTCCCTTTTAATGGGTGACATAGAGTTGGGCTGGATTCAGCCAGGAGATTCATCATTTGAACCATGCTGTGCAGTAGCACAAGCTATGGGTGAGACAGAAGAGGAAAGAAGGAACTTGGTCTCCAGTTAGGGTTTTTTTACAACTCTGAAATACTAAAGATCAGCCAAAAAGCTTGTAAATATTCCAGTTGTGAAGTGCAGTGATTTTGTTTAATGTGCTTTAATGATAATCCTGTCATCTTTTCCAGGTGGATATGTTAATACTCCACTTTAGAGCAGTTTTTATTCTGATCTCTGGCTGTACCCCTTATTTGTCCCCTAAACCATGTCTTTTTCTACCACAAAGCACTTAGATAACTCGTGTTACGGGAAAATAATCACCACTTGTGTTAGTTGCCCAATCCTCAGCTGTGCTGGTTTGTATTCTGGTATTTGATTGCAAGCCAGACAAGCAGGTAAGTACATAAAAAGCAAAGCAACAGCGAGAGGAAAAAAGAAATTGTATTTGATTAAAAGCCATTTCACTATGACACCTTAAATGTAGCTAATTGACTGTGTGTTTTGGGGGGAGGACTAAGGCTATGGCTTAAGTTTTATGGATGACCCTTCACTTCTTGAACCTGGGATGAGGCTTGAGGGAAGAAATCACAGTCTCATCACGGCACAGACATACTGTTGGGAAAGAGGGGGCAGTGGCTGACCCCGCAAGTACCGGCTGTGGGAGTACATTGACTCCTGATTCCAGTAGCTTTTCCTGGTTAAAAGTCCTGCTTTCTGCGTGGAGGGTTGTTTGTGTTTGTGTTCCGTGTCCACCACTCGTGCTGTCTCGTGTTACGCAGCGACCGGCGAGAGCCAAACCCGCATGAATTTCCACGGGGTTTCGTGTTGCCGCTTGTTTTGGCGCACAGTATATTTGACAGGAGAAGTCCTGGCAGGACACCAAAGGACAGGAGCTGGCTTGTAGGCCAGCAGGGGTAATGGAGCACTGTGCCTGCTGCAGTAGGGCCTCGTATCCAGGAAGAAATGCTTTAGTGCTGGTTTTGGGAGGGGGAGTTCGTGTGTGTAGTATCTGCAGAGTTTCAGGCAACAGGGAGTTGTTTCAAAGGGGTCCTCTTTATTGGTTTAACATTTTGAAGAGTTTCTAAAAAGTTCTGAAGAAATTCCTTGGTTAACTTCACTTAAGAATTAAAATGATTTACTATGGAGCTTTCTCTTCGCCAGCACTGACACCATTTCCTGTTTTGGTTTGCTCTTCTTAAATTTCCCCTCAGCACGTTACTAATTGTGTTATGTTGGTGCGAGGAAACTCCAGAGGAGATCAGGTGTTGGTCTGGAAAGCTCAGTCTTGTCTTTTGGCAAGGGGATTGGCTTCCCAAAGCTCACAAGGTATGGAGGAGCAGCCAAGGGTGAGTGGGGAACAGGGGAATGGACGGGGGAGCCCAATAAGTCACCCTTTGCAGTGATGATCAATCCGTGTTGACTTGCTGTATTGCACTTAGTACAACTTCAGTTACACCTTGAATTGGAGAGGAAAAAGTTGCCCCTGTATTTGGATTGGTGTAGTGGAGAGTGTTACATGGTGGTTTCACCTTGACCTGATCTATATTCCTGCCCCCCTTTCCAGGTTTCCTTGGTTTCTCTTGAGTGCAGGATGACTTGGACTTTTAGTTCGACCCAATGTAGTTGTTGGGAATAATTCTGCATTTACAGCTCGTCTTTAAAGTCTTGTGTGGGCTTGTGGGGTCTGCACAGGATGGTTTGGGAGATCGGGGGATTCCACTGCAGGCCTCCTGTAGAAGGAGTTACTTCTTTATTTGTTTCTTACGTCCTCTGCTGAGCTTATTGGATAACAACAGTTCTGGAAAGCAGAGGAATGTAATTAAGTTTGATGTCAAATTTAAAAAAAAAAAAAAAAAGGCCTATATCTGCCATGTATGTAAGAGCAGAGGACTGGAATAGCAGAGCTTTCCTTTGCCTCTGCTGTGCTACTTGTCCTTTGCTTTCCTGTCTGTGAAATGGTATAAAAACGCCAACCACCTCTGCTCAGCACATGGGGACGAAGGAGTAAAAGCTCAGTGAAATTGCGAAGTGTTTCCCTATTCATAAAAAGGAACAACTGTTCTGTTGGGTTTAAGGGGGGCATCGCCTGTCCTTCATTTCTTTTACATTGTTTTCTCATCTTCCTCTCAGATGAGTGCTAAAAGAAATGCTGGTATTTCTGCAGTCTCCGAGGAATGATGGATTATCATCTGTGAAGGGACTGACTGTCTAATTGAAATAGTGAATTTTGAGCACGCTGTGAGCGCACTTGCTCCTTGAGTGTTGTTCCTCAGTGTCTGTGGTGTATGAGTGCTTGCTGGAGGGAAAACTCATTTTCATGTTTATACACTTAATAATTTGTTTTGGTGAAACACCCTTATTTTTAGTCTCTTTTAAGCCAGCGGGAGAATTAATTTACTTTTAGAGTTGGTCACTTTTTTTAAGATTGCACTTCTTTCCCCCAAAGTCTGCAAATAGCATTTCCTCGTGTTTTCTACTCATCTATGCACAACCAATCAGAATACTATTTTTTAGTCCGAATATAACTTTTATAGTAAATGAACAGTTTATTCTGTTCCCCATCAGATTCCTGCCTTAGCTGAGGACAGCCTATAACGACTGAAGTGATTAGCCAGACACTCCAAGCACTGAGGGTTTGTTATGTCCAGCCACCTGAAATGCCTCTGTTCTTTGAGTTGAGTGAGAATACTGGGAGCCCATGCCATCCCTCAAAATCCCCTCCTCACTTTTAATGACCACTAGGCTTGGCTGAGGTTTGCTGCCAGTTTATATGACAAAAATGTCTATGTAGGATTTGCAGATTGAGCCGTGACTTTGTTCTGGGAGTGCAGTTGAACAAGTGTAGTCCATGATAAGAGCTCTGCTGGGTTTTTTCCATGTTTCTGCCTTTCAAACAAGTTACGGAATCGCAGAAAATTCTGAGCTGGAAGGGACCCACAAGGATCATCGAGTCCAATGAATTATCCATACTAGGATCAAACCCACGACCTTGGTGTTATTAGCACCATGCTCTAACCAACTGAGCTAATCTCAGGGTCCACTTCAGCTTTTTTTTATAAGAGAATGCTTTGTAAGCCAATTACAATGTATTTTTATTCATTTGATGTGAACACGAGCAGAGATACAAAACAAAAGAGAGACGCCAGCATGTAAGAAAAGACCTTTAATAGAGGTCCTGCTTATGTGAATTCTGTTTGAAGGGAACGGAAAGCACTGGTTATTTGTGTGCATGTGTGTATAAACATTTTTTTGATCACAGAAAATGCTGCTCTCACTTGGTAGTGCTAGGAAATGGTGTTTGGGAGTCAGAGTCAGTGGTGGATGGCCATCTGCTGCGCACCACGTGGATGTGGGTTTGTGGCTGCCCATCTGCAGCTCCCACCCGTTTCTGCTGCTCCCCCGTTACCAGGGGGCTGTGCGAAATCCTCTGGGTAGGATGACTTGCACAGAGCCCTGATTGCTGCCGTACCTGTGTCCCTCTTAGTCACGGTCCTCGCTGCCTCAAAGGAAATGATGTACCCTGGGCAGGTGTGGAGCAGGAATGGTGTAAATGCACACACCTCTGAAAAGTGACCCTAATCAAAGGGACAAATGTCCAGGTGTATTTGTAACATGAATAATAATGATGTTTATTAAATAGAATCATAGAATCATTAAGGTTTAAAAAGCCCTCTGAGATCAAGTCCAATATCCCCAGCACTGCCAAGGCCACCACTAACCCGTGTCCCCAAGTGACACATCTACAGGGATGTGTAAATCCCTCCAGGGATGGGGACTCCACCAGTGCCCTGGGCAGCCTGTGCCAATCACCCTTTTAGTGAAGAAATTATCCCTAATATCCAACCTGAACTTCCCTTTGTGCAACTTGAGGCTGCTTCCTCTTGTCCTGTCACTTGTTACGAGGGAGAAGAGACCAATCCTTACCTGGCTGCACCCTCCTGTCGGAGCTGGAGAGAGCAAGAAGGTTATAAGGATAATTAAGTAAGTAATAGGACCTATGCAGGTACAGCAGGGCAGATTGCAGTGCAGGACAGCTGTACAGGTAAGGACCAGTGTCCCCTGATGACCCTGAGATTAGTGTTGGTGACAGACAGGGACACTGCTCCGATTCCAGGTTAGGCACCTTTTGCATGTTCTGAGTTAATTAGTGATTTATGTGCAGATTGAATTGGGTTGTTGTAATGGTGATGATGTCTAAGGAAACGTGTACAGGTCTGTAAGGATTTTCGGAGAGCAGGTGGGTGTGGTGCAGACGGGCCATGGCAACAGTGGGGCTGGGCTTAGGATTGGTTTCTGCTGGCTACTTAGCACCAAAGCCTCGCTGACCTTTAACTTTCACTTTCACCCTCCATTTCAAATGTGTTAATTGGCCTGTAGTCGAAAGATGTTGTGCTGAACTTGTGAGAAGTGAAAGCCAATCTAAACCATGTTTTGTCTAAAGTGATCTTCAGAAGCAGGATGCAGCTACAGCAGCAAATCTGCTTGAGCATCTCCTGTGGGCTGGAGCTTTGGAAACCTGTCTTGGTTGTATTTTCCATGTCAGCAGTTCCCCTGCTCTCCGTGGCTTTCCGTTCTCCTTTGTCAGCTTTGTGAGGGAACAGGCTTGAAGCAGAAGATAAGTGGAGGCTAAAATGAATATTTAAGCACTTCTAGATGTGTTTCAGTGACAAATAAAATCACTGCTTGATTTCTGTGGGAGGAGCGTATGCCAGAGCCTTGCCAAATACTCCAAAAAAGGAGCTGGAGAATGTTAAACACAAACCCCACAGCATTTCATGGGAGTGTATTCTGTTGTTTCAGTAGTGACTCATCTCCAGAATCATCTTCACTGTGTATATGTGGGGAAAAAAAAGCACTGACAAAGGTCTCAGAGCTACCTACAAAATGCAATGTCCTGTTCAGTTATTAGTTAAAGCACCTGAGTATCTCAAGCCCTTAGGCGATTTTGAGAGTTATCCTGGCAAAAGATGTTTGCAGTCAAACCTTGTTCACTTTTTGTTAAAGATTCTGGATTTTTTAAAGAGTGTGGGATGAGAAAGAAGTGGTGTAGGTATAGACAGAGAAAGAGGTGCTAGGTATGACTCTCTGAACGGACAGGATTGTTATTTTTTGAAACCTCAGGGGTTGTTAGGACATCGCTTTTTCCTTTCTGCACATCACATCGTTGGCTAAATGACCTAAATAATTAAAGATCAGTGTTTCAGTGTGTTTGTTAAATGCTTCACTTCCTGAGGCGGCCACTCAGAAAGCCAAGGGCTCCCATCTCGATTTTCCTCCTGCCCCTACTCATCGTCCTCCCAAGGCAGCAATGAGTACAAAAACAGGAAAGGGGAATGATAAAGTGTGGGAATGAAGTGAGTGCTGAGTTAGCAATGCCAGGAGGAAACGTCTCTCTGATGGCAGCCTTGCTTCTGGTGAAGAATAAACTGGAGGTGAAACTGACTTCAAATACTTCGGAAAAGGGAGTTCTCTCCCTTGTCAGATTTCTCTGTGACCTCTTCTAACAATTTTTTAAAGCAATAAAGTAGAAAGCATATCCTGTTGTGTTGACTGGATACTGGCATTAGTGTTTTAGCAAACGCCTACACAGTATATACGGACTAAATTATCTAAAGGGCTTGTTAGCATATCATCTGCATGCAAAAGAAAGTGATGGTGGTGATGGAGGCTGCTTAGAAAAGATGTGAAGGACTGGCTCCTGTGTATGGTGCTTCTGCATGTGAAAGCTGCTGCTTTTTCCTTCAACCCTGTTTTTTTTCCCTTGTGTCATTCCCCAGACATTGTGCAAATTGTTAGAGTGATATTTATTTTTTTCATAATATCCCCCCATGGAATTGCTGGAAAAATAGAACATGGCAAAATGTTGCATGGGATGTGAAAGCCTGGTACTGCTTTATTGCCTGGCCAGAGCCACAGAGCCTGACCCAAGGGTTTGGGGGGACTCCCTTAATCCATCAGATGTTGCCATGTTCCTTTTGAGTGGGTGCTGGGGGGTCAACACGGATGCACTTTTTTTTTTGGCTCTTCCATGTGGCACTAACATTTCCCTCTTCAGGAGCAGCAAAAAGAGGTGATGTCCTCTCTCTGTGTTCAAATGGGTCAACCACAGTTAGTGAGTCCACTGTGAAGGTTTGGGGGGAAGGAGGGCATCCTGTGAACGCTGAGAACAGTGCCAGCCTTGGTTCTGGATCTGAGGAATCTGAGACAGGGCCGTCATACAATTTTTTTGGCTGTTTTCTGGTTTCACATTTCAACTGAAAAGCAAAACCCTTGAACACAAAACTCCAGACCTTTTGGAAAAGGTTGTCTGGCTGAGAAGAAGCTTCACTGTGGCAATTTCTTCCTAAAGGGAAATGTCATTCAGGAATCCTGCTGCGGGCGTGGGGGCTTTGAGCATGGTGGCTTTGTGTGCTTGGCTCCAAGTGAAGAAAAGCCAAATTATGGGATGTGGGCACCTGCGTCTCTGAGCCCTCAAAGCTATAAAGGAGTAATGAGCAGAGAGGTCCCAAAGGTGGTATGTGAGAAGGGGGGTGTTTAACCGAAAGGCTTGGAAATAAAACCACTCAGCCCATGTCCCTTCTGATTTTGATGTCGGTCTGGTCCCATGCAGAAGGATTTCCTAAAGATCTCCACAGATACATGTAGGGCTCCTTTGGAAGCAGCATGATCTGGTGGAAGGTATCCCTGCCCATGGCAGGGGGCTGGAACAAGATGGACTTTAAGGTCCCTTCCAACCCAAAGTTTTCTGGGGTTCCATGATTCTGTGATTTTATGGTAGAAATTAGGGTGAAGTCTTGTACTGCATAAACCTTTTCTAACGAATTTGAAAGGAACTGTCGAGAATGATAGCAAACGAAGCTATGAAATTATTTATTAGAAATGGTGTATCCTCTAGGTTCACAAAAATTTTAGCAAGAGAATGCTGTATTTCTATGAAGATCAACATGATTTAATGGTTACCAACTGATGGCAAGGGGGCTTTCTGTAATAAAATAGCTGCCAGTAAAAATGGAGCAGCAGATTTGGGTTGCCTCACTGAGAATTTACATTACTTGAATTTAAATAAAAGTATCCTACTTAGTGCAGGAACTGTGAGTAACGATTTGTGCCACGTCCTTATCAGCTGTGGAGAAGACTGAAGAGGTAAATTGAGTATTTTCCCGTCCAGCCACAGGTGTCCATCTCTTGGAGAGGAGACTGAGATATGGTGTCTTTTCTTCTTAAATTGTGGGTTTCGGGAAAGCTTCCAAAGCCAGTCCTTTTCACACAGAGGCCAGTGGAAGATGTGCTTTGGAAAGGGTTGTTGGTACTTTTTGATTTTCTTTTCGTTGTTTTCTCCACAAAAAATGTCCACTGGTTTTGAGGCGATCCTTTTCTCTCTCTTGTCATTTCTGTTGTTGTTGTTTTGAAGGACTTCAGACTTTTTTCCCTCTTTTATCATAGGAAAATTTTTTAAGTTACCTGGCCAGTGCTTTTGTGAAGTTCATAGGGCACGTGAAATAGTGGTAGAGCAAAACCATCCGCCAGTGAACATACTTGATCTACAGAACATGTTGTTTCTGAGAAAAGTTGAGTAATGCTTGACTTGATTTTGTTTTGTTTTGCTTTGGTTTCTTGGCATCCAGATCAGTGTTGAAAAATACCTGCCAACTGTAATTATTTTACTGGAAGTTTAATTCAAGGTCTAATTTTACTGGAAGCCCGAAGGAGGGGAGGAGACCAGAGCTGGAGAATGGCATCTGATGTTGAATGATGGTGATGTCAGACGTATTTAAGATAAATGAACTTGTTGTTAATAAAATAAACATGTGGTGCTGCTTTCGGTCCGCAGTGGGCCATGGAAGTACTTGTAGCAAGCCGGTCACTTCACTGCTGGTCCAAAAGCCTTTGCTGGTAGTTTTGGTCATCTTTCACCAGAGCCTCTTGGCGCATACATAACTTTGAGCCCTCAAGTTGTTGTGGTGGAAGCATGTGTGTGTTTGAAGTGCTTTGGCTGAAAAGAAAATCACTACTATTCTGATAAGGAGGTGGAAAGTATTAAGGTGCCTAAAATAGTAACTTTCTTCATGGGATTCAGGTTTTGTTGTTGAAAATGCACTGTTGTGCTGATGTTTCTCCCTCAGGGAGCCTCCTGAAGCGATTTCAGCTTCTCCACATGGGTCTGCAAAAATCTCCATTGTCTGAGTTTTTTCTTTAAAAGGAGGGAAGGCCTAAAAAAGTAACTTTTCGGAAGGAATCAGCCCAAAGAGCAGGCTGTGGGGGGGAGTATCCAGTTTCTTCCATATGCTGTTATATTCTGTGGTGGAGCATCACAGATGTGTAGGCACAGAGAGGTTGCTCTTGTGAGACAGGTGAGTTACACCTGATGGCTCTGCATCCAGCAGAAAAACAGTGGTTTATTTTCACCCCCAAGAGGAATGATTTGAAAGGAACCATCTGTAGCTGTTTTCCTGCTCATCCCTCTGCAGTTCTCCCTGTGCTCAGCTGGGTCGTGTTGTGGGGTCACTTCACTGAGTGGAAGATCAGACCCCCATTTCAGACCCCTAAATCTTTCGTTTAACTTTAATCAGCAGTTTATGTGGTGTAGGCGTCTTCTGGTGTTGCTGCCAATCACAAAAGCCTGTGAGGAGTTTTAAGTGCAACTTGCAGGGTATTTCTGAAACTGGAGAGACTATAAAGGATTGATGGTTCAGTTGTCCCTTGTGGGAAGCGTTTACAGAGCAGAAGGGTTGTGGCAGGAGCAGTTATCGTTGTGTTTTAATAATTTAGGCAAAAATGTTTGGGAACAACACAGTGGGAAACTATTTTCTTGTTGTTCTCAGGGGGAAAATTACAACCATCCTGTGTGCATTGGGCAGGACAGTGATGGTGCTGGGCACAACACAGTTTTGTAGCTCACTGGGAGAACGAAGAAGGGGAAAGGTGAGGGACCAAGGGATCTGCTCCCTCACCCACTTCTTCAACGAAAAAACCCCAAACCCATAGTTTTTCTCAATTTACCTGTTGAGAATAAACTTGAAAGGTATTTATAAACCGCAGGCTTTATCTGATTTGTCTGGTTAGGCAAATCAGCAGAATCTGCTTGGGGAAGGAGCCAGGGAGGGTATTGCTACCTTTTCTTTTAAACTTCAGGTAGAATCTTAAAATTGGAGGTTGCTGCGAGTCCCCTCCAGCATGTTTCATATAATTTGATATTTACACCCTGAAAGCCTGTCTAGACTCTTACCAGTTGTGTTTATTATATGCAGCGTCAATCACTGCATGTCTCTCCTTGTCAGTTTGTATATATAATACTTATCCTGATCTGTCCACGTCTCCCTTTTCCCCATAAAACTGCACCCCAAAAGGTTTTCTCCCTTTTTCCCGTCAAACTGCTCGTGCCAGGGGCCTGGCAGTGTCCTAAGCATCAGTGTTGTCCATGAGCATGGCATGTTTTGCTGATACTGCAGGTTTGCTGCGTAGGCCTCAAGTGACCAGATCTGGTTGTATAAACCGTCTGTCGTGATTTAATAGTTGTTGGAGGGATGGAGAGGAGGATCAGGAAAAGGTAAAACCTGTGGGTTGAGATAACAGTTCAATACTTGAAATAAAGGAATAGTGGTGATAATAATACCACTAATAATAATGAAAAGGGAGATAATAAAAAGGGAGGAATACAACCCAAGACAGTCAAGTGATGCCCAACACAGTTGCTCACCACCCACTGACCAATGCCTCTCCTGTTCTCCCCTCCCCTCCTCTCCCCTCCCCTCCCCTCCCTGATTAAACCGTTCAACTCCTCCTTTCTTATCTGAAACCCTCTGAATGGTGCCTGGAATTGTTCTGAGCTTGTCAGAGCTCTCTGCTGCCTGTTTGGTAACAAGGAACACTGTTTACTCGCATACTGGTAAATCCTTTATATTAAACAGGAGCAGAAGCTGTTTGCTGTGTTCTGAGGGCTTCAAGGAATCTTAAACAACAAACAGTTTTCCCTGTTTCTTTTCTAAATGCTGAAATATTTACTTCTTGTCTCAGTTTTGCAGAGACATCCTTCACAGAATGTGTGTTTAAAAAAGAAGCAAATCTGAAATCTGTGGAGAAGGGATTGGAAAATCAAATCACAGTTTGGAAGGTAGATATATTCTCTGTTTACAATAGATGCAGCACTTGGGTTTTTTCCCTCTATCTCTTGCTGCTTCTTGAAGTACTTTACCCATTTAATTAATTAACAGCTTCACATTTGAATTATTCCCCACTAAATTTTTGCTTCCCATTATCGGTCTCTTCTCTTCTACTGTAATCTGAAGGTCTTCCTTTCAAGTACAAGAATTGGGGAAGCACTGGAGGTGCTGTTTCTGCAGACATTTGTGAATGCAGCTTTCCCAGCAGCAAAAGGCAGAACAACTGCACACACTTCCCAGTCACTGTTCTAGTAATTGTGTATTTGTCCTTCTGGGACGAGGTGCTGAGGAATGGAGTGTCTTGTCCTGCTCATCTGCCCAGAGCCTTGGGAAGGAGCTCCTTGCATTTCCCGTGGCACTGACTTGCCTGGCAGTGCTGCTCAGCCTGGAGTGTGGAAATGAAATCTCTTATTGCCAGTGAACTCCAATGGTACAGGACACAAACACTTGTTTTACATGAGAGGCAGAAAGCAAAGGCTGATAGTGAGAACTATGACTATTTATTTTCTCTTTTTAGTAGAAGTGTTTTCCTTCCATTACTTACAAACAAAACACATGCACACAAAAGGGGAAGATTTTATTTCCTTTCTGGGATTGGAAGCCTACCAAAGCAGTGATAATTGGCCTCATTGACATTTTTTCAAATTGATTGGAAGCAACGCAATTATTTTTTTTTCTCTGACTGTGTTCAGATTGTGCTTTATGAAAATTACACGGCCTTTCTCTTCCTGACCTGTGAGAGAGCAGATACTTCTGTTGCTGAATGTTTTCCTTGTCCTTTGCTGCCTTCCTCTGTCACAGCCAAGGTGCAGTTTTCCCAATCTCTTCCTTGGCACTGGAGGGTCCTGCTTCCTTCTGTGCAGTACAGGTAGCTTGTGGTAACCATTCTTGTTTATACAAGGGACAGGATGGTTGGAGCATAAATCCATGATCCCAACTATCCTGGTGTTAGGATTTCTCGGAGCAGACTGATAAATGTGTCATGGTGGAAGCAAAAAAAAAAAGACTGAGGTAAATATGTACAAATAGAAATCTAAATATATAAATAAATATAAATATAAATGTATATATACATAAAGGGCAAGGGATCCAGCAAGATGATTCCCCACCTCTCTCCAAGGAAGACATCTTCATAGTCTTGAAAAAGGTCTTGGGTCAAAACTTTCTAGACTAAAAGTCCTGCCAAGGATGCACAAACCTCCCTCTATTCCAGATCATCCTTTTTAACAGGACTACCATGCAATAAAATGATTGTATAGAGTTAAGGTTGGTGGGGTTTTCTCCTCACTTGGATTTTCAGTGTTGCTGAGCTATAATAGCACCCATTTTTAAACCTGCTTTTGCCTCTTGCAGTCAGTTTTCTTCCCTGAATTTCATGCTTATACACTAGATATGAATGCAGTGTTTTCATTAATGATGTGAGTGGTGTCCTAAATATCTTCATACACCGTGTTTGCACATCAAAAATGGTTAACCTTCATTTCAGGGGTCTAATATTTCTTAAGCAAGAAAATAATTGAATAGTAGGAGTACATGCTCCTTCTGAATACTGAAGGGTGCCCTGTTGTAAGAGAAACTCAAGTGCATATTAAACAACTGCAGGCAGATCTATTTTTTTAATTTAATAGGAGAGCTCATTTGAATGTTTTCCCGAGGGAGTGCCACTTCAGTGAGCACCAGTGGAGTGTTGGTTGACTCGTAAGAACTAAAACACTTCTCTCACAAGGGAAGCCCTGTGGCATGTCATGCTGAGTGGGGCTGTTGAAAATGTGTGTATTTGAATTTTTTGCATACGGGTTCGCTGTCATAGTAAAGTTTTGGATGAGGCGGAAAAGGAAGGTGATCCTTGATCAGGTCTGACGTCCCTCTCCAGCTCTCTTGGAGCCCCTTTAGGCACTGGAAGCACGTTTTCCAGTGAACCTTAGGCTTGTGCTTCTCTCAGAATTTGAGATACAGGAAATAGTGAACCCCAAAATGCTGCTGTTTTATTTTTTTTTTAAACAAGTTAGAAAGTTGGTAGTAGTTCCCACCCTCTCCTTTCGTTCACCCGGCCTGTTACTGCTGGCAGTGAGCGCGTCTTGCTTGTGCCTGGAATCCAAATGCCACCGTCGTGGTTCCTGAATGGGCTCAGACTCCTTCCTTTTGAGGGAGCTTCAGGAATTTGAGAAGACGTTTAATTTGCAATTTCAATTTGTCATTGTCTGTGCGGAGCTTTTATTCTTTGCTCTGCCTTCCTGTTACATGTTTACTTTTCACAACTTGAGCGCCGCTGGCTCTGCAGTTGCAGCTCAGGCTGTTCGGTAAAGGAAGGGGGGAGTCGGGTTTGTTTTGGGGTTTTTTTCCTGAAATACAAATTACTTTAGAAAATGGATAATGTGCTGAAAAATGCTTGTATGCCTCGTGTACAATTATGTCTGTGATCTTTGCAGAATCACAGCTTACTACATCAGCTCTGCAAACACTGCTTTTTCCAGTAAAAGTGCTTTTTTATTGCATTAAGAGGTTGTGCCCCACACTTGTCAGCAGCGATCACCCATTTGATCATTATACTCATGGCAGTTGATGAATACCTCATTTCCTACCTTTTGGCTTATGAGAGATTATTTATAAAGCAGAATGAATGAACGGTGCTATCATGATGCCTGGAAGGTATAAAGTTTTTAAGATGCTATGTTAAAATGCATTTTACCAAGTCTGCTGAAATTTCTTCTTATTACGGTTTCCTGATTGCATTGCAATAGTGTTCAAACCTTTAATTGATGCTCTCCAGCTCTCTGCTCACCTTCAGGAATACTCAGGATTCTACAAACTGAACAGGGCATGATGCTTTTCCCCCGAAGAATTTCTACTACAGGCTTTTTTCTTGGCAGAAACCCAGCTTTTTCTTAAAAACTACATCTGCACTTACACAGTGAAAAAAAGCTACAAATTTTTCTTGATCTTTTTGTTCAAGTACTAATGATATAATTTCTATGAAAACCTCCGACTTCCAATGCAGCATATCACCATTATAAAGGATAAACCTGGGGTACTATTTTTTTTTTAAATGGCATTAAAAAACGTCAGAAGCGAAGGGGTCCAGCGTATATACAGTTCTCTGAGAACATCATTCCTAGGACAGCCAAATCCCTAAAGCTTTAAGCTTTTCTTTGATCCGCGGGATTAGCGGAGATTTCCATTTTTGCATGGCAAATTTTTGGGCTGTTAAGGATGCCCAGAGGAACTGTGTTTTCGTGGGAGATGAGTCAGGTAGGAATAATACTGCTCCCAGTCCTCTGCCACTGGTTTGCCCAAGCAGTTCCAAATAGGTTTGGACATTCCACCTGGGACTCTGTGAATGCTGAGGATTTATGATGCAGCTGTTGATGGGGTCAGTGATAGACACGTTCAGGTGGCATTGCCAGGAGACCCGTCTCGTGTCACAGGGTGGGAGTGGAGGCTCTCTGATGAAGGCAAAGTGTTTCTTCACCTTGTGTAAAACATTTGGGTGATATAATACAATTCTTTGCAAGGGGGGGTCCTTAATTCCTACTGGAATTGTTCTTTTGCCCATGTTGTGTTAGAAAATGGTGATTTTTATGGGGTTGCACTTTTTTATAGAAAAATTCCACCACATAACTCATGGTAGGATAGGTGTGGTTGGTCTTTCATCACGTACCTGTGAGGATATTTCAAGGAGAACAGGTTGCTCATGGTAAAAGCTGTGGTAAAAAGGGCTGAAGAGACACCAAGAAGGAGATTTTCAGGTGCAAGGAGAAAAAGGTGAATAAGAGATAAGATATTAGTGATATTTAGATCATAGATGTTTTGTAGGCCAACAACATGTGTATGTAAGAGAAGGACTGATTTGTATCAGGTGTTTACACACTTGAATTGTTATTTACGGGATAAATACTGTAATCTGCATCACCAGCATCTCTGCAGGTGACAATCATGAGCAATGCAGGAATGATGTTCAATGGAGTCAGGGTTCAGCTGTCAGGTGAGCTGTGGCTTTGGAGAAGCTTTCTCTCAGGCCAGAGAATTAAATTTATAAATTTAAACCTGAATGATAAAATAGCATCAGGCTAAAGAAGTGCTCAAATAAAGAACAGGAACTGTCTGAAAGGACTATCAGAAATATCATCTGCTCTTTACGTGTGTCCTTCAAGAGCTTCGGAAGCAGCGTGGATGCGGTCGGCTGGAGCAGGGCGTGATCCCAGGGTGACCTCCCTTTCCTCAGGTGGCTGGGGGATAAGCTGGGGTGGGTTTGGTTAGCACAGGAGAGGTCAGTGTTCTAATGTGCTCTCATTCAGTGCTGCAGTCACTTCATCTTCATTGTACATCCCCACATCAGCATTCTTTGTCAGACAGCTCTTGGTACCGAACTGCTAAAGCAAGACAAGCTACTTTGACATTTGTGGTTGTTCAAACCCAATTTTGTAAATAATTTACCTCCAGTAGGGCCTTACAGTCTGAGCAGGTACGAATAGAGGAGGTCCTTGGTGAATATTCCATCATCTTTTGGTGGGGCTGTTGTTGGTAGGGACTAAAGCAAAGAAATTCAAGATATGTGCACTCAGAGACAAATATTTGTGGGTGCAGAGAAAAGTTGTGTGAGAGCTTCCCATCAAAGTCCACATGTTCTTTTGTTGTCTAAAACAAGAAAACAAAATGCTCAGCAGATGAGAGCAAAATTTAAAGCAGGGTAAAACCAAGGAAAAACCTTTAATACTTTTTTGTGATTGCCAACTGTACTATTATTCTGCTGTTTTGATAGAATTAGTTTATTTGCTGCAAGGGATAGGATATATCATATTCAAGGCCAGGTTGGACGGGGCTTGGAGCAGCCTGGTCTAGTGGAAGGTGTCCCTGCCCATGGCAGGGCGTGGAGCAGCTTTAAGGTCCCTTCTAGCCCAGACCATTCTGGGGTTCTATGAATGTCACGAGCAAATTCTTTTATTTTAGATTTCATGTATGCTTTTTCATCCACCGTGGTGTGAAGCTCTAGCAATAGCAGACTGCAATTCAGAAAGGACATTAGTCGTATCTGAAGGTTTCTGAATCTGCTCTTTACTGTAGGTTTCTCAGCATTTAGACGTGCTGCATGTCTCCCGCTTTAACATCTTTGGTAATTTACAGTGTGAAAAGTTCTGTTCTGCATAACAAGGATATTGTCAGTGCCTAACAAACGCTTTGTTTTTAATGGAGCAAGTAACAAACAAACAAAACAACTTCCAAGTGATACAGTGCTAAAAGTAGCGCTTTCATAGCAGAGACCAAACGGATGCTCCTGAAGAGCCGTGTTTTAATTAAAACCCATATTATTATTTCTTGCAACCAAAGGTGTTTGCTCTGTTGCAGGATATTTCTTTGAGGCCTGAATCTGATGCTCAGCCAGACATTAAATGTATTAGCAATACTTTACGTTTTTAACCTCAAGCTCGAAAGCAGCACGGAGAGCATAACCCTGACAGGTTATGCGGCAATTTCTTTGCTTGGCATCTGGAATTCTGCCGTGATTCCACATTTTTTTCTTAACCTGAACCACCAGAACACAACTCAGCAGAGGCTGCTGTTGCTTGGCATCAAGAAGAAATTACGTAAATCTGAAGGGTTGGGTTGTTTCTGTCAAAAATGAAGTTTCCCAGGATTACTGAAAATTCATCTCAAGCCGTTGCGAGTCCCTTGGCTCGGGGAGCTTGATGTGCACGTGTTGCAGAGGTTATGGGCTCTTCCTCCCCCCCCTCATCCTTCCTATCCTGCAAACATTTCTTCACATCTCCTCAGAGGAAAGCTGCAGGATAACAGAATATCCTGCTTTAATTTAGAAGTGCCATACAGTGGTGTTATTGAGGGTGGGGGGAGATCTCATTTGGATTAATATTAATCAAGCTCAGTTGAGGTTTAAGTTAAAGGCAATAAGTAAGTGTAGCTTTTATAATCGTAGGAAGTCTTTGCAATGAGTTTTGAAAATTATTTTAAAAAACAGTGTTAGGATAATTAGCAGAAAAGTAGTTTTAAAGCTTGCCTTCCAGCCCCTCTGGAAAGCAATTTTATGATGTTTAAGAGGATGAGGGATGTTTTCTGCCCTGGAAACGAGCCGACAGAAGCTCCAGCACAACGTTGAGCTGGGAGAGCCTGGCACCACGGGAGGAGGAGGTGAGGACTGGCATTATATATTATATATACATATATATGTACAGGCACTTCACCTTTGTGACACTTTTATGCCAAAGGGAAGGGTGTAGGGGAGAACACGAACACATATTCAGAGGCACCCACAGCTTCTGCTCAGTTACCCATTTATGACTTGTACTAGATTTGCCTCATTTACCTTGGAGGGTTGGAAGATAAAAGTTCTTCTCTTTGAACCAAGCGTTGGGATGTCTAGAGGAGCTGAAGCTTTTGCCTCCAGCAGCAGTAATTTGTATGAAACATCTAAGGGACTTCTAAGAAAAAAACCAAAACTCATGTAGAGTTCTGTTCCGAAGGTTTCCTAGGTTAAAAGGCCAGTCCAAAATACTCCTTTAAAATAAGAAATTGAAGTCTCTTACTGAGAGGTAAGTGAAGATGTATGGACTAGAACCCACAGAAAGTGATCGAAGGGGGAAGAGTCTGTTGCCTTCAGTGCGGGGAAGTAGGAGTAAACATGTATCAGTCAGGATTGTTTTTCAGTTCTCCTTGCTCTGTTATTTTGATTGAGCCTCCTTGTACAAAATGTGATGCTTATTTACAGGAGAAACATCTATTGACAGGGCAGCTCATGGAACGGGGAGTTTAGCATTGAGCTGAAGACTTAATGAAGGGCTGTTAGCAAGGAGCTGTCTGGTAGCATAAGCTGACTGTGATGCTGTTGAAAAATATAAATTCTTCCTTCTTAAGGAATGCATTGGGATGGGCATATGGAATCTCTCATGCTAAGCATGAAAAGTGAATCCGGGTAAACAAGATCCCCCAGTCTGTAGGAACTGGGGAAGAGGAGCAGCAGGTCATGGGTCTACTAATAGTGCAAGGTGCTCGTGGGGTTTTCAGCAGAGATTATTAAATGAGACAGGCATAACATTCAAGAGCTGTCTTGCATGTTATGATGCCACATCCTGACAGCTCTTCTGAGTGTTTTCCACTGACTAGAACTTGCTATGAAATGGTGCTATGCCTTCAAGAGGAATTTTTAGCATTTGTGAGAGTTCTGTTGAATTACAGCCTATCAGGGTGAAGCCTTCTGGTTGTAAGACCAGTTTACTGTTAATATGTATGAACAAAGTGTATGTGAGGAGTGGCTGCAAGACATAATCCTGATCACCAAAATAAAATTTGAGTATCTATTGTAGCTCATCTTGCTGTACAAATTAGTACAAATGAACCTTTGGGCTGTTTTGATTTAGGTTTTTAAAATATTTTAATTCAGTATGCAGTGTGTCCTATGGTGAATGATGAAATGAAGGCAAGAAATAAAGTATCACAGTGCCAATGTAGCTTTATATGTTATTTTTTGTCACGTTTTCACTGAGTTTTCTGAATCCCAGTGAAACATTGTCATTGAGCTGTCTGCAGTAAAGCCCGGGTCACAGTTGTACATTATTCCTTCTAATCTGTGTTACCTTGTGCTTGTCAAGATAAGTTTATTTCAAGTTCAGGCAGCTTAATTGTCTGGCTTTTCTCTGGTCCCTTGTGATTATGCAGTTTTCTCTAGTCTTGATTAATTTGCACAGTTAGTGCCACCCATCACGTATAGCTTTTCCCTGGCCACTCTTTCCTGGAGATGTGGTTTTAGCCCATCTCTGTATTTAAGGAATAATGCTGGTGTGGAGGTTTGTGTTGTTTTTTTTTTCATTGAGGAAGTTTATTCCTCTGTGATTGGAGAGGGATTAATGAGAACTAAACGAGGGCAGGGAGGCTGTAGGAGCAATCACCAGTCCTGGGTCGGGCTCTTGCTCTGGAGTGTTCGTGGAGGAGTTGTTTGCTTGTGCTGACATTTATTGGAGCCTTTCGAGGGCAAACTTGCTCTTGTGAAGATTTCCCTCTTCTTTTCCCTCTGGCAGACCAGGTGACTGTCTGAGGTTCCTTCCAAGCCACTTGCCAGGTTTCTCCAATAAAACCCCTCCAAAATGCTGTCACTGGCTTTTGAACATTGGAGTAAAAGTGACACTTTCTTTATCCAAAAAACCCAAACACACTGACTTCCCTGACTGAAGCTTAAAATTTTTTAATTTAACAACTTTCTCTAGTTGTTTTCAGATACTCTCATTCATTAATTCTCATTTCAAACCACTTGTGAGGCCACTCGATCTGTAATTTTCCAGATTGTTCCAGAGTGTTCGGCACTCTTTCCTCTAGCTGGCTTGGATGGCAAATGGAATGTTTCTCCCTGGTGAGTTTTGAGTAAATCAATCATTTAGTGTTCTGGGGGGTAGGGTGATGTCACAGGGCACGCTGCACACCTCAAACCCTGCCTGTCAGACACCCATTCCCTCCTCACTGCGGCAGGTGAGAGGCGATCAGGGCAATGTGTTTATTTTATGCCTTTAGCTCAGTTTGCTAAAATAAACAGAATTTCTTCCTGCTGAAAGGGAGGTTCCTGTCTGCGATCTGCTGGCCTGTTTTGGAGCCCCTTGTTTTGATTCCCAGTTGTGCCATCCCATGTCATTGGTATTCTGGGAGGGTGCGTGGCCACTCTCAGGGAGTGAAATCCTCGGGGCTCCAGGGGGAAATCGCCAGCCTGGGCTGGCTTTTCACTCTCAGACCATTGAGGGAAGCTGAGTGCCATGGGGAAAATACAAAAGTGTGGGATTTTATCATGTAAAATTGGATTACCTGCTCCCCTCCTTCTGAAAAGGTCTGCTGTGCTCTGAAATACCAGTCTGGGGTTTTATACACTAATAAAGGATCTGTTAATGTCCCTCTCTGAGGTTGTACTTTGCCTCATATAGAATCAGATCCTTTTTTACCCCCCCAATAAGGCACTTAAGCAGCCTTAAATGAAGATTAATGTTCCATTACACTTTTATCAGTTATACTGCAGACTGAAATGCACTGGTCACATGCAGATTGATCTTCTGTGTCAAATAATAGCAAAAATCAATACTTCTGTTGTTTGTTTTGGTTTTTTTTTTTGTTTTTTTTTTAACCACCATATCTACAGAAATGCTTGTTTGCATCAAGTAACTCCCTTGTTTTATTGGGTCTCTGTCTGGAGATCTGTGTGTACCAGGAAGGTGGAGTACTGGGTGGAGATGTGAAGCTCTTGGTAAGCCCAGCTTTAAACCCAGGGCTCTGTGGGCACCCACATCATTCCCTCTGTCGCATTTTTGCTCAACATTATAATTTATTGTTTGAATTCAGGGGCCCGTATAAAATCTTTTTATGGCCTAAAAAGAGAGGAGTACCCAAGCTGTTGGGGTTCCAGCTTCGGTTCCAGCTGGTGCCAGCTGGCAAGCGCCAAGGAATTGCAAGTCCTAGTTTTGCATCTTGGCTGTATTTAAAGTTTGATCTCTGGTGCTTGCTCAGAAATTCACTTTTTGGGATGCTTCTGGGGGGAGTTGTTGGCATTTGGGTATTGAAATCCCAAGTGGCTGCTTTGTGCAGATCCTGAAGGTGATCAAGGCTGCCTTCCCAAGGTTTTTGCTGCTTTATTTTTTCCTTGGGTAGCTGTTGATACCTGGTTCTTTTGCCCTGTATCCAAAGTGGGAACAGACTGACTTAGCCCTTCAAAAACCATCTGAATTGTGTGATTCACGTCAGCTGAGGACCTTGTAGAAGACAAAGTTTCTATGTTTAATTCTTTCACTTTTATACTTTTAATTTTTTTCACCCAACCAGCCGTCAGACGTAGAGAGTTGCTAAGCAACTTCTTCCCTTATTGCCATGGCATTTCTCTCCTTCCCTGGTGTTTTGGGGGACTTCAGAGGGTCTCTTCCATCCTGGCAGGCAGTTGATACTTCCCGTAATCTCGCTGCGAGGAGGCAAGATGGTGTTGGTAACACAAAGCTGATTTCACCCAATTCCTCGTCAAAATTGCTTCTTGTGCTGCTTGGTTTCCTT
Organism: Oxyruncus cristatus; assembly: GCA_013399855.1. Classification (NCBI taxonomy): domain Eukaryota; kingdom Metazoa; phylum Chordata; class Aves; order Passeriformes; family Cotingidae; genus Oxyruncus; species Oxyruncus cristatus. Next base: position 875,512 of record VXAY01003218.1, read on the forward strand.
GGCAGTTTGTGTGGCAGGTTCGAAACCAAGCACTGGGACAGACTATGTTGAAAAAGCTCTTCCAGGGGTGGTGATGGTGGTATCATAAATAGGAAGGGCTCAGGTGTTACCACGCAGGAGAGTAAGGATATGAGGGAGTGTTGCATTGTGGCTTATCAGGAGGGAGAGTGAAATGATTTCCAGGCAGAACGTCCATATTTTTTAATTTTTGGTTTTAAGCTCTACAGCATTTTTTGGTAAGCCTGAGCACTTAGACTTTGCTTCTCTTTTAGCAAAGGGAAAGTGAGGGGGGAAAAAAATTAAGGACAACAGGCCATTTTTAGTTTTTATTTCAGTATATTTTAAAACTTGTCATAGAGTGGGTTGGAAGGGACTTAAAGGTCATCCAGTTCCACCCTCTGCCATGGGCAGGGACACTTCCCACTAGACCAGGTTACTCCAAGCCCTGTCCAACCTGATCTTGAACAGAAACTTGTCACTCTTGATGAACCAGACATACAGTTTCTGTCCTTGCTCTTTTTTAGCTTCAAGCTCTCACATCGATGTTCTGGATTTAGTGTTTGGAGTTTCGAGGATCTCAGCTTCACCTTGGTGCAGTAGGGTTTATTTATGAGCACTGACATGTGTATTAAATGATTCACTGTGGATGACAAAACAGTGGCTCTTCATCATGTAATTTTTTTAATTATAAAAAAATGCAACTGAAGAGAAACCAGGTGGAGAGAGAAGAATCCTGTTATTAGCTTCTGGGGTGGATGCTTCTCCGCTGTCGCTACCCTGATGACGTTTCTTGCAGTGGGATGAAGGCACCTTTAAATAGTCTGTTTAAAATACAATTGGTGAGTGCTCAGCTACAGTCTCAGAATTCAGTTGTGCAGAATTTGCATGTAACACAGGGATGGAAAAATACAGTAACACTGCCTGAAGGATTTATGGTGTTTTGGTGCACATTACTCTGGGAGCTGATTTTCCCGAGACTGGGTTTATCAGTTGCCTGGCAGGGGATGATTTACAGGTGCTATAAATGACGCCAGCATTTGCAGTTGTGTTATTTTGAGTTAAATGCTGTCCTAGGGATCTGGACTCAGTTGTATGGCTTTTCTTAGGAATACCATTGAATCAGCTTCCAGTTAAAGGCTCTTTGCTCAGCTGTGACCATCCCCAGTCATTGTGAGGGAGGTGGGTGCTCTGTGCAGGACCTTGTACGGCACTGAGGCCATGTCGTTGCGCTCTTTCCAAACTGGATTTGTGTGGTGCAATCATGCTGTTCAGGAGAAAAAAAAAGAAATAAAAAAGGAGTGTTTTTATTGTGTGGTTTTTTAGTATTCCGGAGGGGAACGCCAAGATTTAAGAGCTGGGTGGGACTTCTGTGTGTTATTTAAAAATTTTCTTGGTGTTACCATACTTCAAAAAAAAAAAAAAGAAAAGAAAAATAGAGGAGAATTAATGTATGTCTGTAACCAGGTCTCCTGCAAAGGGCTGATCAAGTGTGGTCTTTTCTTGGGATTTGAGGAAAACTGTGGGTAAGCTGTCTGTCTATCCCAGAAGGTGAGGTATTTTTTTCATAGTTGTTTAAACCTAGTTTTTGCGTTTCAGGTGGGTGGGTGGCTTACTCTCAGCTTTGCACCCCCGCAGAGCTTGTTTGGGTGCTTCGCTCTGCCCTGCTGGGCTCTCATGGGCATGGGTTTGTGTCTTTGAGGAGCTTCTGCTAAACTCTAATTTTGAGTGTTAGCCTTGGGAGAAGTACTACAACTTGCAGCAGCTCCACTCCTCCATTTGCCTTTTGTTTTCTTCTTCTTAATTAATATCCAGTTCGGTGTTTTTTGAATATAGTCTCAATATTGCTTTCCTAACATAATAAAAGTGTATCTAAGAGAGCCAGCCTCCTTTAGACTTTATAAATGTATTTCTTTTTCTAATTTTAAAAAGAAATCTTCCTCACACTTAAACCTGAAAGGGGGAGAAAAAGCCTCTAAAGCTATTGAAGATTTTATTCTCAGGAAAGCAGCTGCTATTTTCATGTGCAAAAAGCTAAATGTGGGAGTAAAGGGGCCAGTTGTACAGCTGTGGGTTGGCTGCCTTTTAACATCAGATGCAGCTGCATCCAAGTGTCTCAGTTACAGGGAACTGTGGACCCTGATCAGTGAAATGGTCCTGCTGGACCTGACCTGGCTGGGGAGGGTGAACCTGCAGAGCTGGGGATGGAGACCACTCAACTCAACAAGTTGTTGCTGTTAGTCCTTGCTGGACATTGGAAGGGAGATAACAACAAAATAACAGAGGAAACACATATATAAATGGAATTTAAGCAGCACTACATTACTTCTCACAGTAATTAAACATGCCAGGCTTAAAAACTTTTGATGAGTCCCTGGGAAAGATGATAAAACTGTATGCCATCCTTGTAGAAAGGTTATTAAGAAACCCAAACAGGTGCTGTACTGTTGAATCCCAGAATGGTTTGGGTTGGAAGGGACCTTAAAGTTCATCTCCTTCCACCCCCTGCCATGGTCAGGGACACCTTGCACTAGACCAGGTTGTTCCAAGTCCCATCCAACTTGCCCTTGAACACCTGAGTATAAGTCCTGTTGAAATGTGATGGTTTTCATGTAGTTTCTGCACAAATATCAGCAATGGGTCAAAATATTTAAAATTTGAAGGCTGCTGAGATGGCTTTAGCAATCCTTTGTGGCTGAGTGGGTAGTAGGAAGAGGTACGTGTTGTTCCCTCATCTAGTGACACTATAGAGTAACAAAGGCCCTGAAGGTACAGGGGACATTAAATAGAAAAAGGAACAGTATTTGAACATTTGAATAATAAAGTAATTGTCAGGAGAATTCTTTGTGGGCAGAAGGAGTCAAAATAGCTCCTAGAAGAGGGTCGAGCTCAATTCATCCTCATAAGAAAGGAGACCTGCTTGGAGCATAGCAGAAGAACTTGGAAAATACTTTTGAATCGGGATTGTCCTCAAGATTCTGAAGACAGTGCAGTGGGAGAAATTTCCACCTGTCTGTGGCTATAGTCCTCTGCCCTTGAATGAGAGGCCCAGTGTGGACCAGTGGAGACTTAGCCTGGGTGATGCGTTCTCATCACCTGCTCAGCCCCTCCTCACAGCCAGCCAAATAGCTCTCACGACCTTCTTGCTGTTCTGAGTCCTCTCAAACTTTTGTAATCCACGTTGCTGATTTCTTCAGGGGACCTGTATTATTTTGTTCCACTCTTACAAATTGAACAGTGTTGCCTTAATTTTTCTTCCCATCAGTTTTCTCTTCCTGCATGAGCATTTGCAGGGGCTTAGTGTGTTTGGATGTCTGTGCTGGCCTGTCTTGACCTGAATTATCCACAAGAATTATAATCATGGAGCCATTTGTATTGTTCTGGAAGCACAATTCTTAAAAAAAAAAATTAATCCTATTGCATTTCAATTCCTACCAATTGTATTCAATGGTCTTTGGAACCCTTTTCAATTATTTATTACACATTTCTTCTCTGCTTCTACAGCTGAGCAGAATGTATATTTTTTTCCCTGCTCTGGCTAGATTTCTCTCCTTGCTTTGACTCCTGTGAGGCTGTAATGTTTTCAGCTGGGTTTTTTCCCTCCCTTCTATTCATGTATTGATTTGGCAGAAGAATCCCAGTTGGAGCTCAGCTGCGTGGCCGGGCGGCTGTGAGGGGGCGTGGGAGAACGCTCCATGTGCTGTTTTCTTTCAGGCTTATTTCCCCCAGCTTGTTGGTGCTCAGTTAGACACCTTTCACAACTGCAAGAGCACAAGCCAACAATTCATCTCCCTGAGTTCAGACACTTGGTAGTCCCACAGCTGGTCTGACGGGTGACCCCCTGAAGCACTAAGGATCTGCTGCCCTGGAGAGTCACAACACTTGATCTGCAAAAGTGGTCTCAGAGCAGCTTTGCATGAACTGCAGGAGTCTAAATATACCCATCTTGCTCGGGTGCATTTTGGGACAGCAGCTGGATCAGTCACTCTTAAGTCTTGATTTAATCAACTGCAAATGGCTTTGGGTTGGGCTGCTTGCAAAGAGGAGTCAGGGCACACACTGATGTGACCTTAATGTTCCAGATGGTGCAGCAGGAGTTCTGCTCACTCTGCTGGGAGCAAGTGTCCCTTCAAGAGGGGACAGCACAGGCAGCCTGGGAGCAGTACCCTCTGCAGAGGTGGACCATGAGTTGGAGTCCTTGCTCAGCTGGCTGACCTTTGTGCTGAATCATGGAATTGTGGAATGGTTTGGGTTGCGAGAGACCTTAAAGATCATCTCATCCCCCCCCCTGCCATGGGCAGGGACACCTTCCACTAGCCCAGGTTGCTCCAAGCCCTGTCCAGCCTGGCCTTGGACACTTCCAGGGATGGGGCAGCCACAGCTTCTCTGGGCAACCTGTGCCAGGGCCTCACCACCATCAATGACAAGAATTTCTTCCTAATATCCCATCTAACCCTGCCCTCTTGCAGTTTGAAGCCATTAAATCAAAGTACAGGGGCGGGATGCTACCAGCTGGAATAAGATGTAGGTAATTTAAAGATAGAAGCTGCTTTCTGTGTTTTAAATCCTGATGAGCGCTGTTTCTGACTTGACTGCTCCTTGTCATCAGTGGCAGGAGAGATCTCCCTGCTCTTGTGCCATCAATCCAGCTCTGCACTTGCTGCTTGTGTTTGAGTTATAGCTGTGTTAACATGAACAGGAAATACTTCTGTTGATTTTGGCTGGTCTGCTGCTCATTTGTTTCATCATGGGCTGGAACATCTTATTTTTTGAATATCCAGGCTTTGTTATGGATGTATCCATTCAACATCTCACTATCAAAAGGAAAACTTCCCATTATTTGCACTGTTAATTAACAGAGAGTATGAAACTATAACTTACTTGGTTAAAAGCCACTGCCCAAAGCTGTGACTGGGGTAAACTCCTAAATCTGTGTCGAGGGAATGGAGTAAGGGAATGTTTTTCAAAGTGCTGAGCCTCCAGCAGGGATGTCCAGAAGCTCCTGTGCCTGAGCACTGGCTGGGGAGGTGGAATCAAATCAGGGGCTGGATCACAGCAGGTTTTACAGGAGTTGCTTTTCCTCCTCAGAGCCTAGTTCCGATCTCGCCTGTGTTTTTCCAGCTGCCTGTTCTGGGCTGGAGGTTTCTGAAGCTCTGCTGCTCCTGAGCCTGCTTTCTCAGCTGCACTCCCAGCTTGGGATTCAAGGGATCATCTGGGTGATAGGATACGATGTCAGGCAGGATATCGCATAGGGCTCTCGGATCAAACCGTGCCAATGCCAACATTTGGGTAATGTGGCCTTCACCAAAAATCCTGTGCTCTCTTTGATGCTGAGGGGTGACCCTGCTAAGCAGGAGGGAGCAGTAAGTAGTGTCATTTTGGGGATGAAGGTTGCAGTGTGCTTCCCTTTTATTCCTACTTGTGCCATTTCCATAGGACTGCATTCAGGGAATAGTAAAAAAAATCCTCGGTAGAAATACTTAACCCTGTACAGTTGTTCACAGAAGCTAAGAGTGAAATGAGCTGCTTTGTTAGCTTTTATCATTAATTTTACCATAGAGGCAGTTGTGTGTGGAATAGTTGCCTGTGCTGGGATCACTCCTCAGCAGCCTGGATGAGCCACCTCCTGTAGTTTTGAGCAGCATCTCTGCGCTTCTTCTCTTGTTGTCAGGTTAGTGAAGAAAGATTTCTTCTTTCTCTAGCTCTTCTCCAAAAAGAGGAGGCCCCTTTTAAACTGTTCCATCCTCTAATTGCACAGAAGCAGCAGAGGTGCATATAGCAAATGTTTCCTTGCTGACACATTAGCAGCAGGTCCTCCCCTGCATCTCCCCCCCTTGGCTTCTGCATAGCTCAGTTGTTTTGTTTTATTTTCAGCCTTAGTGGCACATGAAGTAGCTCCTGCCACAGCTTTTTGCATGAAAAATGCCTCAGAAGTGAGCACAGGTTGCCCAGAGAAGCTGTGGCTGCCCCATCCCTGGAAGTGTCCAAGGCCAGGTTGGACGGGGCTTGGAGCAACCTGGGCTAGTGGAAGGTGTCCCTGCCCATGGCAGGGAATGAGAGGAGCTTTAAGGTCCCTTCCAACCCCTTAACATTCTATGAGTCTATGAATTGAGACCCTGAAAACATTCAATTCTAAATTTGTACATTAGGACCCATCTCTGTGTGGTTATTTCTACCATCATGGTGGCACACAAGAAAGACTAAAAAGTAGTTTGAAAAGGAAATGAAAGTGCAGAAGAATAAATATTAGACCTTCAAGTCTAAAAAGTCCAGGTCTAATACCACTTGTGTGTAATATTAGATCCTTGATGCTTTTACTTTTGAAATAAAGAAACATGTGCTTCACACTTTTAGGAGAGACTTGTTAAGCCACTTCTTTTTTGGGAGAGGAGCAGTCCTAAAAAGAGCTCAGCTCCGGGCCGAGGTCAGTGTTGACATCTAGTGGTGCATCCCCTAGCGCTGGTGGGAAGAGGGCAGGAGGAATTAAGGAGGACAAAGCTGCTTTTTCATAGTGTTGTAATTATCCCTCAAGGGTTTCCTCCAAAGCAATTGGTTTTGTTGATGGAGCAGCTACAGCTTCTACATCATTTATTTTAGTCTAAAGGTGGTGGGGATTGTTTAGGTGTAATAGTTGCAGCTTTAAATTATTTTGTTAAGGCAGAGCACGGGTGGAGTGAAGTCTGAGAAGGAAGATGATGCTCAGACCTTAGACGTGTACAGAACAGTGTATAAATCACTGTTCCTATACCTTAGGGCCTTTTACTGTGCCCTGCTCAGTAAAGCATATCTTGCTCTTAAACCATGAAGACAGAAATAAAATTAAATTGGAGAGCTTATTGTTGGGTTTTTTTCTACTTTAGAGGTACTTGGGCTCCCTTCCCATTACGATAAGTGCTGGAGATTGTTCTTAGATATACAGGAAAGTCATGTACTAAGGAAAATTGAACTTGGCTTTTCTGCAGCCCTGTCTGGTGTCTCACATCACATCAGCCTCGGCTGCCATCACCAGTACTGCGTTTTCAAAATCTCTTTGGAAATAAATCACAACCCCCCCCCAAAAAATCCTACAGTGTTGCCAGCCCCTGAAGTCTCATCTGTCTTCAATATTTTGCCTATTACTTCTCATAGAGGGGAAAAAAATAATTAGATGTTAGAACTGCATTCTGTAACGGTGGTAGCAATCTACCTATCACTACTCCTGAAGTCTTTGAGGTTTAAAAAAAAAAGTCAGAATAAAATCTAATTGATTTTCTTTGGAAACAGCAAAAATGATGGGTCCTATGACTGGTATCTCCTTTGTTGCTGGGCTTTTCACCCCAATGCTGTTTTAACTCCCCCCTGTGTGAATGAAGAGGACGATTGCCATGCGGTTCCCATTCCCTTCCTCATTTGTATTTCACTCCATCATGTGTGAAGGCTCTTCGTGAGTCTGAGGAAGGAGAAAATGCTCCCTGGAAGTGTGATGTTGCTGTTGAGAGCTTTTCTGTTTGGAACTCACTTGTTGCTTCAGTACATCAAACCCCCATGTATTGGATCAGCAGAAATGCTGGTTGCAAGCAAAAGAAAATAAAATAAGAAGCTAATTTTGCTGATAAAAAAGGTAAGCTAAGCCTCAGAGGGGCCAGCTCTGTCCTGTATTAAGCTGATGCTATGAATTAGTAGAATTAATTCAAACCAGGCCCTCCCTGATGGGAAAAAAATGGGTAGATGTGCTTCTCTGTTTTTAATGCCAGGTCTTTTTAGCTGTCAAATGGCAATATTCTTGTTTGCTCTTTGAGAAGTGATTTCTGCTGAGCATGACTTCCCAAGGGAGGGTGCATGCAAATGGCAGTTCCACCATCTCACTGGGTAACTGGGCTGGTTTAGTTTGTCAGTGGTGTTACTGGCGCAGCCTGAGCAAAGTGCTGTAAAGCCCCAGTGTTCTTTCCCTGCGTTTCCATGTTGCTGATTTTATAGCACTGTGCTAATTCGTCTTCCCTTTCAGCCAGCTACTGCTGGATGGAACAGTGTGTTTCCAACAGGAGGCTGAAATGTGGTGGTGAACACAGGAATTTTGCATCATGGAGACAAACAAGGGGAGAAGATGCTTCATTTTCTTGCTGTTAATATCAACAGGCCGAGGGGACCATGTTCTGCCCACGGCTCCGAAGGAACACAAATCCCCACTCACTTGGACTTTTTCCTCTTCTGCTGCTGCAAGATATTGCTTCAGAGTGCTTACAGCCCTCATTCTGCTGCTCCTTTAGCCCTTCTCAGTTAGCAAGTTGGTGGGTTAATTTTCAACATAGCTATGCTGTATTGAATGCATATTTGAGCATGTCTGTTTGAACAATTTGAGGAAGGAGAAAGAGACCTTATATGACACATTTTTTTAAAATCTTTCCTTCCCTCCTCAGGCCATTGGTGCACTTCAAAGGCAAAAATTATGTATTTTTTGCTCAAAAAATGCCTTTTGGCTGTTGAATAAAAGCTAAAAAGCCATATTTCGTGGTGGAGGGTAGCTGAGGAAGAGGGATGTTGCAGTGGGGAAGTCCCAGGTGCTAACTACCAGCAGCCCTTGTGCAGGACAAATTCAGAATTCATTGCTGCTTTCTTCTTTTGGGGGAAAAAAACCCCAAATGGAAATCAAACAGGGCTATTTCTTATAGGAAATAAAATGTAATTAATAGCAGTAAGTTAAATCCTTGAGTTCTGCCTGGACTAGGTTGTTTCATAGGAAAAGCCAGTGTGGCTTTTCTTTCTAGCTTAGAGTTTTTCATGGTTGCACGAAGCTCATTGCTTTGATCTCTTCAGCTTTGTGAAATTTTAACCCGATTTCCTGTGTGGTCAATACAGGAGGAAATTTCTAGACGTATCTGCAGCCTGAAGGCGATGAAAGATCAGTTATCTCAGTGCAATAAAGGTGAAAACAAATACACTTGTGGTAATAGAAGAGTTAACGTGCATTTGTTGTAAGACACTGGAGTTCGTCCATTTGCCATGAAGTGTTTGTGGAAGCAAAATGTGTTTTGTTGAGGATGTGACCATCAGAAATAAGGTTAGAGGGGATGATGAGTGGATTGACGAAGTGTTGAAAGAGCTGATGAAAGAAAAAGCACATCATAGACATGCTTCAGAAGAAAGAAAAAAGGAATTGCTGAATTCCAAAGGTAATTTCTATTCTAAGAATTGAGTTCCCCTGGCTTTAGCTCAGTAGAAACTTGGGGTATGAAGTATAGCATCTGAGAGCGTCTCTAGTCTTCTCCTGACCCGCATGTAAGATGTTAATCTTAAACCTGCTGCATTTCATTTGTGGGTGGTGTAGACACTTTTGATGTGCCTGAGAGATTTTTCTCACTAGCATTTTGCAGATTGGAGCCTGTAAATTGCCTCTCAAATCTTGATAATTAGTGATGGTGGGTGGTGAACATGAACTGCAAATGGTTTGAGGTTTTCTTCTTCTTTTTATTTTTGGCTTCTGAATATCTGTGTGCCCCCAAAATGCTCTGGAAGACAAAAGGGAAAATTATATTTGTGCAGAAGTGGGGGAGGAGGAGGAACGGATGTGTTATTCTGCTGCCGTGTGAAGTGCTGTGTTTCACATCCTCAGAACCTTCGTCAGACATCCCACTGAGCGAGGATCAGCACCTCAGTTCTGTGATCCCCAAACCTCAGCACTGATACTTCGATACTCAGGCAGGGAGGTTTCCCCAAGGCTGGAAGCAGTGTAAGGCTGGAGGGCATCATGCTACCCTGGATCTCGAATTTCATGGCTTATAAAATTAATGCTGCTTTTCTCTTGGTCTATTTGTTTGTTTGTATTGAACCCTCTGCCAATCCCAGCCTGTGTTTAGGTCTCCCTGGCAGTGTCTCACAGCACTGTGTTTCCAGTAGTCGGAGGAACATGCCTGGAAATGTGTGTTAGACTTATATTGGATGTCATTTTGCAGTAGCTTTCTCAGCCCAGTTAATTGGCACCAGGAGAAGCTGCCTTCATAATCCAACTATTAGTTGTCTGCCTTTTTCACATGCTGCTGTGATTACTGTTGTTTAATGTAAAAGGTGAAACTTCCAGTTCTTGTGTCCCATTTGTTTCCTTTAATCCCAGCATGCTTTTGGACGACCGTATTTTTAGAGGTTGGTGTGTGCTACTAAAATGCTGCAGAGGAGATTTGACTGTGGATATTTTATCCTTCCCTCCCCCAAAGAGCTTTATCCTTCTGCATTCACGTTCTGCATCTCCTTGCTCCTGGTTGCTCCTACAGCTTGATGGCCCTGGGACCATCACCCTCCTGGGTATTTTGCAATTTATTGTACTGCATGTTGGCTGTATAAGGCTTCACGAAAAATCCCCTCCCAAAACCCAGCTCACTGCTCTGTTGTGAAGTACATGTGGGTTTTATTACTGAGCAGCTGTTTCCCTTTTGTAAATGGTCCCTGCTGAGAGCCAGAAAAAGAAAGAGGAAAAATAATTGAATAAGGCAGGACCGTAATTCATTGAACAGGTACTTCTGTGGGTGCAGTTCTCCTGCTCGGGGCTAGAGATGCTGAGCCTGTGGTGGGCAGTGGTTGTACAGCCTGTTAATGGTCCCACCTACACACCTCCTTGTCTTTTCTGGCCTTACACCTGGCCTCCCCTTGCTCCTTTTCCCATAGCTGGCCACAGCCTTTTCCCATGAATAATACAACTGGTTATATTTTAAATCAGAAATCAAAATTAGTGTCTCCAGGCTCTGTTTACCTTGAGGCTCGTGGCTGTGTCTGAAAGCTGAAACAGGGACTCTCTTGGTCATGTTCACCCCATCTTCTTTTTCACCAGGTCTGTTAAAAGCTATTGTCTTTAATCAAATTTACATCCTCTGGAAAAATAAGTCCACATTTAATTTCCAGTCCAGTGAGCAGTTTCTCTTCTCAGTGGGCTGAAATTCTCCCCGATCTCCCACACCTCCTGTGTGTGAGTCTTTACCTGTTTCCTGAGCAAGCACGTGCTTTAAATCCTTTTGAATCCTGGTTTACCACCCCGACAGCGAGACGAAGACCTTAATGCAGGCTGTCTCTTGGACACATGTGAAGATGAATTGTCAGCTGTGGCCCTCCCTGCACTGCAGAAAGCTGAGGAACAACTCCCACGGTTTACACAGAAGGAGCGCATCGGTATTTACGGCACATGGCAGCGTGATCAGAATGGGCTGCTTGGGGTATCGGCTGCTGGATGTGCACAGAAGCATCTCCAGGGTGATTTGTGTCTTAGCAAGGCTGTAGCTTTGTCTGTGTGTCTGACAAGGAGACAGATTAAAACAGGCTGAAGAATAGCTCTGGAGATTGCTTGAGGAAGCAGAAAACTTCCCTGGCTTAATAGTGAGATTTGCTGCGAGCCCTGGGTTTTCTTTAAAAAAAATGATGTAGCCATTAAGGGTTAAAAAACAGCTGAAGGGTCTGTGCTCACTCCCTCACACTGACAGCAAGAATGCTTGGTGTAAATTGCCCAGGGAAGCTGTGGCTGCCCCATCCCTGGAAGTGTTCAAGGCCAGGTTGGATGGGGCTTGAAGCAACGTGGGACAGTGGAAGGTGTCTCTGCAGGAGAGTGGGATTGGATGAGCTTTAAGGTCTCTTCCAACCCAATCCTATAAAATCCTTTGTTTTCAGGTGAGTCCTGTGACTAAGAGAGGAAAGGAAGGGGTAATGAGAAATTTATGCTCAGGTGTGCAAATGTAGGAGGAAGAAAAAAAGGAGTAAGCGTGTTGGGGGATATACTGAACATAAAAATGCAAGTACAGATGTGACAGGGAGGGTTGGCTGCTCAGAATAGGGATTGAGCAGCTTTGGAATGCCCCTGTCAAGTGGGGAGAAGGACTTTTTTGTGAAACAGCAAGACAAGCTGGTCTGTGAGTAGGAGTTAGAGGTGGTTCTGCCTCTGAAGTCCTTCCCTTTTCTCACTGCAATAGCAGAAGCAGAATCATTCTCGACCTGGCTGCCACATCCTCATTTCTGTGGGTTTGGGGATGGGCAGGAAAATCCCTCTGGAGGCGGCTGCAGAGCCCTCCTAGACCATGTCCTGATGTGTCACAGAGCTGCCTCGGCGTGGACAGATGTGCTGGTCATGCTGAGTGCACAGGGAAAGGAAACTCCAGAGATTTTCTTTGGGGTTGTACATTTCTGGTGGGATGGATAGCATAGAACCGTTTGGGTTGGAAGGCACCTTAAAGATCATCTCGTTCCAACCTTGCCCTATCCTAGGTGAGTGTTTGTCTGATATTACAGATAAGATTCTTGTGATCAGCGTGGAGTAAAATGAGCTACAGCCTTGTAAAGTACATGCCCAGAGCTGAAGAGTTAAGAAATTGTGTGTATGACCTTACACTGTAGCTGAACTAAACAACTTGGCAAAAAGGGAAGGTTCTCATTTTTCTCTAGCTCTCCTCTTCTAAAAAGTTTGACTGGTGGAAAGGCAAGCCAGGTCATCTCACCAAACTCTGAAGTTGTTTTTGTTAAGTGAGGAACCATTTAGCAATTCAGCAGTTCGTGGTTTTAAATTTGATTTTATTTTTAACCTAAAATGTCACAGCTTTAAATTAGCTTTTTCTTCCTTCTTTTGTTTTATGTGACATCTGGACTGTTCAGGGAGTGTTATTCCATCTTAAAGTGGGGATAGTTGCCTTTTTGAGTGGTAGAGGTTTCATGGATTCAGTAGAGTAATGAACATGTAGAAAAAACATAAGACAGCTGACTATCGCCTCTCACATCTCTGAACATAAGGTCTTTAATTGTTTTAGGGGGGTTATTTTGTCTGAACACTTGCAGTTAGCAGCTCTTAAACACTAAAATGCTTTGTAAGAAATCTGGTTTGATGGTTAGGTTGGTAAAAAGAACAGGAGGAGCATAAATTGATGGTTTCTTATCTTCACTCCCAAAAACCTCTGCGTTCTGAGAGAATAACTGGCTGGGTGGGAAATAGGTCTCTGTGTGTTGCTTTCTTCAAGACGTGGATTAAAGAATAGGACTGGAAGAGACTTAAGAGTTTGACCACTGTGCTCGTGCTCCAAGGCAGGATTGATGTACCTTGATCTACCTTGATTGATGTATCATGATCTACCTGTCTTGTGATCTGCCTGTACCAGATGTTGTTGAATACGATTTTAGCAACCTCAGACGACGGAGGCCACCTGTGTTTTGCCCTCCTCCTCTTCACAAACCTCATTATTTATCTCCTTGAAGCTCCCCATTTAGAGGTTACCTTTTTTGCCAATGTTTTTCTCTCTCTTTTGCCATCTTCAGGTAGAAGTGACTTGACAGCCCAGCAGGGAGGTGGATTATTTTTGCAGCGATGAACGGGCGTCTCTAGAGATGCTTTGTGGTTCGGTGCAGCTGGAGCTGTCTGAATGAAGCGATGGGCTGTGCCTCCGCCAAGCATGTTTCTACTGTTCAAAACGAAGAGGAAACTCAGAAGGGGAAAAACTACCAGAACGGAGATGTGTTTGGTGGTAAGTGTTGCAGGATTTCTCCCAGCACCCTGAGTGTTTGGAAGGTGTACATGGGAGTCTTTCACAAAGCATGAAGGAAAAGCATGTTAAAATATGTCACGGTGGTAGAGAGTTGGCCCATCCAAGGGAAGGTACCATGACACTTGAAACAGAGGTGTGGGTGAAATCCATAGTGAAAAATCAACATTTAAAGTGATAACATCACAAGTCCTGGAATAGTTCAAAGGCAGTGAGCTACATGATCCCCTCATATATTTATATATGTATCTCTCTTAGATGTTTATCATTGGGTACCAAAATAGTTGACTCATTTCCTAAAAACGAAAACCTTTTCAGTTAGAAAAATAATTCCTCACTACTGTTGCCCTGTAAAGCAACGAAACATAGGTTCTGAAATCCTATAGCAAACAGGGTTGGAAGGTGCAATGGAACTAAAACTGGGAGGGATTCAATAGTACAGGGAAGTAGGGTGAAAACGTCTGCTTCACTGTGTGGGAAGGCTGGTCTGTGATCCAGATCTGGTGCACCGGGTAAAGTAGCAGAAGATAAAATGCACAGTCAGCTTCATGATTCTTTTAACCCCTGATTCTGTTAATATACTCCAATTGTTTTTTAGATAGTGATGTAAATCATAGTACAGTTTTTTAAATTACTCGAAAGACTGTTCAGAAATGAAGCTTCTGGATCTGCCCCGATAGCTTATTCACAGCTGACTTAACTTGCAGGTAGATATCTTGGTACTGTTATTCTTAAAATAGGTACATTGGTACTGAATACACCAAACTTCTCTTCTCTGGTGGCTTTTATAGCAATTGTTTGTGTAGTACTGACACATCTAGCAACAAATAATCTCTCCCTTTCATTCCACAAGCAATGATATTTCACTTTTTCAGCCTTTCCAAGGGCTAGCTTGCTCTCACAATGGATCCCAGAGTAAGAATACCCAGAGGTGTAATCTGAAGAGAAAGTAGTTCCTTAGCAAACTTCAGGACCTTTCAGTGCTCCCGCACTAACCCGGGAGATGCTGGGTTTGGAATTGTGAATTCAGTATATTGCTTTTATTTAAAACAGGTTTCAAGTGTTGTCATGAGCAGAGAATTCTATCAGTTTCTCAAAGGTTTAGGTTTTAGCTGATATTTAGTGAGGGAGCAATTTTTGGCAAAATGTGTGTCTCAGCTGCTTGGGGTTTTTGTGGTTGTTTACCCACATGCTGCAGGCCAGAGATCATAACTTTAACACAAGAAACTTAATGCAGATTTTGGAGGCAGAGGATCAAGAAGATCGAAGCGATTTTAAAAGGCTTCCATTTATAGAGCTGGGCTGGTGTCAGCAGGATCATTTAGCTATTCTGGGATCTATTTGAAGGCTGTTAATCGTTCCCTGTTTTACTAGCAGGAGTATTACCTGCTGTTAACCATTTTCTGGCACATGCTTTACTTTAGGTATGCAGGTCATCATTGCTAAAGATCAAATTCCATGACTGATCCTTTTTTAGCAAGAAGGATTTGGAGTCTGTGACTTAAACAACTTGTTGAATGGTAACCACAGAAGCCACATTTTTCCCTTTCTGCTGAAAGACAGCTCCTAGCTCAGGAGTTGGGTGCATGAAGAGCTGAGCTGGAGAGTACCTGACTTTACAGATGATCTCATTCCACTCCCTGCCACGGGCAGCGACACCTTCCAGTATCCCAGGTTGCTCCAAGCCCAGTCCAGCCTGGCCTTGGACACTTCCAGGGATCATGGGGCAGCCACAGCTTCTCTGGGCAACCTGTACCAGGTCCTCAGCACCCCAATACTTCCTTTCCTATTTCTGGGAAGGGACAGAAGTGTCTCATCCAGCCAGTGGCCGGGAGCAGAGTATCTCTGCTGCCTGTAGGGATTGAAAATGAGCCGCAGGGTGAGTAGGCAGAGCAAGACCAAGGTGAGTGGCAGGGAAATGAGGAGCGAGGAGGTAGTGGAAAGGGCATTAGAGATTAGTTTTTGGGAAGGAGGCAGCAAAGTAAAGGAAACAAGTGGGGTTGGAAGGTGGCTGCTGCAGTGATAGCATCAATAACATCCTGAGAATATCAGTATGCATATCCCATGATGTCCATGGACAATGAACACATGCAGTGTTGGCATCTGGGGACTAATCTGACATTAAGTGCCTGTGCAGAAGTAGCAGGTTCTAGTGGCCCCAACTGCCTCAGGTGTTTCACAGGCGGAGGAAATCCTGAAGGACCTGGAACAGGAATGACAGAAATAAAGGAGAAGAGCACAGTGCTGGTGCTGCCTTCCCTGGGCAACCGCCGTGGTCTGCACGACGTGGCTGACAGGATAGTGCCCCGCGCTGAGTGACACACCCGAGGGGAGAACTGTTCCTTCCTTCAACATCAGACCCAAACAAGTTGCAGGCAGAAAGAGTCAATACTAAGGATTGTGTTTTCCAGTTAAACAGTGTTGGGATATTTTTTTTCTCATGGGTAGTTTTTGCTCGAGATGTCACTGTGAACCCAGAGCGAATTTTCTGAGCTGCTCGGAGTGGTGCCGTTCTGCTTCGGCTCTTCCTTAGAACCTCTAGAGCTTTTTTCCTTCTTTTCTTAGTGGGATTGGTTGAAGCCAAATCTATTGACTGTTTGAGAGATCATTGCTTCTGTGAGGGTTTTGTTAAACTTTTTAAAGCCACTGCAGGTTACAACTGATCACCAGTACTTTATTTCTTCCCCAGCTTTTAACCTTTTTTTTTTTTCAGTTGAGCAGCCACATCGAGCCAGGTGATTGCTGTGAATTTGAAGCACTGGTGCTTAAAACTGAGGAACCCACCATAAAACCCATGAATTCCATAAGGACAGATTCTGGTTAACTGCAAAGAAAACATAAAAATTTCCATCTTATCCCGAACTGTAGAAGTCACACTGCATTTTGCTGTAATATATATTTAAATAATTGAGTTAGCAGGCCTATCAAAGGAGATGTTCTAGAGAAGATTGAATATAATATGATTATTATGTCTTGTTGGTCTCTAATGGTTTTAAAATCCCTCTAATAAGGATAGTAATAATAAATCTTCATTTATTCCTCATTCCACTTCAAAGCTGATTTCCAGGGCAGTACGTAAGAACCATAATATGTAAATACCAATGAAGAACAAAATGCCATGATAGAGCCTTGAGCGTTGTTGATTTCAGCATATGTTTTAATAATATAAACTCCCTTGTAGATTAATTTTATCTGTGTCTTTATAAAAAATCGTGGGATGTTGATTTGGGGAGGAGATTATTGACGTCATTCTTTCTGTAAGAAAGTAAGTGGTAATATGATTTGCAATAAAATATTTCAGAATCTGTTCTTTAATCCAGATGTTTCTATGGAGCTCTTGTCTGCTTTGCAAAAGGGAGAGCAAACATGGCATGTAAGAATCTTCTGACAAAGTGGGAATATCTGGGTAAGATTTCCGTTATTAAGAGCAGCTCTGGTTGCTAAACCAGTCTGGATAAAGCTGAAGGCAAAGTACAATAGTTTATAAACCGGTTTATCTCAGAGCAGCTGGGAGGAGGCTGGGAAAGGAAATCTTTAGCGCTGGGAAATTGTAATGAGATTGAAAAACTGATGGATGCACCAGGCCAGGTTGGACCGGGCTTGGAGAAACCTGGTTAGTGGTAGGTGTCCCTGCCCACGGCAGGGGGGAGGAATGAGATCAGTTTTAAGGCCCCTTCCAACCCAAACCATTCAGTGATTCTGTGATTCTATGATAGCATCTGATTGCTTCACGAGCTCTAGGGTAGTCTTCTTTCCTGGTTTTCTCATGTTGGTGTTTGCTTGGTTCTCATGTGTTTTATAGGTTTGTCTCACTTCTGCTAATCCCCATCTTGTGACAGTCAGTTCCTTTCCTTCCTGTTTGCCCTGTCTCATCCATGTGGGCATCTCAGTCCACTGGCAAAGGCAGCAGAGCTCTGACTTAGTTTGAAGTAAATGCAAAAAGTTGCTAGAATAATTGAAACCTTTAAAACATACCTAGTGTATACAGGAATAGAATAGCAAGGGGAATTTGGGACTGTGATTTACCTTTCCTAAATATGCATCGTCATCTCCAAAAATATTATGCCCAAACCTATGTAGAGTTTGGTCTGTTTTGAAGGATCTTTGCTTAATTGACAGGCCTAGAAGTATCATCTTACTGAAAACTTCAGTCTCAGGATGTTGCTCAGGACACTTCAAAATATCTGTAGACTTGGCAAGGCTGTTCAGATGTCCTTAATTAATATGAGGCAATTTCCTGAATCCACCTTGTTCCCGTGCACAGAATTCCAGAGATCATCTTCTGGCTGTTCGAAGTTGGGAAGTTTTCAGATAAAATTTGCGGTGAGAAATATATCTTAAAAATGTTTTCGGTTAATAACACCTTCCTGTTGTTGTACAGGATAATGCCACTCCCTCAACATTCAGAAAAAAAATGCTAAAATTGAAAATGGGAAATCCTGTTTTCTGGAAGGCAGCGTGGCCATCCTGAAACTGAAACTGTCTGGAAAGACGTAGCTTAGGGAATATAACTGTGAATGTGGGCCGTGATCAGAAGGGCCTGCTGCACCAGGCTTCACACAAAAACACAGCTCCCTTTGCCTGGCAGCCTTTATTTTATTGACTGTGTTGGTCAGCTGATTAGCACTCAGATACTAATTTCTCCGGCTCATTTGACTGTCCTGACGTGCTTCTGCAATGTCAGGTCTTACTCGTTTTCGGGACAGATGCATAAGGGGACCAGCACCATGCTGTGCCCTAATTCCATACTGGGTATTTTGAGCCTGTAACATTTTTTAAAGACATTTCAGTCATGAAATTCTGGTATAACCACAGCACTCGTTCTTAGATTTCTGAGTGCTTCATCTGAGCTCCATGGAAGTGAGGGACATGGAGGCACCCACCCTCTGAAAACCCAGTCCCGGGGTTGCCACACCAGATATCACAGTGAGTTTCAAAGGAGAAGATTTTCCTTTCTTAAAGACAAACTCTGGCTGAGCTCCTTAAAGGGAAGGTTTCATGCTGTTCATGGTTTCAGCAGCTCGTGTTATAAAGCAGATCTTGCTGCAGTGTTTGAAAGCTAAAGCAAAGCAGATGAGTGAGCTCATTGCAACGTAGGGCTGAAGTGCACGAGTATCTTCCAGAATTATCCTGGACTCTGGGCTTTTTTAACTGACAGAGGGCAGGTTTAAATTGGATATTATGAAGAAATTCGTGGCTGTGGGGGTGGCACAGTTTGCCCAGAGAAGCCCAGAGAAGCTGTGGCTGCCCCAGCCCTGGAAGTGTCCAAGGCCTGGTTGGACGGGGCTTGGAGCAACCTGGGCTAGTGGAAGATGTCCCTGCTCATGGCAGAGGTGTTGGAACTGAGTGGTCTTTAGGGTCCCTTCCAACCCAAACCATTCTGTGATTCTCTCTTTCTGTACTTTTTTGAACAATTTGTTGATAGCCTTCTCCTTATCTAAGTAAACACGTGTCAGTCCTAAACATGTGTTTCAGGAAGTGAGAGAGAAAAATAGAACCAAATCCTGCTTTGTTGTTATGTTCATGTGGGAAATGTAATAAAGTCATGTGTGCTATCAAGGTTTATGAGGTATTTGTGTAACTCTGACAACACCCTTGGTAAGTCAATAATTTACTGTTTTATTACCATACAGAAGCAACAGAGTTTAAAAAAAAAAAAAACAAACCCCACCCTCACGTTTTGTGTAGTTGTGTTCATGATTAATGTGTGCAAAGAAAGTGTTTTCTCCATGAATTAAAACTGTCTTTTCGCCTTTTGTATATGGAAGTGGCTCATCTTTGTAGCCCTTGGAAAAGGAGGAAGCTGCTTTCAACTATGGGTTTGCTCTGAGCAAAACAAGCTCTTCGTCCTGCTCCAGCTGGGAAATATATAGAGGGGTATATAAAGAATACACAAAGAGCAGTCCCAGGCATGGTAATAAACCAGGTCCAGGGTCCATCCAGGGAGAACAGTGAGGGATCACCAGGAGACAAGGCTGGTGAGAGATGGGACAGAAGGTATCTACAGCGTGGGTGGAGGTCCCTCCAGGAGGTGGGGCCAGAGGCAGGACTAGAGACAGGCAGACCTGCTCTGGCAAAGACCCAAGTCTCAGCCAAAGCAGAGCTCCTGCATCCATGGGCAGAAGATGCAGGTGGGGTTTCATGGGGCTGGTCGTGGCCTCTTAGTGCACTCAGGGCTCTGACAGCACCTGTCCACTAATTGTGGGCTTTCTGTAATGTTGGTGATTGAACTAGCTTTCCCTTCCCCTACTCCTTCGCCCTTTTTTTTCCCTTGCAAGTGGAGAAACAGTGATCTGATGGTCCCTAGGGGAGAGATCTAAGTCCATGGAAGGGGTCCTGTAGGCTGCAAGATACCTTACCACTTTTAATAAGATTGGTTTTCTAGTTTCCCTGATCCAGCAGGGAAGAAAACCAGTTCAGAAGTGCTGGGAGAGTAGCTTTTTAGGATACCTGGGTGCTGGAAATGTACTTAGTTGTAAATTGTTTCAGGGCAGTAAAACAACAGTGGTAGAAGACATTCCTTGGTGCATGTTTGGAGTTTCTCCTTTGGAAAAAAAAAACAGAAAGACCCCAAATGAGATGACTTTTCCAAATGGATAGCAGACCTTTGCCGTAGAAAGGTTGGTGAGGTTTTCCTACCTGAAAGAGAGTTCGACTTTAAGCAGAGCAGGTATCCATAAATCAGGTAGACAGCCCTCAGACTCTGTAGTTACCTTCTTCTGGTGGTTAATCTTCCTGCAGTGTGTTTACAACCTCTTGTCGTGGTATCAGATGAGGGAATTATCCTGCAGGGTCTTTCTCCTTTGTGTAGGACAAGTGTTTTTGTACAGATCTGTGATGTGCTATCTGGGTTTCCAGGCTGGTGTCTGCTGGGTTTGGCGTGATACACGCACCGTCCAATTCGTCACCCTCAGCGGGGATTTACAGGATAAAAAGAGAAGGTGTACCCAGGTGGAGAAATAGTTGTTACCCCCAGCTTGGGAGCAGAAATTAATCCCAGGCAGACCATGCCTTTCTTGCTTCTTATTTTCATGTGAGCTTTCACAGATTTTGCAATCTGCCCTTTGGTGTCTGAGCACCCGAAGGAGTTTGACCCATGGCTGGGGGGCTCTGAGGGCACCCCTGAGTCTCTGCAAGCAGTTGTTATGTGAACAGAGTTAATGTGCTG
Organism: Oxyruncus cristatus; assembly: GCA_013399855.1. Taxonomy (NCBI): domain Eukaryota; kingdom Metazoa; phylum Chordata; class Aves; order Passeriformes; family Cotingidae; genus Oxyruncus; species Oxyruncus cristatus. The sequence goes on from VXAY01003218.1 coordinate 896,155, forward strand.
TTATTCTTGGGAGTGACCTTTCCTACCAGCTTAGCTTGACGGAGAGTAAAGTCTGAGCTAAACACAAATAAAGTGCATGGGGTGTGCATTTCACAATTGCATTAGCAGGCTATAAATAGGGCCATACATCCGCCTTTGGTGCTGGCTAGAAAGGAGCCAGGATGTATTTTCTGGCAGCCTTGGTGCTTAAGGAAATCCGTTTATTTTATGGTACAGACACACTTACTTTTTGCTTAAAAATCCTCGGTGTTCATTGCCTACCCGTAGGTGTAAAAGAGAAAAAAATCGTGGTAAAAATGCCATATACTTGCAATTATTGCAGTGTTTTTGACATTTTCCAAGTGTTTGATTACTGGGCCATGAAGTTGAAAAAAGCCCAACAAAAAGCCAAAGCCTGAAATTTGTCCCGGAAAACCTCACTCTGGGGGATAATTTCTCCAGTTCCCCAGGTAAGCCTTGTGTGGCTGCACGGAGACGTATTCATTTCAGTAACACAAGGCTGTAATTTTATAGCAGGAACATCTACTGGAATAAATACCTGTTAAATACAAGGAAAAGGTACCTGACCAATAAATACTTGTGTACCTTCACATACGCAGCCAGAGGTGCCTTTACAGGTTAGAAGCAGCAAACAGAGAAGACATTTTTCCATTAGGTAATTCTCCAAAACACTGTGTCATGGTGGGTATTTTAAATAAATCTTACAACCAAGTGTCATGTTGTCCCTGGTCCAAGGCCCGAGATTGCTGATGCTCTCTGTCTTGAGCTAGAATCAGAAAAAAATTGTAAAAAACGGGGAAAAAATTGGAAATGTGAAGATTTCTGCCTCGTGGACTTGTAAAAAACAAAAGCCTGGCTTCTGATGAGAGGGTGCAATCGTGCCCTGCCACATGCCTCTTCTTCTTACCTGTATGAGGGGGCGTTCTGGCAGAAAGGATTGGGTTTAGGGTGCTCTTAAATGATACCTTTCCTTTTTGCTCTTGTAATGGGAGCGCTGGGTGGGGCTGTTCAGGTGGCAGAGGTGCAGAGCACTCCGTGTGCTGTGGTACTGGGAAGGAGCACCAAGTCACCTTTGTTTCAGGATTTATGGTTTCAGGAATGATCTCGGATCTATCCAGTGGGAAAAAAAGGGGATGTAATTTTTTTTTTTTTTAAGTCATGAAGTCTTCTAAATTGTATTAATGGTTCTCTTTATTAAAATTTCCTGCATTTTATCCCCTGTATTTTGTTGTCAAGTGGTCACAGCAGGCTGCCAGAGCTTCAGGAGTGTTTGGACTACACTTTCAGGCACAGGCTGGGGTGTCTGTGCAGAGCCAGGAGTTGGGCTGGATGATCGTGATGGGTCCCTTCCAGCCCAGCATAGTCTGTCATTCCGTGATATATTGTATTTCTACCTGTAGGAACTGGGTGCATCTTGAGATCTTTTTCGGCTAAAAGTCTAATAACAAGTGCTCTAAGCACACGTTTCTTATTTTGATTTTTTCTTTTAGCTCTTATTAAAAACTGCCTTTTCTCACCCATTAATATCTGGCTTTCTTTTAAAAATTGCTGCTCAAAGGGAAGGGGGAGAAAGCATGGAAAATCACTGGCTTTTTAAAATTTCCTTTTCTTTTCCACCTGGTGATTTTTACACTTCAGCACCTCTTAAATGTGCATGTTGATGTATTATTGGCATCGGTGTGGTCTCCCACAGCCGGCAGTGAAGGGGGACGAGTTCTTGGAGTCCCACGAGCGGGTTCTGTTGGTGGGGACAAGGGAGGAGGTCATTCACGACCAGCTGCATCGTGCAGAGAATTGGGAGATAATTTGTGGCTTGGCACATATGGCAAATGGAGATGTTAAACCAGACATCTCCTGCCACTGGACAGGGCTGGGAGCCAGGCGGTCCCTCGCTGCTCCGGTTCCCGGGAATTCCGTAGGGTGTTCCCATCATTACCCATCATTGCCTCAACAAAACACCTCTGTAGGTGGCACATGTTTGCTTTTTGGGATTTAGGTAAAGCTTCTGCAACGTGGATGCTGCTAAAGGAAGTAGACATTTCCAGAGATAACAAATTAACTCTGGGCATTGTAATCAGAGTGAAATATTAATCTTCCCGGTAGCTTAATTTTGGAGCTGTTTGGTTGGTCTGTAAGGAAAGTAATGTAATTAACTTTGGTATCTTTTGCATCTGGAAATATGTGCTGTATTTTTATAAATCAAGTTTTCATTAGGTCCTCCCCTCCTGGTTTAAAGGAATACTGGCAGTGAGGAGACGTTTGTACTCATCATGGATCTGCAGTACATTACTGCTCCTGGATAATTACTCTGTCCCTTTCATAATGGAATTAATAAAAATGAAATAGCTGTTGATTTACAAATATTCTTTGAGGTACATGAGCAGTGAAAACTTGATAGACTAATAGAAGAAAGCTACTATGCCAGAAAGGATATAAAAATCCATTTCAAGTCCTACTTTGCAGGGCAACAATCTCATTTAATAGTTGACTGATTGAGAATGGCATGGCTTGTTAAGTAAAGAGGAATCGACTTTTTTATTGACAAGGACACTGAAGGCACCTCATCCTGTATGTGCAACAATAGGATATGTGTAATTTTGAGAGTGTGGAGTAGTAATAACTTATTTTCCGGGGAACTCTTGGGGTGGCTCAGTGTGGGACAGGTTTTTGGTGCCTGGAGCAATTGATGGATATATTAGTGTGGCTGTACGGAGCAGGACCTCCATTGCTGCACGAGGGGTGCTCAGAGTAATGGTCAGTTAGGTTTTTTTGTGGAATCTGAATAGTCCCTGACAGGTTCAGTGCTAAAATGATGACTGTTGTGCAGTGGAGTACAGAGATGGATGCTGGCTGGAGCAGGCTCACCAGAGACTGGGAGTTTCATGATGACATTGAAAAATTTGAAAAGAATTAAGTATTGTGTGCTTGGTGGGGTTTTTTAACTTTCCAAGGGACAATTTAAAAACAGAGCAGTGAAGTGGAGTTGAAGTAGCCTTTCCAACCTGGCCATGCTGTGCTGTGTTCAAGGTGCAGGGAGGCCCTTCCTCCTCCCCCGTCATGGTGGGGGAATATTGGGGCATCCTACATCCATAAATCTACCTGGTGGCTTCATATGAACAGCAGTATTTTCAAGGCACAGTCCCTTTGTTTTCCTCCAGACTGTTCCTTTAATTAATCTCTCTGCTGCTTGTTTCCTCTCCTGCTTTCATTTCTCAATTTGATCTTTTTAGTGGGCTAGATAATTGCATTTACTGAGTATCCTTCCTGCCAAGCATGGTGGCTGTAATCTCCACCTGAGAAATTGTTTCCTTTGAACAACCTGGCATCTGCCTCAAAGTTATGTGTTAATTAAATAATAAAAAAAAAAAGTAAAAAAAAGTGTGTCCCTATGTATATATATATATACTTATATATATACATGTGAATTATAGAGTTGCAGCAAGCAAAAGTCTGGGTATCTGAAAGATAGTTATGAATGCACAGCACCAGCACTGTTTTTTGGCTTTGTAACTGCAGAGGAGTGCACAAAAGTCTTTAATTATATGATCACATGGCTGTTTTTTCCATACCATCTTATATATGCTGTTTCCTCAGATCTTAAACACAAAGACAGTACAAGTGAGACAGAAATTGCGTGTTTAGCGGTAACTGGATTTTAGGATGTTGAGGCTGCATTTTTAAGTCTTTTCCCGGGATAATGAAATGGCCTCTGAGGTTGTGGTACCTATCCCCACACTTGAAGCAGCTGCTGGCAGCGTGTCCTGGCTGGAGGGGTTCACTGGGGGAGTTGGCCAGAGGGTCCCTGACCTTGTCAGGAGCTGTGATGGAGCGGAGCAGCAGCAGAGTGCTGTCTCCCTTTATGGGCTTCAGGGGGGTTTAAGATTTCCAGTCCTTCGTCTCCCACATATGGTCACACCCATGTGCCCCCTTCTTCCTGGGAATTGTTTTTCAAGTGGTTTTGGGTACTCAGTGTCTTCCTCTTGTTCGTGCATCTTTCCATACTCCTCATTGCATAAAGAGAAGTGTGTAACCCTGAGGAGCATGGAGGAAGTCTGAGCTAGAGCAGGAATAATCTTAGGTGGTATCCTGACTGGAAAACTCTCCTCCCTCCTTGGTCTGCAGACCTGTGTGCATATGAAGCAGAAATCTTTATGGAAAAAATATTTCCCATGAAACAACTATTGCTTGCACATCAGTGTGTGTATTATAAAGTCATAGAGTGACCTGGGTTGGAAGAGACCTTAAACCCCACCCAGTGCCACCCCCTGCCATGGGCAGGGACACCTTCCACCAGCCCAGGTTGCTCCAAGCCCCGTCCATCCTGGCCTTGGACACTTCCAGGGATTCAGGGGCAGCCACAGCTTCTCTGGGCAACCTGGACCAGGGCCTCACTACCCTCACAGGGTAGAATTCCTTCCCAATATCCCATCTAACCCTGCCCTCTGGCAGTGGGAAGCCATTCCCCCTTGTCCTGTTACTCCATGTTCTTGTAAAAAGTCTCTCTCCATCTTTCCTCCAAGTTCTGTTCAGGTCCTGCAAGGCCACAGTCAGGTCACCCCAGAGCCTTCTCCAGGCTGAACCATCCCAGCTCTCACAGCAGAGCTGCTCCAGCCCTCTGATCATCTTGGTGCCTCCCCTGGACTTGCTCCAACAGGTTCATGTCCTTTCTGTGCTGGGACCCCAGAGATGGAGGCAGCTCTGCAGGTGGGTCTCACCTGAGCAGGGCAGAGGGGCAGAATCACCTCCCTCAGTGTGCTGGTCACACTTCTCTCTCTATATATATATTGCTTTGTTTTTCCCTGCCAAAATACTCCTCTGACCTACCTGCCACTAAGGTAGACACAGCAGTGGGCCTGTGCCCCTGCTGCAAGGTTAGTTAACACAAGCCTTTATGCATAATGTGATAGAAAACTGATGTACAACTCTAGTTTTTACAGTTCTTGCACTATATGACAGTCCAAAATGTGGAGTAGCCTTGGGAACCTTTTGGTCGAGAAGAAACCAAGTAGAAGAAGGAACCAAGAAAAGACTTCCTTGATTCAGCTGCACATCTCCTGATGTGTCAGCTGATGTTCAGTGGCGCGTCTCTGCAAGGGAGCTAAATTATGGCTTCATCATCATTTGCTACTTTTAGGTTGGGGGAAAAGAAATCAGAAAACCCAAGATAAATGAACTGAGGCGCCCCACGAGCAGTGGCATCGTGGAGGTTGGAGCGTCAGGCTGGGCCTTTCATGGGAGAGGACGGAGACACCCACGGCATGGAGGGCTGCAAGCAGTTTGCAGCACTTAGAAGCTTCTGACAGCACTAATGAAGGGTGGGTTCGTGTGGCAATACGAGGTTTTGTGCTTCTGCAGCAGCCAAGATCAAGGTGATGTCCATTACTGTTAGTGCAGCTGTGCTTCTGTCAGACCTGTCGGCCTTGAGGGGAACACTACTGAAAGCCATCATGATTTGGGCTTGCAAAGGGCTAGTGTGATAAAGTAGAAGGGAATTTGCTAAAATTTTTCAGGTAGGCATCACCCTTGAGGGAGTTAATGTTTCATGAAGAGCTGGATGTGCCATGGGACTGCTTGATAGCTTAGAAGAGAGTTATCCCTGTCTTGCCGAGCTTTAGGGCAAGTGTCCTTCCAATTCTGCAGAAATCCTCCATGTAGGGTCTGACTTCTGTTACACTGGATGTGTCAGTATCTTTTTTTCCTCCCAAAAAATAACCCTAGCAGTCACATCTGCCTTGTGCAGAAGCAGCCATTGGCGTTCCCTGGGCACGTGTTACGACTGTGTAGGAAGAAGAAAAAATACTTGAGGGTGGTCTTTCCAGATGTGCTGCCATCTGTGTAGTCTGTTGATTTTTAAAGAGTTTTTCTGTCAGATGATTTATATTTTGTTGGCAGAATTGGTGTGTTGTTTGTGCACCTATTCTCTGTTTAGTATCTAGTGGTGTCCAGTGCCTCAGCTCCCAGCAGTGGCTGCATTTTTAGGTTGGATTAAGGTAAGATAACTTGACTTGGGAAATCTGAACGAGCATTTTCAGATAATCCCTTGAGAAAAATGGGTTGGCTTGTTTCCTAAGCTGTTTTTATTATTCTATTCATGATTGTGAAAACAGCGTGGTCACTGGGATCTAGAATTGCCTGTGAATTGATAGCTTTGGGGGTTGGTGACAGAGGAAGACAATGGGCTGCTCTCCCAATGCTGGTTGATCTCTGATGAAATTTCACTCCCAACCCACATCCAGTGGATCGGAAACCCACCCCCAGAGCTTTGAACCTCTGCAGTTAAGTCAGAATTGAAACATCCATGTAGGATCAAATGAACATGTAGGTGCTGTTTTCTTTGAGTGCTTGAAGCTGGAGCTAAGAAAGTAACTTAGATATCCTCCATTTCTTAGTGTTTAGTTTGAGAAATATTAATTTACAGGATTTTTGCAACTACTTTCTCTCGCTTTTGACTTTTGTGGGGATTTTTGACCTTGCTTCTGAGGGTATCTATGCAGTTGATGCACACATACAGGAACAGTTCTGGAATAAACTAAATAGCTCCTCTCGCCCCTCCAGTGCTCCAGACAGGGTGGACTTTAACCTGTGGCGCTCAAGGCTGAGGACTCAAGTGATGGAAGCTGCAGCCACACAAGCAGTCTAATTTTGCTCCTTGACTGTCCTTGTGATCAGGAGACATCCCTGATGTCTGGCCTGGCCCTTTCAATTGCTCCCAGTGTCTTCCCAGTGTAGCTGTGGAGCTCAGAGTACCCCTCCTTCACAGTGGCTCTAGACATGAGCTCCAGGAGAGCTGCCTCCAGCTCTGGGGGCCCAGCACAGCAAGGACATGGAGCTGTTGGAGCAAGTCCAGAGGAGGCACCAAGATGATCCGAGGGCTGGAGCAGCTCTGCTGGGAGGAAAGGCTGGGAGAGCTGGGATTGTTCAGCTTGGAAGAGAGAAGGCTCTGGGGTGACCTGATTGTGGCCTTTCAGTGCCTAAAGAAGCTGACAAGAAAGATGGAGAGAGACTATTTGAAAGGGCCCGGAGTGACAGGACAAGGGGGAATGACTTCAAACTGCCAGAGGGCAGGGTTACATGGGATATTGAGAAAGAATTGTTCCCTGTGAGGGTGGGGAGGCCCTGGCACAGGTTGCCCAGAGAAGCTGTGGCTGCCCCTGGATCCCTGGAAGTGTCCAAGGCCAGGTTGGACAGGGCTTGGAGCAACCTGGGCTTGGTGGAAGGTGTCCCTGCCCATGGCAGGGGGTGGAACCAGAGGAGCCTTAAGGTCCCTTCCAACCCAAACCGTTTTGTGATTTTATGATGTTTGGCATGTTTGGTGCTCAGCATCCAAGTGGCTCACCTGCTGTTACATGTTTCAGTTAAATTGCATCAAAATGTCTTATGGTTTTTAACAAATATTTTTAGAGCAATTCAGTCCTTCATCTAAATATAGCTTTTAACTTTCAAGTCTTTGGGAGAGGAGAGCAGAGCACGTGAAGCTTTGATCTATGGCACTCACAGCAGTAGGAGTACTTTCTGCACCTGGCAGAAATAAGTATGGTACAGAGGAAGTTGTTGGACAGAAAGTTCATATTTCACAGAATAGGAATGTGTCTTATTATGGATAAAGGGTAAATCTTGGCATGTCCTGTGATAGGAAGGCAGGAGTGACTACAGAAAGATATGAAGCACAGGAAAACGAAGGTGTGTTTTGAAACTTTCTTCTTGGCGTTGTGACTGAAGTACCACGTCTACCTCCTGCCTGATACTTGATACCTCACTAAAAATAGCGAAGAGAGGCTCACCCATCATCCCTGTTGATGACAGCAGAGCCAAATCTGTTTGTCCTTAGATGTCTGAAATGGGAATGCAGTGTAAATCAACATTTTGTTTATTTATTTAAAAGCTAGATGTTTTTACAGAAGATCTCTCCAAGATTCACAGTGAGTTCAGATATATTTGACAAAGTTATGCCTTTTTTCTGGTGACTTTTTTTCAAACTGAGCCAAAATTAGCATCATTTCTGTGATAATGGCACTTACAGCCATGGCTGGAAGTGCTGAAGAAATTTTTCTCATAAGAACAACCACTGTTTCCCCCCTCTCATCCAGTAATTGTTTCGATGTTATAAGTTGATATGCTCATTTATCACTGAAATCATTATTAATGAGTGCTGGTTTTCTTTGTCCCATTGCCATGGCAACCGGGTGACATGTTTGAGTGGAATTATCTGTTTCCAGATGGAGATCTTCATTCATAAGATTTGCCTGCTGAGAATTTTTGCAGCATATTCAACTTCCAAATTCTTCCTCCCTTGCCTTTCCCCAGAGTTTGGAGCTAGAGGCGTTCCTGCTTTCTGCTTTATATCCTGGGATATTGTGGTGGGTGTTATGCTCACAGTATTTCTGTCTTTTATTTGTGGTTCATTTCTGTTGTTTTTCTTTTGATTTAATTGAGTTCCTTTTCTTCAACTCAGGATTTGCTGTGCCAGTGCTGTAAACTCATTCCTCCCCCATATGAGTTATTGGACAGCTTCTCTTTTTATATAATATACCACACAATAGAAGACAGGACTTGATTTTTACTTTTACTCCTGAAAGGACCATAAAGATGTATTTCTCTTTATATATGACATACCACACTCTGAGTTATAGTGTCATATTTTTTTATCATATTCACTAGTTGATTTTTAGTTTTGTGCAAGAAATAAGATGTTTCACTTTTTTTTTTTAAATATATATAAAAATGTATTAAGGAAAAAGAGCAAGGTAAATATGCACAGAACTTTGTATGATAGCCTTTTAAAGGTCTTGTTAATTGCCAGACTTCGTTAGGTCCTACTGAATCTCAATCAGCATTTCAGGATTTCTCTGAGTTCATTTCTGATCACTCAGACCAAAATACCTCAAAATGTTGTGTTTCCTTTAGTAAAAATCAGAAGGTAAAAATCAAAAAGTGATTTTTATCATCCTTTATTTCTTCAGTTCCAGGTCACTCTTACTTTATTGAGCAAAACCCAGTTAGCAGTTTTTTGCAGATACCTTAAGGAAAGGCAGTAAAGGCCCATTCATTCAACCTGTCTTAAATACAGTTTTCCTATTCACCTAAAGCCATTAAAGACCGTGACTTCAAGGTCTGCCTGTTGCTTAAACATCCATTCCTTTGCGCTTCCAGTTCTTTCATCCTGACAGGAACTTTAGAACAAGAACAATCTCTTAAATATTTCAGAATCTGTAGTTTCTGAACACCTTGTCTTATGCATATCATATCTACAGAAGGTAAATGTTGTCTTCCTCTAGTCAAAAAAAGTCTATATATAGTTGTGTCCTTGCAATAATAACCTAATATAGCAAGACCTGTCTTCTACAAATAATTATTTGAATTTAATTGCTGTGTTTACTATATGTGTAATAATGAATGTTGCCTTATCTGTGAAGAAGTTGTTACACCAACTAACTGTGTCCATCCTGCCACCTTTTCCTCCTTTGCACCCTTTGGTTCCTCTTTGAAAGTGAAATCATGTCTATTTATACCGACTTCCAGCAATACTAACAAATGTTGTCAATATATTATATTTGTGCTCCCTGTCTTAAGGAAAATATTTTGCCTGTGATAGGGAACTACAAGAGCTTATGAGTAATAGTGTTGCTTCAGACGTGCTGCCTGTGATCCGTTTGCTTTGTCTCTCTGTGTATCCGATAGAACGGTTGTTCATGGCGCAGTTAACCAAAATTAGATTGATCACTGGCTTTCCCCAGGCCACTGCTGCATCTGCTTTTTTGCCTTTTTGTGTGCTGTTGGTTCGTGTGCTTCGTGCTCAGAGCACGTGGGACTGATGGAGCTGATAAACTGCCTGGCACTCTTGGCTGTTAATCAGTCCTTTAAGCGCTGGAGCCTGAGTGTCGGCCACTCAGCCTCTTCCTTAGTGTGCCTCATCCCAGGAGATAGTCTGGGCCTTTAAGGCATGTCCTCATCTTCAGCCTGTGTCACAGTTTTATTGGTTTTTGAGATACAAATAGAGATTTCTTCTGCTCAAACACATGCTGTGTATTAGAGCCATGACATTTATATTAATTTTGTAAGACGCTGTCTATTACAAGACTGATTCTACTAACATCTGCAGAAGCAGGGGTCTTCTACTTTGACCTCCTGATTTTTTAAAATCTGTATCCATAGAATCACAGGCTGATTTGGGTTGGAAGGGACTTTAAAGGCCACCTTGTTCCATCCCCTGCCATGGGCAGGGACACCTTTCACTAGCCCAGGTTGCTCCAAGCCCCGTCCAACCTGCCCTTGGACACTTCCAGGGATCCAGGGGCAGCCACAGCTTCTCTGGGCAACCTGTGCCAGGGCCTCACCACCCTCACAGGGTAGAATTTCTTCCCAATATCCCATCTAACCCTGCTCTGTGGCAGTGGGAAGCCATTCCCCAAAGGGGAAGGTGGATTTCTCCGAAGACAGACTTGCTGTTTGGTGTGGTGTGTTCAACTTGCCCCAAAAATGTAGTGAAAAATGACTGGTTTATTTTTGGAAACTGTCTTGCTGCTGCATGTCTTGAGCATGAATTATCCAGGTATCTGCACTCCTACAGTTGGTAGGATGGAGGGAAAGTAATGCCAACTGCGCTAGAGATAACTGAGTAGTTACTATATTCACAAGTAGAGCATTGAAGTTTACTAACACTCTTGTGAAAATCACATAAGAAATCTTTGCAAAGTTCTTTGCCACCATTTTAGGGCTGCTTGGTGCATCTGAGAAATGATGCAGCATTTGAAGGATCTGTGCCCGTGTTCAGCGTGAATTTGAAATTGCTTTTTTGGGGGATTTCGTTGATGATGATCTCTAAAAATTCTCCAGCTGTATCCAAATTTCACATATAAATCCGCTTATACCGGTTATCAGTCATGGGCTCGTCAGTGCCCTGGTTGACTTGCTGCAAGAGATGATGTTTTTCGAGGAAGCATCCCTCACATGCAATCCCCACAAGGCTGCCATGCAGTCGGTGTTCAAGCACAATTAATCTCTTGGAATAAGCAGAGGACATGTTCCAGAGGTTATTTTTGCCACTGGACATCAGGACCTCCATCCCTTCCTCGTTTTTCACTGGGCTGGGTGGAACATGCCTCCCTCTTTCAGTTACCGTGGACTAGCTGAGGGTTCTGCAAACTTCCTTTGTGCTATTTTCTCGTGCTCATCTGTTTTCCCATTCCAATCCGTACGTGCCACCGTGGGAGTTTTATGCCTTTTCTGCATGTGGGTTTTATTGCTAATCACAGCAGAGATCACTGGAGCTGGGAGCAAAATGGAAGTTAGATAATTGCAGTCAATCAAGTACTTCTAACTCCCAGGATTTATTGTGTTCAGCCCTTACTGGTTTATGAATTGTCACCTCCAGACTGGCTAAATTACACTGAAAAAAAGAAAAAAAACCCTCAGAGTCCTTGTTCACATTTACCCATCTAATAATATTGCCTGAAATTCTTCCATCTGTTTTGAGACTTTGCATCTGAGATGCTGCTATCTGATAAAACCACAGCTTTATTTAAACCCTGTAATAAAAAACCCCCATATAGATACGGACTAAACCAAATGCAAAACCATGTTGTACTTTATAAAATTGGATTGTTTTTGAAACAGTCTTATTTTAAAAATAAGCCTTTTAAAAACAAGCCTTACTTTTCACTTACAGGTTCTGGGGTTCACAGTTTCCAGAAAACAGCTTTCCTTCTTAATAATGTTGATTACTTTTTTAGCAGTGCAATAACCCAGAAAAATCCATTTGTGTTCTGTTTTTCCCTCATCAAGTGAGAGAAATTGCTTGAAAACGCTCACAAAAATAGGAAATTTTATGTGGTTTCTTTTAATTTGCTGAGGTTTTACCTTTTATTCCCAGTGTACTGTGTCTCATTTCACTTTGTATTAATATTTGCCACTTCTGTGGGATAAAGTTTCTCTTCTGCATCATATATCCTAGCAGGAGGAGTGTGGGTGCAAAACTCTGGGTGTTTCTTCCCATAGATTCATGTGTTACAAAGAGAACCAAAGCAAAAAGAGATTTAGAAAAGGCAGTGTTGGTACTACAGGCTGGAGAGAAGAATCACTTCTCCCCAAATCCAATCTTGCCGTACCAAAGGAAAAAAAATCTCTTTATTGAAGCTTCCTGTGGGATAGATAATATTTTATTGGAAGAGTTGAAATGCCAAGCTGATAAATATTAAGGGCAAAGCAAGAATCTTACCTTTTTTTCTAACTCATTTTCAGGCTGTATTTGTGTCTGGGTAACGTTCACGTGCAGGAAAAAATGGTTGCTGGGTGGGAAATGGGAAAAGGAAGATGGTCGGCATGGGGTCTTTTCTCCAGAAATCATTCCATGACTGTGCATTGTGTCCTAAGGGAAAACAAAACTTAAAAAAAAAAAAAAAAAGCAGTGGGGTATGGTGTGAGTTGTCTTTACCAGCTTTTAACTTACATTTTCAGTAGTTTCCATCAGCTTTGCTTTTCGAAGGAGTCTTTTTTCAATGTAAGGAATATCTGTGAGCAGACTCCTCTCTGTAGTAACTGCTGTTTGCCCACTGAGAATACAAATCCAGGGAGGATGCAGAAGCAAAGAACTTGTTTGCACTGAACATATTATAGAGAAAACGAGGGATCTGGGAGAGAGTACACACCAAACATCCCTGTTTCACGGTGCCATGGCTGTACTAGTCCAGAGAGCTACTGAACAACTTCTGGAAACCAGAACTGAACATTCTTACTGAAGCCTCAGTCAGGAGAATCTCCCTTGGTATCAATCACGTTTAAGCCTTTGAAACTATACGTGTAATTTTTAGTTGCTGTGCTTAACTAGGGTCTTTTCTAGTCAGCTGTTTTGGTTTTAGGTTGATTTCTATGCCAGCTGCTGAACTACACTGGTTCAAAAAATTTTTTTTTTCTTTTTTTTTTTTTTCTTGGTGCTCAGATGAGTATAGGATCAAACCAGTGGAAGAGGTCAAATACATGAAAAATGGGGGAGAAGATGATCAGAAAATAGCAGCCAGGAACCAAGAAAACTTGGTAAGGATTAAACTTATCACTTATCTAATGACATAACGTGGCTCTGCTTTTGTCCTGAAATATGCAACGTGCAGCACTCTCAAACCCCGGCTCGTGCGCGGCAACAGCATCTGCTCCAGAATGTACCAGCTCTCTGCAAAGCTCTCATAGAAGGTGCACAACGTGACATTTTCCTGCTTGTCTTTCTGAATTAGGCTCTACTTGATCTTGGAGTGAGTGCTCCCACGGTCATACTGCCTGCCTTCCCCTGCAGATCTGAATAAACGCTTTATTTTGAAATGTGTGTCTGTGGTGGTAAACCAGCAGGGCACTGCCATTAAGAAAATGACCTACTTATGTGGATAGTATCTACTTATGGAGATAGTAAACCATTTTTGCTGGTTTTCCATACTTCAGAATTCACAGGGAAGGCAGTTAGGACTGGAAGAAACCAATAAATTCATAACACAGCAGTCACAAAAATCATGGTGTGTGTTGCTTTTGCCCTGATTTGAGGACTTTGCTAGCTCATAGTTCCACTTACGGGAAGGCAATCACAGGTGAAGTCTTAGGACTACTTGAAATCACTAGGTTGCTGTTGAAGCAGCTTAAAAATCACAAATTGAGTCACTTCTGGCATTTCTGAGAAGTCATTTTTTTCTCTTCTAAAGCTGGAGGAACGTAGGTTTTGTAATTGGCTGGCTGGGGCTTTGCCCAGTTGAAATTTTCCAAGACATCCCACAATTCTCATAGCTGGGTGCAGAATTTCACATCTGGTTCCACTCATTCGTTGCAGCTTTTCTTCACACAGGATTGTTGGTTTCCTCCACTCCATCAGTAGGACCAGAGGGGGAACATCAGCAGCAGCCTTCAGTGGGACCGTACCCGTTATCACCCCCTGAGGATTTGCCTTTTGCCATCGTCGTACAAAAAGCCCCTGTTGGGGATTTTTTTTCTTTTCCTGGAGATGTAAGTGACCTCCAGGCAATCGGATGCTTCATATTCACTCTTCTAGACCCACCCACTTGTGTCACACAACCCCATGTGCATTCCTGCAGGAAACAGAGTTTATTTGGCTGTCCTAACCCCATTGCTCAAGCAGTGGTTGAGCAGCAGGTGATGCAATTTCCTCTTCAGTCTCCAGATCAGGTATTTGCCACCTGCAGTTTTGCATCGCTAATGCTCCAGAGCACAGCGCAACTTAAGTTTGTAGCAGGATTTAGGGTGGGTCTTTTTCTTTTGTTTTTGAGCCTCAGAAACCTTGCTGAGAATATCCCCTTTTCCAGCAGCATCCCCAGCACGTGCAGCTTTATTGCCAGCATAAGCACGTTTGCTTTGGGCTGGAAGAAGTGTGACTGCAGGAAGTTTTTGCTCGTTTTACACGCCTTGATGCGTTGTTGGTAAATGGATAAAAAGGAAAAATGAACACTCATTTTTTTGGGGGGGAGGGGGAGGAAAAAAAAATCTAGCAGGTTTTTAGGTGGAATATCAGGAAAAGGTTCTTCCCCCAGAGGGTGGTTGGCACTGACCAGGCTCCCCAGGGCAGTGGGCACAGCCCCAAGGCTGCCAGAGCTCCAGGAGGGTTTGGACAACGCTCTGAGGGACAGGGGGGGATTGTTGGGGTGTCTGTGCAGGGCCAGGGATTGCACTGTGGGTCCCTTCCAACTCAGGATATACTGTCTAGATTTTAGACTAGCCTTCAGCTGCAGTTAAATTAGAGTATTTGCAGAAGGTAACATGCCACTTGAAGGACAGCGAGGAAAGGTTCAGGAAAGCTCAGGTTTGCTGAGGTGACACAGTGGCTGAAGTTGTATTCCAGACCAGCTCAAGATACTTTGCACTTTGGTTAGTTCCTGCTGTCTTGTAGGGTTAGACTGATTAAGATTAGGAAGAGCCATTTCTACAGCACAGTGCTTCATATTTTATTATTGATGGGTCGTGTTTGATGGAAGCAGTGGGTTTGTTGGAAAATGGAACTTAATATGGATTCTGAGGGCTGGTATAGCTCTTCTCTCATGCTTATCAGGAGGAAAATAAAAGACAATAACACGAGAAAGTCTTCAGTCAGGATGTATATACTTTAAAACAAAAACTGTCTTGCACACCAAAAAGGCTTTATTTTCCTTTTCCTCCTCTCACTATAAGGAGATTACCTTGTCTGTAATATATGCAGCTTTTTAATCCTGTGAATTGTCAAGTCCTTGTCACTCCTGGATTTTTTTAAACGGGTTTTACTGTTCAAGCTGTCCTTAGTAAACATGTTTTAGTTCTCTGCTTAGAGGATGGGTTAAACTACCCATCGCTCAGGCTTTAATTTTCTTAATGGGTGAAAAGCTGGCAAGCGCTTACATAATCCCGGCTTCTCATCAGCCATTTCCAGGCAACAGAAATTTTAGGAACAAGGAAAGGCTGTGGGAGAATCGACCAGCCCTTTTTTCCCTTTTCTTGTTTCTTAATCCCACATTTCTTTATGGTCACGGGGCTGCAAATTCACATCCTTTGCAGAAGCACGGCCCAGATGAGATGTATAACCTCAATGTCCTCACAGTCTGTGCCTGGGAACTGCTCTGCTGTGGGTTGTCTTATCCCCTGATACTGGCGCTTGGGTTGTGTTATTCAGATGCCATTGAATTTTTCTATCCCATTATCATCTCTGTTACTTTTTTAAGATATTTTGAAGTCTTGCTTAAAAAAAAAAAAACAACTCGGCTCGAGTGAAAATAAAACCTCTTCCTTTACAACTTAGGGGCTCTTTGATGTGGTGCCATCTCTGCCTTTGGTGTTGCAATATTTCTGAGTTGGGGGGGAAAAAGGTCACGTAAGTAAGATATAGAGAATAGGAGGACGTGGCAGTCACCAGGGAAATACTCATTTCATCCTGGGGTCCTGTGGTCAGAGTCCCAGGCTTTTATTCTGCTTAAGGAGAGAGTCAGAGAAGGGCTGGTACAAGCGTGGGAATCCGTGGGAGAGATGAGGCTCTGTCAGTGAATCACCAGCTTCTCAGCTCCAACCTGAGGCTTAAGCAGAGCTCAAAACTTGAGCAAGTCTGACATTGTAAAGCAGAAATATTCCTAAGATGCACTGACAACGGGAATGGCTGTGCTAGGGCTGCCTGCCAGGTGAAGCAGAAGATGCTCCATGGGAAAACATTTTCTGGCAGAATTAAAGGCCTCCTTGAATTAAAACGTAGGCTCTTGACAAGGGGGATAAAAAAGAAAATAAGAAAGGTTAAAAAAATCAAGCTTGTTTCAGACTGTGTCAAAGTCACTTGTTTTCCTGCATGCCTGCCTTTGTGTCCATTGTCCTGATTCAGTTCTCCAGTTCTGCACTTGCTGCTGGGATCAGTCCTGTCCTGGTTTCATTCTTGGTACCTCTGACACCTTCCTGAGCATCTCCATCCTCAAAATGAAGACAGACTGGAGCTGACACGTTGACTGTAGCCTGTGGATGGGAATAGGACGTAGCAGGATTAAGTGCTGGAGAGCTGGGGTTGCACTGGATGCTGTCACTCTGCACCACGTGCTGTGATAGCTGTTCAGCTAAACCAGGGACATCTGGAGTCAGATCTCTGAAGAACTGGTAGATAGATGAAAGAAAGAAGTAATTTGTACTATATACATTTTTAAATAACAAGTGGTGGGACATACATATGCACACACACACGCACATACATATGTAAGAAAATATGGAAGCTGTGCTAATTTTCGCATGAGACGTGATGGTGCATAGAAGGCCCTGTGTGTATTATTATTCCTGGAGGTAAATGAGCAGCTGCGATGGTTATTTGTGAGTTGAGAAGCAGAAGGGCTGGCTGGGATGTTTTTTTGGGTTCCCGGGCTTTGTCTCCACGCATAGCTTGGTGCCAGTGGTGCCACGTGAGGTGATGAAGCCCCCTGTGTTAAAACCAAACCTCAACTCTCTGTAGATCCACAGCGGCTCTGCAAAACCCCACTGGAACAGAAGGGACCTCTCCTGCATTTCCCCATCTTTTTGGGGGGACTGTGTGTTGTTTAAGGGGTTTATGATAAGCCTTCTCCAAACCAAAGGGAGTTTTACCAGTGTTGGGTTTGCCACTCAGCAGATCTCATTGGATGAGATTTTTTTGGCCCTAACCATTAGCAAAGGGTAGTGATGGATGATCATGTGTCACATAGCCTCGGAAAGTTAAAATGCTAAAATTCAGGCAGTATTAAGATTTTAAAAGGTAAAATCCATTCTGAAACTTCCCTGCTATAAGGAGCTGTGACCAGAATAAATAACACATTTCCCCATTTCTAAAGATCTCTTCGTTTTTTGTTTGGAAAGGGCTGTTTATCTCCACACCACCACGTTAAATATATATAGTACAATTACATAACAGCCTATTTAACATTCATAATAGGACGAATTTAATTGTCCTCATTTCCATACTCTCACAGCACTCAGGGCTTTCCGTTGTAAAATTTGACTGCCAGAAGAGGTAAAATGAGAAGGTGTGTGGTATTCCTGCAGCTTAGCATTGCTTTGGCAAGCTTGATGAGCTGTATCAGTTTTGCTCCAAATGGAGCTGTAATAGTACAGATTTCCCTGAAAATATCAAGTCCCTAAAGCTGCATTTCTTTTGCATTAGGTGGCTATCTTGATATTTATTGCAGATGAGGATTTGGATGTTTTTATAACTTTTATTCATGTTTTTCTGGGCTGCCTTGGCACAAAAGGCCACTTACTGGGATTTTTATGCTTTGTTATCCAAACCCCCAAAACAATTAGGTGTAATCCTCCGTTTCATCCTGAAGCTCCGTAGTGAAATTGCATGTTAGAGCTTGAGATGAATTCCTGCTGGAGCTGGGAGAAAATTGCCTCTCTGTTGCTCTTGCGCTCTCTCACTCCATCTTTTAATAACGACATTTTGCCTTTTGTTTTCCCCAATAAGTACAAATTTTCACTCCACTTACCTGCAAATGCAATTTTGGTCAGCCTTGTGTGTGCTGTTATTTCCTGACTCTCTCCTGAGCTGCTCAGCCCAGCTGCTGTTCTCCATTTATCACCCAGCTCTGTATTACTTGGTATTGCAAACCCTCCTCCTCCGTGGCTCTGTATTCAACACCAGTTACCATTTTCTGCAGTGATATGTTAGACAGTAATATCTGATAGATAAAGTGTGTGAAATTAAAAACCTGGCAGAAAATGCAGAATGAAACACCTTAATAACTATATAAAATGTAGTATGTGAAACGGAAGATCCCTGTTTAAATAGATATATTAAAGTATGCAGAATGCATATTATAGATACATCAATCATAAACATTTCTGAGGTTGGCATATGCCTGAATTCCACATCAGTTTAGGAAAACACCTTTTTAATTCTATTGCCAAGCTGCCCAATCTAGTTGCTAAAAAAATATGAAGAAATAAACCAGCTAAAAGAAATTAGGGTGGCCGCCACTAGATTTATTGCGGGTATTTGTGGTGTTTTCCTTGCGATAGCCCATAAGGGCAAATTTAAACATGGAAACATTATTAATTCGAGACTTTAAGGTGCTTAAAACCAGTGCTGCTTCCTATTGCTAGGTAAGCTCTGAAGTGCTGTGTTTTGAATGTGTAATTCTGTATTTATCACAGCGCTGTTGTAGTGCATTGGTGAAGAGCTTTGTAAAAAAGAAAATTAGTACATATTAATGTATACTCCAGTACTAAGAATCCAGGTTCGAGTTTCCTAATTATTTATTTTAAACCATTTTGCAGGATGGTGTTTCAGAACACACCATTTCAGGATTGAACTTCCTCATGCTCTGCTTTAAAGGGGAAAGAAACCAGAAATGCCCAAGCCCCCAAGCCTTTAGAAAGAAGGGGTTTTCTCATGTTTTGTCTGCCCTGAAGAGTTTGTACTTGTTAAATCCTGTGTTGAACCCCTTGTTTCCTTTCGTTGCCGTATGCAACATGATCCAGGAGCTCCTGTCCCACCCCAGCACAGGGTCAGCTCCAGGTATGAGCACTGGGACAACTTCATCATGTTCATTATCCAGTCAGAGATGGATATCTAGAAATTTTCTATACATAAAGCGTAGGCTATTCATTTCTCTGCCTCTTGCCCCACTATTTTCCCTCCTCCTGTTTTCAGATCATAGAATCACAGACTGGTTTGGGTTGGAAGGGACCTGAAAGCTCATCCAGTGCCACCCCCTACCGTGGGCAGGGACACCTTCCAGTATCCCAGGTTGCTCCAAGCCCCGTCCAACCTGGCCATGGACAATTCCAGGGATTCAGGGGCAGTCACAGCTTCTTTGGGCAACCTGGGCCAGGGCCTCACCACCCTCACAGGGAAGAATTTCATCCCAATGCCCCATCTAACCCTGCCTTCTGGCAGTGGGAAGCCATTCCCAGTTGTCCTGTCACTCCAGGCTCTTGCCCAAAGTCCCTCTCCAGCTCTCCTGGAGCCCCTTTAGGCACTGCAGTATCAGTACATATAGATGTAAGATCTGTATATAGAAGATATAAAGCCTCAGCTCAACAAAATACTTGAAGATATTATTGGTTCTTGTGTTGGAATCCAGGCAGGGAGTAAAACACAGAAACACATGGAAAATTACAGCTTGGATCACTCCGTGAGGGGAAAAAGAAAGCCAGACACCATTTTCTTTGGTTCCAGGAGCATAAGAGTAATAAAAGGCAATATGAGCATCACCAGGTGAGCGTGGAGGTGTGATAAGGTGCAGGAGGTTCCTGTGCCACCCAACCATGGCAGCTCCTGCACTGAAAAAGAGAGCAGGGAACAGAGGGCTCCAAAGCCGGGCTACTCTCCCACATGTTTTCCCATAAGGACAGGCACCGGCTTTGCCTGCATGCCGTGTCAGCCAAATCCCGGGGCCCCGAGGGAGCTCTGTGGGAACAGGTCCCACAGGTTCCTCGTGGAGCTGCTCCCCATCTGGACTCCCCTCTCTCCAGTTCAAGAAAAAAACCACAGAACTGAAGCCGCAGAATAAGTGAGTAAATGAAAGCCAGCGATTAAAATTTAAAAGTAACTCAGTGAAGGAGTGATGAGAGTAATATCAGGCTCCTTCTGCTTGAGGTGGCAGGGCTCCCGTTAGGACAGATGAGGCAGATCCCACAGCTGGGACACCCCTGAGCCCCCTGCCCCGGGCACCTGCAAGGGCAAAGGTGCCGTTTCCTCCTGGCAGAGCCGCTCAGAGCAGCGCTGGGACAGAGAGGGCAAAGCAGATGGTGTGTCCCACACGGTGAGGATGTTTTCCAGATCCATGTAGGACAACGTCTTTGTAATTCTGGATGCCCCATCCCAATGCTCCATCCCTGGAAGGGTCCAAGGCCAAGTTGGACAAGGCTTGGAACAACCTGGGCTAGTGGAAGGTGTCCCTGTCCATGGCAGGGGGTGGGATGGGATGATCTTTAAGGTGCCTTCCAACCCAAATCATTGTAGGATTCTATGAGGAATCTTGTTTTATGTTTTTATAATATGATACCTAAGAAATTCTCCTGGGATCATAAAGTATTTTCCTCCAGTCTTCATTGATAGGGTCAGGATTGGCACTTTTTATAATGTTTGTCATCCCAGATTCCCTTTCCCAGAGAAATGAAAATTGTAAAATCATTCTCTGGTTTCTTTTTTCCCTCAAAGTCTGATATCCCAAGTGAATGCTGCCCTATCGCTGTCACTACTCAGTAACTACAGCATTTCAGTTTTCATAAACCAACCTTTCCAGTGTTTTTTGGAAGAAATGCATTTGCAGCTGAAATAGAAGTGCAAGGAAAGGACATTGTTACCAGGACCAGTTATTTTAAATGCTGTGCAATTAGCTGATTTCCATATTGCCCAGTTCATTCCAAATTTGCAGTGATATTCTTCAAAGAATGGTTTCTCATAATGAATTTATGACAGTTTTAGCTCATTCCACTTACGGGTCACTGCATATTATATAGACATCAAAGTAAATGATTGCTCTATTAATATTCTTTTTCTTCTGGATTCTATTGAAATGGTCTTGCTGAAGAAGTATTCAGTTTTTCTCTGTTTCATTATGAAAATCTAAAAGATAAGTGAATACTATTAATAAATATTTTTAGCAAGTCAGAAAATAATATAAAAATTTTTGTCCTCCAGCTTCATTTCTTCGGACCAGACCTTTTTTCCTTCTTCCCCGTTTGTTGAATAAACCTTCACAGTGCCCTGTGGAGAGGTAGAGTGATATGATTTATCAGGCTCTTGATGAATGTCACTTTTAAGTAGAAAGCTTAAAAAATATGTATTTCTTTCTAAGCATATTCAAATAACAGTGTCCAGAAGCAACATGTAATTGCAGTGTCGATGGTGGAAAAATGTAGCAGTAAAGGTCTGATGGGCAGGAGCCCCAGGCAGCTCTCAGGAACATGTTTACAGGACCAGTTTACGTCATTGGTGTGAAGGGTTCTTCCAAAACCGGCGGCGATGTTCCCATCACTTGTAGAAGCAGGTAATTTTCAATAGGAATTGTGTTTTTCCCATTCCTGTATTCATTGTAACAAAGGAGTTTTTGCCTGGGATTTTTTCCCCCCTCTTTGGGCTGATGCTGTTTAGGAGGAGGATGGACAGAGAGCTGTTGGTGAAGCAGCAGTCAGCAGTCATGGCAGGGCAGCAAGTTTTTGATTTAAGAATTTCTTCCATCATTATGAGGACTGGCAACCTTCACCTCCTTTTTTTTTTTTTTTTAATAACTGAGGTACTTTTTTATTACTTTTTTAAAAAACTTGAGCTTCTCCACACTTGAGGAACTAAAGCTTTAAGAAGGATAAGCTGTAGCATTTTACAAGCTGTCACCAGGAGAAGCTCTCTGTGTCCTCTGGTTTGGTACTTGCTATTCAGCAATTGCCTGGTAGGTGTTAATTATTAATTCTGCTCTTTTGGAACAGAGGGTAAGGTGAGATACAGGCAGAAATGAACGCGCAGAAACACCTAAAATCATCAGCAGGCACTGATACAGGCTAGAGCTGGTAAACCCAGGCAGCTGTGCTGACTGCTGGGAGCAGCACTGGCCACTGGTGAGCTGTGCTCGGCTGTCCTCCGGCCTTGTGATAGCAGCAAAGTAAAAGTTCAGTCTTTCATCTGTTCACATTTAATTTCTTTTCAGAAACAGGATCTCTGCTCTGTGGGGACCAGTGACAGGAACTGAGGGAAGGGCCTGAAGTTGTGTCAGGGCAGGGGCAGGTTGGATCTCAGGACAAGGTTCTTCCCCCAGAGGGTGGTTGGCACTGACCAGGCTCCCCAGGGCAGTGGGCACAGCCCCAAGGCTGCCAGAGCTCCAGGAGGGTTTGGATGATCCTCTGGGGCACAAGGTGGGACTCTTAGGGATGGGCCTGTGCAGGGCCAGGAGTTGGACTTGATGATCCTTGTAGGTCCCTTCCAACTCAGCATATTCTGCAATTCTGCAATTTCAGACTGAAGTGCACAGAGTTATAACAAGCAAATTTATCTGTAGATACTTCATTAGATATTTAACCATGCAGCCTTAATGATCTCTTAGTTTTAGTCTGAATACACTATTGCACCTGGAAAAGGGAGGTGAGATGTGCCATTTTAGACCCCAAACAAATACAGATGTGGTGCTTAGAGACACAGTTTAGTGCTGGCCTTGGCAGAGTCAGGTTAGTGGTTGGACTTGATAATATTAGAGAGCTTTTCCAATCTTTTTGGTTCTATGAATTTATTAATTCTGATTGCTTGAAGCT
Organism: Oxyruncus cristatus; assembly: GCA_013399855.1. Taxonomy (NCBI): domain Eukaryota; kingdom Metazoa; phylum Chordata; class Aves; order Passeriformes; family Cotingidae; genus Oxyruncus; species Oxyruncus cristatus. The sequence goes on from VXAY01003218.1 coordinate 918,859, forward strand.
GAGGTGAAGCCCTCAGAGGAGTGGGGCATTCAGGATTGGTTTTAGGCAAATCCTTCATACAGTCAGTGCATTTTGGCTGTACCTTGTTTATACTGCAGTGATTTTTTTCAGTGGAAAGTGTTTTATTTTACGAACTTCCCCAACTAATGTCTTTGAAGAAGAAAGTGGGAAAATGAGCAGAAGCAGGGAGAGATAAGAAGAGATTCAGAGGGTTCTCTGCAAGCCTGAACTTCGCTGCTTGCCATGAACAGCTCGTGATAGCAGCATATTGAATAATCCAGAATTGTCATAGCTTGAAAAACAGTTTTCTAACTTATTTTTTTCTAATGAACATTTTCAGCTTTGAATTTGTCACTAGTCTGTTAAAAACCCTGTTGCTCCTCTGTTCTGGGATTAGAAAACCAGAAGCTCCCAGTCCATTTGGCACCATTATTGTTTTGAACTGAGGAGAAAAGACAACGCAGAAAGAACCGAGTCTTGCCAGTACCACCCAAGGAGACTTTCCACTGTGCCCTTTGCAACCGGACTTGTCTATCTCGTATTGGCCTTTTTAGCCATCAATGTGCTTGTAGCAAGCGTGGGTAGAGTCCTTCTCAAATCTTCGTTCGCGAAGCCTGGCCGTGATGATCATGATGATGTTTTGAACTACTTGGATTTATGTTTTTTACACAAACAATGCCATTTTTTCCACTGTCACCCCTGTATGAGATTTTCTTCATCACCTAAATTATTTTTAGCGTGTTTTTTCCCCGTTCATTTTGGTTGTTTAGTAAGAAATGTTTAAAGATGCTTTTACAAGCAACATACACTAGAAGATCCAAGAGTGAGGAGTACTCCCAGGACTAAAAATTGTAGTAGGAGAACACTAACTAACCTTCAAATAGACAGTGTCTGTTGTACTAAATGAGCACAAAATGTTATTTTCCTGTTTCGATAGTCACTGTTTTTATTAGATTTTCCACCTGTTAGGCAGTTGTGTGCTCACATCATTATTGAGCAGGAACGTTTTCCACCACTGCAGCCGTTGTTTTGTGTTTGCTTGCTCGATGTTTTGATTGTGCTTCATTACAATATGTGAGCAAAGTTGGGAAATGTTTCAAATTTGCCACATGGAAAATGCTGGCATTTTGCACAGAATTATTTGAATCCGTGGTGAACATTTTTAAGGGCATTTCCCCCACCCCACCCCCAATTCTTCCAGGGAAATGAGGGGTCTCAACAGGAGCTGGGCTACCCAGGCCTGTATCAGCTTAGGCTTTTTGGGATGTGAGGGCACGTGGGGGCAGAAGACATCCTGATTTAATGGTGTCTTCCCTAGGGAAAGGGAGGGAGAATGGAGACGGCTGCTGGGGAAGCTCATTAACAGGCTCCTTTAGCACTTCAGCCTTAAATTGCTGCGTGCTCAGGGTGACAGGTCTGGCAAATCCGGGTCTCCTCAAGACGTGGCGTGACCTCGGAAGGCGCTCGCCCACTTGCTCTCCGGGACTGTTGGGAAGGTCACGGCATTCCTCTGCCTACATCCCTGCACCTTGCCAAGGGTGATTGGGGTGGCCACCACAGAGGTCTCCAAGGCGGTGAGAAGCCATGGGATGATCCTCAGGGAGGAGGTGAGTGAACCAAGAGAGAGGGATTTAGTCCTGGTGGTGAATTAAAGCAGGATCGTGTGACCTTTGCACACGGACAGGGGGGACTGGCAACATCCCTGGTGATCTTGGGGTGTTGCTGGTGTCCTGTACAAGCCCCCAGAAAAAGGAGCTAGATTGCCTCCAGCTGAACTAGAAATGCTTCAGCCACCTCCAAGGATAAAACAATGAGCGCATCTGCCTATCTGAGCTATGTGTTCTTACACCGGGGCTGGAAGGGGCTCACTGTCATCTTTTTTTACTATAATTTAGCTTTTTGGCTTCAGTTGTTCCCCTTTAATTTTGTGAATAGCCAAGATGAGCTGCTCTGCGGGCAGCTGAGAGACTGGAGGATGTGTTGGAAGGGATTTCTGCATTTCACCTGGTGGAAAGGGGAGGAGAAAATTGGATTGGGAGAGGGGAAATCAATATAAGATTATAACCTGGAAGGGTTCAGGATTTTTTTAAGTGAAAAGTCAGGAGGGAAAAAAACCCCTGTGAAAATAAATTTATGCCTGTAAATGCAAGCACTTTGATATTCTGAAAAAGCTGAGCAGATAATTCAGGCTCTTGTGCATACAGAGTTTGGAATTACATGTAGGTATGTTATAAAATAAATCTCCGGCATACATGAATAATTTTCAACATGAAGCACTAGTTTACACAGATACCAAAGTAATACTGAACTAAGTTAATATGCAGCTTTATGGTTGTTCTCACTGGGAAGAAAATCCTTTCTTTGGCTTTAAATTGTTTGTTCCTGGCTCCTGCAAGAAGCAGTGTTAAGAGTTCAAACAGAGCTCTTGGTGTTCAGCTTTCATCTCCCACACTTGATCTGTGTGGACCATGTGCTGCTCTATCTAATATGGAATCTTTCCATGGGATGCCATCAAAGACGCAGCTTTAAATAAAATAATCAAGCCAACGGATAGTCTCTGCATGGGAACACAAACCCAATGCTTCTTAATGAGGTAATAATATTATAATTGTGTGTGTGTGTATATATATTTAAATGTAGCTTGTATTGCAGCAGCACCTGAAGGCAATAGTTGGGAATCAGAAGCAGCTGCTCTGCCTGCAAAATCAGCAAGAATGGGCTCTTACATTAACAATTTTTCCCAAAATTTCATCCAACCTAACACTTTCATTCAAAAATTCATTTAAGAGTGACCTAGGGCTAAGTTTCCAAAGCACAGGCTGTTAATCAAAAGGCAAACCCTGGCAAGGCATTGTATGCAGCAGAGAGGGATGTTCTGCTGTTCTCTTCCCCCAATATGGGCCTACAAGAGAGCTGGAGAGGGACCTCATTCAAGGGCCTGGAGTGACAGGACAAGGGGGAGTGGCCTCAAACTGACAAAGAGTAGATTGGATATAAGGAAGAAATCCTTCCTTGTGAGGCTGGGGAGGCCCTGGCCCAGGTTGCCCAGAGAAGCTGTGGCTGCCCCTGGATCCCTGGAAGTGTCCAAGGCCAGGTTGGACGGGGCTTGGAGCACCCTGGGCTGGTGGGAGGTGTCCCTGCCCATGGCAGAGGGTGGAACTGGATGAGCTTTAAAGTGCATTCCAGCCCAAATGGTTGAAGGATTCTATGAATATTGGGATGTTGGACTCCACGAAGGGGCATTTTGGGTAGGAGTGGGAGGGAACATGCCATCAGGCTGCCCTTTTCCCTTGGTTTTCTCCCTTTGTTTAGCCATTTGGAGAAACAAAACTGCTGTGAGAGCGAAAGGAGGGACAGATTCGACTGTCAGGCATGATGGAACCCAGGGGGTGATTTCAGGGTTGGAGAGATGGTGGTAGTGTTGTACTTCTGCCAATGAAATGCCATGAGTTCACCAGGTCACCCTCTCTTTTTCATAGAACCATGGAATCACAGAACGGTTTGGGTTGGAATGGACCTTAAAGATCATGCAGTTCCAACCCCCTGCCATGGGACACCTTTCAGCAGACCAGGTTGCTCAAAGCTCCATCCAACCTGGCCTTGAACACTTCAGGGATGGGGCATCAACAACCTCGCTGGCATCAACAACTTCTTTCTAGACTTGGAGGGCACGTTCCCTTAGCAAGCCCTCTGAGCTAGGCATAGGGAATCCTCAGCCCTTCCAGATGACTTGTGGAGCTCTGAAATCACCGTCTTCAAGTTGCTTCATAGTCCCTAGGAGTGAGTCAAGGTCAAAACGTGCCTTACTGGTTTTTTATAAGGGCTTGGCAGGATGCACAAGTGTAGCAGCTTGTATATTTGTGGGATTTGTTGTTTCTGGAGATCTCCCGGCTCTCTAAGTCGCTGCGTCCTGCCCAGCTTTTCCAAAGATTAACATCCGTGTGGGTTGCTGCTTCTGAAGCTGTGTTTACACTCATTTCCTTCCTGGGGAAAACATCCAGCAGCGGAGCAGGACTTCGGTGGCGGCAGATGCGAGGAGATGGTGGCACGTCTTTGCAGAGTACAGCTTGTTCCTAGCTGGTTGTGTGTGCATCCTCTTTTCCTTTTCTTTATTAAAAAAGCAAGCAGAAATCTCTTCCCGAGCTAAAAGCATCCCTCAGCCTCGCAGCAAACCCAGCCAGGGCTGGCCACTGGCCAAACCTTCGCTCGCCGCAACCTGCACACCACGGAGCTGCTCCAAGAACAGCCCTGGTGCTCTTTTAAAAAAATCCCCCCCCCCCCCAAAATAAAGTTTTTTAGCAGCGCATTGTCTTCATCCCTCTTGCAAAGCAGTGGAGTTTGGAGCAGATTTCCCTCCCTGCCCCCCCACCCCTTTGTTTCTCTGGTGCCTGCAATGAGCGATCGCTAATGCCGAGAAATATTTTCGGACTTAATGCGGTGAGTCAGGGCTTAGCCGTAAATTGGTCATGGGATAGAAAGGATACAGATTGTCTGTTACCCAGTGTCTGGTTTCAGCCATTTCAGAACCATGAGCAATCTCTCAACTGACGGTAATTAGACCCATAACTCTCTCCGAGATGATCTAAGGCGAGGATTAATTATAAAAGTTTCTCAGTGTTAGAACATGTTTCTTTAGTTAAAGTCTGGCATGCTTTCGTTTTACCACTAGCATGAAAGAATGTCCCTCTACTTAAAATCTCTAAATACTCCATTCTGTCATGCTATGTCAATACCCCATATTTATGAGTTTATCTAAACAACTCTGTTAAATGGGAAAACACATAAAAGGCCCGAGCGCCAAGAGCCGATTCAAAGGCTCGTTGAGTGGACTTGCATATTCCTGGTGGGCCTGGTTGTGTTTTGGAAGCTGTTCTTCGGGCTGTACTTGATTTCTCACTTAAAGAATCAAACTATAGGTTATTTTGCTATCTTCATTTAAAGTTAAGTGACCTAACTAAGTGCCCTTATGTGCTTCTCCTTTTGTCTCCGTAGACAGGGGCTTTTCCAGAGCCAGCTCAGCAGAGTCTTGATGGAGATGGGGATCCAGTACTCTCTCTCGTGTTAAACCCCCTGCTTTGTTTGTATGACCTTAAAATTGTCCATGAAATTGTGAGGGTGTGAAAATAGCCAGTTCGCATCAACCTCATCAGTTTGCCTTTTAGAAATGGTATACATTCACCACAGCCTGGATGAGATGACACATCTTCTCTGTATTCTGTGTTCCTTATTTTCCTGGGGGTAAATTCCAGCAGATCCTCACAGCATAATAACAAGTGTGTTCCCAGTTAATGTTTAGAAAACTTGTCCAAGTTTTCGTTTTGTTCACTTTTTTTACTTCCTAAACCTGTTTTATTACTATTAAGTCACATAGCCAAATAGTGATGTCCTTTTTTTTTCTATCCTACTTCTGTGAGTGCTTTAAAGCAGAAGAAATTCAAATCTAGCTCCTATGGCTGCTGTGTTTGAAGTCTTTTTTTCTGGGAAAACATTGCCTTAACCTGCCCTTGAGCTCAGGTAATAGAAAATTGTTGGAGACTTTTGCTTGCAATAAATTTAGACTTAGATTCTATCACATGTTAACATTTTTAATAATCTGACACCCCGGCTTTATGGTCTGTACTTATGACTCCTGCATTATGTGTGCTGAGGATTACTGTGAGAATATAAGTTATTAAATCGATTTTATGATGGTGTCGTAGAGCATAAAGCTGAGTTCTGTTAAGGAAATAAAGCAAGGCAAACACACTAAAAATATTAAGAAAGTGTTTTGTGTCTTGCTGGGTGATGAACCGTGGCAGGATTTGTAATTCAACTTTCCACTGAAACCCTTTGGTGAAGTGGTGCTCCAGCAGCACTTGCCCTCCTGTCCTCAGTGTCCCCAGACTTGGCCCAGTTACCGGCGAGACGAAATGTATTGGATCCACTTTGAGTTTACAAATGGTGACAGATTAATTTGGAAAGACAGATTGCAAACATGCATCATGGGCCCAGTCTGAGTCCTAGAAAAGTGATGAATGGCTGGCGCAGAATGATAAAAATTCATATCAAGGGAACAGCTTAATTAACTATTCTTGATTAAAGTGGTACAGTATGTGAATTTAATAGCTTGTCTTCAAAAGCAGAATGTGAAATCACTTGTTACTTTGGTGTATCTTACTGGCAAATAGTGAGCTGCCAGTGGGTCTTCATGATTAATTGAGTTTAGAGGAACTTAATGCCGGGGTGGGACCTACCAAATAATTTTTCTGTTCTTGCTTCAAGCTCATTGCCTTACACGAATAAAGAAGTTGTTAGGAACAAAGTCGTGGGGATGGACTAGGATCGATAGCTGGGATAGGATCAGTGGGAAAGGGGAGGCATTTGGGGATTGCGAAGAGAACAGTACAAGGACTTGAGTACTTCCTTCAAAGTGTTGGGGGTGAAATAGTTTAACAGCATTGCCATCCAGATTTCCAGGTTAATGGTTGATTTGTATGTCATCGTGGTTGTTGGGCTTGCTGCAGGTATGGAGAACCAAAGTTTATCGTGTCTCACTTCTGTCGCCTTTGAGGTTGAGCAGCTCCAGTCATGAAGTGTTTTGCCCATTTCATGTGGAGCTGTAGTTGCTCTTGTTCTCTGAGGCCTTTTTGGTGCCTGGAGCCGAAGAAGGTCACGTACTCTGCAGCCCAACACAGCTTTCACATCCATCAGGACGATGCTTGGCTTTGCTCCAAGGGCATGATACTGATGGCTTGTGTCCAGCAAGCTTCTAGATCCTGTTCAGCAGAATTCCCACGTAAGCTGGTGCTTCCGTGTTGTATATATCCTGTTGGTTATTCCTGCCAAAGTGTAATGCCTAGGACTTGGGTCCTGTGTAAATCATCTCCTGAATTTTTCAGGACATCTCTCCAAGTTGTCAGGAGAACTTTGAACCCTGCAAAGCAGAGTCTTTCCTGGCTCGATGCTCTCTGTGGTTTTGGAAAGCAGTCATAGTTTCCAGTTCATTATTATTGATCATCCCAGTCCCTAGTGAAAATCCAGCTCCAGGAGTGATACCAGCAAAATCCTACTTGATCTATTCCTCCATTTTAACAATGTTCCATTGTGAAGTACCTTCTCCCCAGCCAGCTTTGCACATTGGTATTAGTCAAAGCTCAGATTCAGTCTGTCTGATCAATTAGCACAGATGTGTAAGTAGTGAACTTTTGACATATGATGTCGAAGTGAGCTTGGAAAAGGGTTTTCTCGTCTTGTTCTTTAAAATAGTATGCAAATCCTGCTTTACGTTTCTTTCAGAATCAGTACCGCCAAAAATTTACACTTGAACTTTCCTGATTCCAATCAGAGACGGTTTTCAGGACGTGTTTTCACTGGAAATAAGTAAATGCTCTATTTGGATGGGTGAGCATTGCTGCTGCTTGAAAGTGGGGTGGGTGAAAACATGGTCTTGCAGCAGCTATCCTGGCTTTGAGGCTGAGCACCTGCACACCTGTGACTGAGCCAAGATGCAGAATTAGGGTTTGCTCCTAATTTTTTACATTTGTACATGGGATTTACCTTGACTAGAGTTAGCGAATGTCAGAGTCCTGCATGACACAGCAAAGAGGTTTCTTTGAGGGGTACTCATTCCTCCTGGTGTCCTTCTGGGAGCTGGGCTTACTGCAGGATAGGCTCACTGAAATGGATAGGACTGGCTGTGGCTGAAGATATTTTACCCTAAAGTAAGTAAACATAAACCCCAAACATCTTAAGGGCACGTCTGTGTCAGCACATTTTTCTCGGAGATACGTGTATTGCAGAAGCTGCCTCTGCAGTTACACCTAACTATAAGACACCGTTGTTTTGTATTTTACGAGTGCTTTGGAAAAATTAGCAAAGTCCATTAATACTGTGTGGGGTGAACTCCTGTGAAATTGCCTGGCGATGCTGTCACATACACACAGTGGAAAAATCGATAAATTTAATCCAAGGTAAAGCTGTCTGGCTCCCTAAAGGAAAAGGCTGCCTCGGTTGCTGAGGGCTGGAAACCATTGCCTCACGCTAATTGAATAACATCCAGCAGTTGTGTGGCTGAATCTTCCAGACTGATTTGACTCACGGGGACTGGGTATCTAAATGAAGTGTATTTGTCATGCTGAAGCCCTACAGGATTAAGAGCACTTGGATTCATTTGATCTGATGCATTCCAACAATATTAAATAAGTCCATTTTTTATTGTCCTTTGCACCTTGTATTTTCCTGGCTGTAAAAGTCCAGCATCTTACTTTTTGGAACCTGAGCTGTGATATGACAAATATTTCTGGCCAGTATTTGTAGCTCTGGCAGGCTTGAAGAATTTTTGGCTGGCTTTTACACTAGGCTGATAGCTGAAACCAAATATAACAAGAGCAGAGTACAGCATGTGGAATTAAATCATGTTACTAGTTATTATATTATTTTTCTTGTCTTGAAATTATTCACTGTACTCTGGTTTTTGTGATAAACAGTCATTCTACAATGTTTTAATTAATATCTAGATGTTAAATAATTTTGAACAAAACATTGAAAGATCTTTTAGCAAGATAATTATGCTGTGAAATTTGCTTTCGTAATTCATTTGGGAAGTCCAGTTTATTGAATGTTTGGGATGAAGGACTCAGTCCTGATATATCTGTGGTTTCTCCTCTGAATCTTTTTTCTTTTAGTGGCAGACCTCAGTCAAATGGACACGAATTGTGGCTGCCCTGTCCCTGGAAGTGTTCAAGGCCAAGTTGGATGGGGCTTGGAGCAACCTGGTCCAATGGAAGGTGTCCCTGCCCATGGTTTGGGTTGGAACTGGATGAGCTTTAAGGTCCCTTCCAACCCAGACCATGCCATGATTCCAAACTGACTGTGAAGCTGCAATCTCGACAGAGAGGAAAATAAATACCTTGAGATATTGAAAAATAGTCTCTTAACATATCTGGTGTTGTTAGTGTTGACCAGAGTTTCTGGTGAGTTCGGGAGAGCGAGTGCCGAGCGTCCACGGTGGCTGTGCAGCTCCCCTGGGTCCCGTGGGGACCGGCGCGCAGCAGCCCTGCTAATACTAGTATTAATTGAAAGTGATTTTAAGCTCCAGGAATTCGGGGCTTAAACTAAACTCTAAATTGGAGGATTATGAGCAGATCACCTAATCATCTAAAGTGTTTGTCTTCCCAGATAAGCCTTGACAACATCCTGAGCCTTCCGTGCACCCGCCGGCGCGATAGTGAGCGGCTCAGTGTGCCCTGTGGGAAGTGAGAGGGGAGGGGAATGAGCTGAGAACCATCTCAGTCTGGGCTGGGGTAATCACAGATAGCTCCCCTGGTGCTGAGCTGCGGGAAAGTCCATAGAAGGGTGTCAGAAGACAGTCCATGGGCACAGGAGCTCACAGGTTTGAGGCAAGTACACCTGTAAGCAGATCACAGCAAGGCCGTTGGAATCGCTGAAGCAAAGGACCAAGCCCTATCCAGAGTCACAGAAAGGCTTTAATGTTCCTGGAACTTCATTCAGACAGTGCAGTGTTTCTACCTGCTTATTTAGAGCTGTAGGTTTAGGCCACGTGTGACTCTTCCTTTGCAAGAAACAAGTAGAGGAGCCTTGGCTGGAAGGAGTGTATTTCCTTCTGCTCATTACACTCAGATCATCACTGTTGTTTAAGTGAAGTTTAAACATCGTAAAATGTGTCCTCATCTTGTGATCCCCATCTGCTGTTTGCCCTTCCTTCCTCTGCTGAAGGTTATTTTAGCAGTTCTGCCTCTAGCACGGGCTTCTTGAGCTGGCCTTCGTGCTGCTCCTGTGGCGGGTTGTTTGCCCGTCTTCCCCTTTAGCTTTCCCTCCCTGCATACCTTACCCAGCTGTTCCAAACACACCGGGCGGTGTCACAGACAGTCCTTGCGGAGTGGAGTTGCTCATGTTCATTGTTGTGTTTAATAACTACAAAATTGGTCTTCAGCACATGTGGTCTTCTGCTGGAAGAACCCTGCAGGCCGTGATTCAGGAGAGCAGGGAATGGGCATATGCACCATTCACCTCGGGGGGGTTTAGGCACCTGTGTGGTATGAAATGGACCCCTAAGGGGGATATAGGCACCTCTGTGGCATGAAAGTGGGTCCTTAAGTGCTTTGCAGATCCGGGAGCAAAGTGTGCCTAGGTTGAAGTTTACCTCAGGAAAACCCTTAACAATGACTTTAAGGACGTGATTCTTTAGGGACGTGCTCCATCATGCCCCGTAGCCTCCGTCAGGTGGGAGGCTGTGCTCTGTGTGGAGAGTCAGGAAATGAGAGCAGTCCTGCATTTTAGTGGTAAGGGAAAAACATGATCCTGACAGATATTTCACACCTCGGTTGGTTTCAAAACTGCTTTTGCAGTCCTTCGTGCGGAGAAGTTTTGGGTGAGCATTGTCAGATTTGGCTGCCAAGCACCAAGCATGGTGTTTCTACTTGTCTTTGTAAAGTTATATAACCTACTTGTTGGTATTTCTGATAGAGTTAATGAGCCTGCTGTGGAAGGTCCAGTGTGCTCCTTACTAGGTCTTAACGTTTTGAGTCTTGGTAGGTCTCCGGTCAGGTTTTAAGAGTTCATAAAGTGTGAGTCAGAGAAAGACCAAGGGAGGAATTCATAGGAGGGTCTCTGCTGTGGGTTGTTCAGAAATTGAAAGTTGTGACAGAATAAATGACCTAATGAGGTCTTTGGTGGAACATAGGTGTAAGATCTGCAGAGAGCCTTGATCACCATCTCTGCTGCTTTTTGTTTTGCCAGAGAGATGAACACTTGAGAACTGCTGATCAGAGCCAACTGATTTTGATTTCCAAATAGATTTTATTCGTTAATGTTCCTAGTAGCAATCAGGGAAGATTCTTGGCCTGTTGCAGCTGCTGTGCTTTTATACGGCTCATGGTGTTAAAAAAAGGCAGGGGGATTATGGGGCTTGGGTGACTTTAATAAAATCTATTTTTGCTGTTAGGATCATAACATTGACGTGGTATATGGTTTGAATTAAAGTTCTCATTATCACATTAAGATTAAACAAGGAGTTAATTAAATTTAGGGAAGTAATTGATTGCTAATAGTACAACACTGCAGTGAAAAAAATGCTGCACTATTTCCATACTAAACTCTAGTTTTCCCCTCGTTGTAAGTACCATGGCTGTGACCGAGCATTGGGGTGTACTTGTGGCTGAGACAGAAAGCTTTCATGCTTGCGAATGCTGCACCTTTTGGTAGTACATGTTGATCCCTCACTTTCTGAATATTCCTGTGATGGGACCACCCTGGTAAATTTTAGAGGTGCACTCACCTGACTTGAAAAGAAAATGGCACGTGCGTTAAAACTTGGCATCTGCAAATGGCTGGGAATGAACTTGGAGACTTAGAAGTTAGTTTTTATTAGAAATAGCAAAGTTGAAATGATTTAAGAATACCTGTTTTGCTTGTTGCATGTGATTTGCTTTAATTTTAGAAAGACCTGATGGACTGTGAGTCACGGAACATGCGGATATTTTACTTGCCTATATTTCTGGTGTTTAGATATTCCAAGGATTGAGGCAGGAAGACAGACCATCCCCACCAGCTTTTTTGGCTTGAGAGAGATCTCGAACACTGTACCGCAGGTTTTTTAGAGAAGTTGTGCTCAGCTGATTTCTCCTTCATCATTCATTTACATGGGTTTTTTTTAAGGTAGAGTGGCTGGTTTACAGATGCACCCTGTGTCTGTGGCAGGTCAGCCTGACTCCTTTGAGGTAACCCATTAAAAACAGGAATAAAAAGTACGAATACAGCAATGCATGTGACACATCCTGACTTCAGCAAGGCTTTAAATACTGTGGCCGAAATTGGAAATGTGCTCTGGAGGAAAGATGCAGGCAGATGGGAAGGAGCCCAGAGGGGAGTGACAAGAATAGGAGGTTTAGCAAACATAAGCTGTAATGGAAGATGGAAGGAATTGATTTGTTTAGCCTAAAAATACAGAAGGAAATGCAAGTCACCCGATATATAAGAGGCTGCTTTAAAAGGCATGACAATTGTTTTTTCTCCATGACTACTGAGAGAGGCAGGAAGGCATCAGGCAAGGATTAAAGCTGGGTAGTAAGATAAATGTTTGAACTTTCAAGGAAGGGGCAAAATGAAAGACAGACTGTTGAGAAAACCTGCGGGATAGGAGTTTGGAGAACAGGTTAGACGGAAAGCTGTTGATGTGGTTTGGATACATGCCCCCAGGTGATGCAGTCGGGTGATATTTTGAAATATCTTCCTTTTGTGGTGGTTGATACCATGAGAAGATCTCAGGAGATTAATCTTGTAGAATTTCACAATGCTGTTCCATATTCTGATCAAGGAGACATTGAAATTTTGTGGGTGAGTGAAGGATCCATTCCTGGCTTGCCTGATCTTGCACAGTGTACGATATCTCCTTTTCCATGGCCAGTGCATCCCAAGGGAGCAGACACCATGTGCCAACCCTGGCTGGGCTCATGGCCCTGCCACTGCTAGGATTGATGCACAGCAGCCACGCTCGGCTGGCTCTGACACTTTCCTGGAGAAAAGATTTGCTGCTCTCTGGAAAAGGAGGGCAGAGCTCATTTTGAGTCTTTTCCGTGTCCTCTGCCACCTACAAAGGGTGGTTTTGGAAAATTTGATTCAGAGGGTGAGAGGATGGAAAATCAGTGGACATTTAAAGCCATGACAGGCAAACAGTAATTTTGGGACTCTGAAATATTGGTCATTTTAGGATCATAGGATCATAGAATCATAGAAGTGTTAAGGTTGCAAAAGACCTCTATCATTGATTCCAACCGTTAATGTCCTAAATGTTGGACGTGAGTATTTCCAGGCCTGTAACTGTATTTTAGGCTAGTTCTTCTCCCAGTATTGGGTTGGATATCTTCTTCTGCAGCACCCTGAGCATCAAAGCTTTATTTGTACATCCTCAATGGAATATATTGGGCCCTCATTTTGCAAGCACTTAGGAGTTATTCTTATTTATCTGCTCTTTATCCAAGGAAACTGAGAAGAGATAAACACTTAAAACCCAGCCTCCATTACTATTTTAAATGGCTTATAAAATTTTTAAACTGTTTATGATTGTCTTTCACTCTGATGTATATGGCTTCTATTCTCAGTATTCTCTCAGATAAAAGTGTTGGGAGAACCTGGACAAAATCCATGCTTACACATCTGAGGACTGGAAGCTCAGTAAGTGGGCCGGCTACCATAGTCTGTGTGAAATAATAATCATTCCAAAGTAATGGCTAACCAAAACAATGAAAAGATGGTACAAAATGCATAAATCAGATGTAAGGCTTCTCCTGCACCCATAATGCTTCTCATGTGTCATAGCACGTATGTCATATTTAATAATATTCAAACAATTAAGTCCTTTCAAATGCACATTTTACCCATGCTCCCTGAAACTTGTCACGTAGCAAGAGCTGTTACTTCATCCTCTCGGGTCTTAAATCTTATGCCTAGTGCAAATTTGAGAATTAATGCAAATAAAACAGGCGTTGGGAGGAGCAAAATACAGACATTGAGAATATGTGCCAGCAGTGGCATTTACATAATTGCAATTACTGAAAATTTCAAAATTAGAGCCTTGGACAGTGCTGGAAGAATGAGAGCTTACTGTAGGGAATTCTTGCTGGTTTGGAACACACAAACCCTTCCTGTTTCAAATGTATTTGTATTGAAGAGAAGCACTACTCTTGGTTTTGTCATCTAATTTGTATTTTCTTACTGCCATTTTACTCTGTTTACATATGACTTCGTGGTGTCTCTTCATTTGCACCGTATCTTCTAATTAGTTTTGGCTTTCCTCTTAATTGCAGGCAAAAAACCCAGAAGGACTTTTTCTTCCACTGCTTTCCCTTGTTGTTCCATCCTTTTTAAATCCCAGGTTTGAACAAGAGGGGAAAAAGTATCTTCACAGTATCCCAGAATGGTTTGGGTTGGAAGGGACCTTAAGGCTCCTCTGGTTCTACCCCCTGTCACGGGCAGGGACACCTTCCACTGTCCCAGGTTGCTCCAAGCCCTGTCCAACCTGGCCTTGGACACTTGCAGGGATCCAGGGGCAGCCCCAGCTTCTCTGGGCAACCTGTGCCAGGGCCTCCCCACCCTCACAGCCAAGAATTTTCCCCCAATATCCCATCTAACCCTGCCCTCTGGCAGTTTGACGCCATCCCCCGTTGTCCTGTCACTCTGGGTCCTTGGAAATAGTCTCTCTCCATCTTTCTTGTGGGCTCCCTTCAGGTCCTGGAAGGCCACAATTAGGTCATCCCAAGGCCTTCTCTTCTGACTGAACAATCCCAATTCTCCCAGCCTTTCCTTAGAGAAGTGCTCCATCTTATGTGTACTCTGCAAAATTCCCCATTAAGACTGGTTTGATGGAACCACTTGTCCTCTTCAAAGTGGCTGTTTGATGGTCACAATCTTTTCCATGACCCCATCCTAAAATGTAACCCGAAATTTCATATTAAGGTAATGAGGTACGACATGTGCACATGGGCAGCATCAGTCTTGGTGGGTTTTGACAGCACAGGAAGATCTCAGGAGAGAGATCTGATTTTACAAACAAGTTCTAAGAAGAGGCTAAAAAAGGTCAGTTTTGCCTTTAGAAGACCAGCGTGAGAAGTTGCTACAGCTGTTGAAAATTTAGGCCCAGCTATTTAAACAGTACACATCTCATTCTCTAGTTATGTTCTCTTATATATATTTAAAGGGCATAAAGCTCTTCAAAACCATCTCAATAAAAAGCTGTGCAAAAACTGTGGTGGCAGTAACGCCCTTGCCGTTCCAGCGAAGTTCCTTCGTGGAGAATAGTTGATGAGACACCCAAACTCACTCTCAAGACTGTCTGCAACATTCGTTCCTGGCTATAAATGTTTTACAGACTTCACTCAGTACTGTTCCAGGTTAATGCCAGCTCTTTCCATGTTATTGCACTTGGTGGAAAACTGCCTTCAGGAGACACGCATGAAAAATTGGAAGCATGAGTAATATATACATTTACTATAAATAACTGTATTTTTGTAAAAGCTGGTTGAGCAAGAGAGAGAGAGAATAGTTGATGACACAGGTTAAATAACCAGAAAGTTCATTCTTTGAGCCAGGTTTTGTTATCCACGGTGGTTCTACAATCCAGGAGAGCAACATACCTGCAAAAGAGGAAGGTTAGTTGTGCTTTTTGTTGCCAAGTGCCCTGAATCCTCTGTAGTTTCCTCAAGAGTCAGTCTGGTCTTCTAACTCATCTGTAATGCAGTTTTTAACTTTTAACCATCTATTTTTTATTTGCTAGATGAAACTTTCAAGCACTTGGACGTACCAAAGCCATTAAAGATCTGGGGCATTAATGAGAGTTGGGGAGCAGGTCGCCTTCCTGCCCGTAGCACTTTATTTGCGGTATTTTGAATATCATTTGATGTAAGCAAGTATTCTTCATGCTCTAAAGCGCCTTGTCACCTCAATTTCTTGGGTACATAAGTGAGAGGGACAGTTTTCAGCCTCTTACAAGGTTGTCTGTACAGGGGATGCTCCTCAGCTTCACTTTGCAAATCCCTTCCTGCTGGCGGTCTCGCAGATGTGTCCCTTCCTCTGCGTCCTGCCCGTGTTCCCATTCTCTGGGTTTGCTACACGGATGAGTGAGGGTCCTGCTGCAGGACCAAGAGAATTCCCTGTTTGACCTCAGACTTCATGCACTTGGAGGCAGGTGTTCTGGCTTTTTTTATCTCTGTTATGCTCATTTTCTTGTTCAGAGTACCACGAATGCTGAGGGAGCCAGAAAACCCTGATTTTCAGGGCAATGTAATCCTCATATTTCACAACAGAGGCATTTTCCTAGTGATCACACCTCTCATTTTCTGTAGGGGACACCTTGACGTTTATCAGTCTATCTGCAGAAAAGAACTCTGAGATAGAAATCCAGATGTTATTTTTCTGGACCTTAGTGTCCCCAAGCCATATAGAACCAAGAGGATTCTAACTTGGGGGGGTGATAAAACTTCAGAGCTGTGAAAGGAAGCAGGATGCCAGGGGGCAGGTAAGAGTAATTTCATCTGTTTACCTGCCTTAATTTCCTGTCTTCATACCAGCTGCTCCCATGTCTACTTTTCAGTTTGCCTACAGCCTTCCTGGTGTCTGGTTACTTGGCAGAATTAATTGGAATTACTGTAACCAATTAGTCCAGACTTTCTAATACTGACTGGGAGGGAGAAGGAGTTGAAAAGCTGATGAGAATATTTAGAAAGCTGTAGCTATTAGATTTAGTAAATATTAATGCTCTGTGAAAACCCCATACTGATGGGAATTGCCCTTCATTTTTTTCCCCTGATCTTTAATGATGTTCTCCATCAAAGCTCAAAGGCCAGTAACTTTGGCTGAGGGTGAACTGTATTTAAATACTGCAAGAGAAGTTCTGCAACTCATTCCAGATGGAACATTTTCCTTCTTCTTCCTTTACTTTTCTTCTTTTTTTTCCCCAACTTTACACTTATGGTTGGATTTTTCTGATTTTTGAGCTCCTGCAGTGCGAGTTGAGTGTAATGGGCATGTCAGATGTTCTTAGAATAACCCCTGCACATCTCAAAAGCATTTTAAAAAGCAGCTAGAAACTAGCTATTGCACCAGTTTCAGCCAAATACAGAAACAGCTAACCCAGGAAACCTGAACAGCAAGTGAGTAACCTCAGACTGGATGTCCTTGGAGAGGGAGCTCAGTATTGGAGGGGCAGCAGAGCCAGAGCTGTGGACAAAGCAAGTTTGTGGCCCTGCCTCCAGCCAGTGCTCTCTGAGGAGGAGCTTAGCTTCCTCCCTTGGAGAGGTAAATTAAGCTTCATTCATTCTCAGAGTTTGTAGCGTGTTCTCAGCTAGAACTCATTGTCTTTTCTTGGTCTCCAAATTCACCCAGTTTCCCTGTAATCCAATACTCATTTCATTCCTCCTGCTTGCACTTGCCCTGAATTTCTGTGTTGGCTTCTTTTTAGTAGATGATCCAAGTCTGGAGAAGCATCTTCATGTAGGTTGTATGTATGCATGTATGTATTTATTTATTTATTATAATAACCACTAAAAGCAGCATTCTCTAATTTCTCAGATTGCAGCAACAGGTGCCTTTCTGATGGGCTGCAGAAAGCTGCTCGGGATTTATACCTTTCTCTTTTTTTTACCTGTTTTTATCCTATTTCGATTAAATTTTGGGAGTTTTTGGTGTGCTTTCTGAATCCTGCTCTTCCATATTGCATTCCAGGAGCTGGAGTTGCTACAGCAGAATTTCCCAGTAATTACCCTGGGAAGGAGGAGCTCCGTTAAGAGCTGGTTTCAGGAGGAGGTCTGGAACACGTTTTGGATCTCTGGTGAAAGCACAGGGTTTTTCTCTGCCAAACCTGGGTTACACTCCCTGCGTCAGTGCAGACTCACTGCGTGATCTTGGCTGGGTTTGCAGCATAAGATTTTTCTCCAGAATAAATGCCATGCACTGTGTCTGCTGCTGCCTTCCCTTTGCATGCCTGAATGGCTCCGGCCTCTCCCACTGCTGCTTGGGGGTAAAACTCAACAAACCTATTCAAAAGTGGGTTTTTTTCAGTGTCTGATTTATTAAGGAAGATACTTTATCACAGAATGACAGGCTGGATGAGGTTGGAAGAGACCTCTGGGAGTCATCTGGTCCATCCCTGTGGCTCAGGCAGGACCATCTAGAGCCTCCTGCCCAGGGCCCAGTCCAGACACCTTTTAAACATCTCGAGGGATGGAGATACTGACAGGAGTAAGGCATTATGGGCAAATCCTTCGTGCTTCGTTGAGGGGATTTTGGCCCGATACAGCAATAATGTTTATTACAATATTCCATTTGAGACAGATTTTTTATTATGAAATGTGACCTCAAGCTTCATCCAAATCCACAAATAACAGGCACATTTCCAGGTCCTTGTTCCTGAGGACCAAGGTGCTCCAGGGAGCAGCGCCGTGTCAAACAGACAGGAGGGACGTTGTTGCTGCCTCAGGTGCCTCAGTTACAAGGTGCTCCTTAAAACTGAGCTCCCAGGGTGGATCACACAGGTTCTGTAGGAGCCTGGGGCAAGAAGGGGGGAGTGGGGCCAGTGCCCCTGAGTTGTGTTGCAGTTGTATGTTCAGGAGTCTCCGTGACTGCACCCACACTCCCCTGGGAGGGGCCGTGGAGAGATCAGGGGAGTTTGTGCCATATTGACCGTTGCAGGTA
This sequence comes from Oxyruncus cristatus, assembly GCA_013399855.1. Classification (NCBI taxonomy): domain Eukaryota; kingdom Metazoa; phylum Chordata; class Aves; order Passeriformes; family Cotingidae; genus Oxyruncus; species Oxyruncus cristatus. The sequence continues at coordinate 937,042 of VXAY01003218.1, forward strand.
AAAGGTTGCTTTTCAAAAAGACTTATTTGGGAAAGGTAGAAGGTCCTTCTGATGACTGTGAGGGTAACACCTTCCTTAGGTGTCTCCTCACCATGAACATCCAGTTCTAGGTCTCTCTTTGCGTGTGTGCCATGAAGGTCAAATTCATTGCTAAGTCCTGGCTTCAGGTTCTGGTGTATATTTTGGAGGTGATGTGGAGGACAGTGCTCTCAGGCTTGTGGAGTGATTCTGGGGTTGTCCTTGTGCAGAGTCAGGAGCTGAATCCAGTTATCCTTGTGGGTCCCTTCCAAGTCAGGATGTTGTATGATTCTGTGGCTCTGCCTCATCATGGAGTGTGCCTAGGATCCCTTTCTGGATTAGGTGCATGTACACATTAGGGCAGGGATGATGATGAAACTCGCTTCAAGAGTAATCCCTTTTGACCAGCATCTGAGATTTTTCAATGCTTGATTTGCCCCTTGGTTATAAAGTTACCCTAAATAACATTTTCAGGTGGTTTTACTTCCAGGTAGATAGAGGAAAAAAGAGAGGCTCTCTTCCTGCCAAAGGTTAGCATAAAAAATAAATACTTATGTGTGTATAAAGCAAGGAAACTTGAGTAAAATCTCATAGGTCAGTGCTTCTCCCTTGTTCATCCTGATGCATCAAGACAGTCCATGTGAAATATTATTGCCTGGGGCTTGTCCTCACGACTGAGCGAGGTGAAAAGTGCTGGGCTGGCGTATTAAAATCTTACATCTCATCTTTCATTCTCTTTCTAACTGATGCATTCGGTTTCCTCCTTTTCAAATACAATTATTTTAAAGAATAGTTTATGGTATAAAAAGAAAACAAATACTTCATTTTTCCCATAAATTATTTTAATGATGAATTACATGGCTCCAGAAAGCAGTCTGAAGGTGCTGTGGGCTCCTTTGAAGAAAAGTGTCATCTTGATATAAATCAGGAATATTATTTTATAAATATTTGAATAGCTGCAAACTACCAGTATTGAGTGAAAACATGATCACTCTCTGGAGATACCTTTGTTGTTTCTAGTCACTTCAAATATATATTAGTAGCAAATCTACAGAGACAAATTAATTTTTAAAATGATACTAATCTGGAGGAACGTGCCACCTTCAACACTGGTGGTTCCAGGTTACAAATTGGATACCTTCAGCCTTTTGCAAATTAAACAAAAACCAGACTTGAAACTAAGAACCCTGTTACACTAAGTTTTACTGACTTAGAAATGTAAAATTTTTTGTAAAAGACCTCTAAGTTTGTCCAGTCCAGCCGTTCCCCCAGCACTGCCAAGGCCACCACAGACACATGTCCCCAAGGGCTGCAGCCACATGGCTTTTAAATCCCTTCAGGGTTGGTGACTCCCCCACTGTCCTGGGCAGCTGTGCCAGTGCCTGACCACCATTTCAGTGGAAGAAATTTTTCCCAAATCAACTTAAATCTCCCCTGGCCCAGCTGGAGGCCGTTCCCTCTCCTCCTGTCCCTGTTCCCTGGGAGCAGAGCCCGACCCCCCCCGGCTCAGGGAGTTGCAGAGCCAGAAGGTCCCCCCTGAGCCTCCTTTGCTCCAGGCTGAGCCCCCCCAGCTCCCTCAGCTGCTCCTGCTTCTCCAGCCCCTTCCCAGCTCCGTTCCTTTCCCTGGACACTCTACAGCCCCTCAATGTATGTGTTTAATTCTTGGAAATTTAGAGGAAAAACAATTAAACACCAGTGTGTGATTAAGTTAATCAAAATTAGCCGTTAGATTACGTAGCGGTATTGCTGCTGTCATCTTTAGAGTTCTTGGCCAGTTTAATAAATTTAAACGTGCTTAAAATAAAGCATAGTCTCTTCATAAAACATGGCAGCTCTTATGGAAGCATCTCTTAAAAATCTGCCCTTCTCTAATAAGCTGAATGTTAAAAGTGTCAAGAAGAAGGACTGTTAGCAGTTACCTGAGTCCATCTGTGGCAGCCTCATGAAGAAAAGCAGAATCCTTCAAATGAAGTTTCCATGTCTGTAGAAATGGGTTCGTAAGAGGGGAAGCATCAAGGGAAATGTTGACAGATATTTAATTATAGTGGCAGTAGTGGCTGTTGCTGTGTTAATAGCATCTGGCAGCAGAGTCACTGCCATCTGTTAGTGCCTTGAAATTCTGGATATGGTGCGTCCTTTATGGAGGAATTAACAATAATTAACAAATCTATCAAATGAAATCACCTTGATTGGATGACAGCTTTACCTTGATAATGATTAATTGCAAAATAAGGGGGAGGAAAATGTCCACTATTCCCAGTTTTTGCTGATGCTGCTCTCCAAGTGCAGCATCCTGTTGGGTTTCCTTTTAAGCCTGTGGTGTGAGGCAGCATTTACTGCACTTACTTTAAATAATCCTTATAAGCAGAGCTAGATTAAAAACAAACTTCTGCATATTCCTTTCCATTTGCAACAGATTTGGGCTTTAAAACCAGGTGTGGTTCTGTTGATGCATGGTAACTTATTTATTGTTAAATAGGGGAGAAAATGAGGTTGGACTGCAAGATGTGACCCCTCAATCAAAGCCAAGTCAGCTTGAAAGAACAATTTGACTGCATTAAAGCATTTCAGCTTTTTTTTTTTTGTTAGCAGAATATTAGAAGCCAGACCATTAACTTCTAATGAGTCAGTTTGTCTTCAAAGTGACGAGGAAAAAATAGTCTATTTGTTTGTATTTGGAAGAATTATTTTTGAATATCTATTTTTATCAAAGCCAATATTTCGATCGGTGCAGTGAAATATCACTACCATAAATAATAGCTCGAAACAAAGCAATTGGCCAACTTGAGACCTGCTTGGGGTTTATTTTTCTCTTAACTCCCCTTTTTCTGTTTGTTCCTGCTGAGCAGCAGATGGAGAAGGTAACATAATCTCTGCTTAAACAGGAGAGTTGTAATAGATAATTGAGGTGTGTTAATTATCAGGAGCAATAGGAGGGAAAGAATAAACTGTGGAATCTTGAAATCAGGTAAACTGGTATTTTATTTCCCTTTTCCTGTGTCCATCTGTTAATATTCTGAACATTGCTCTGGGACCCACAGAGAGAAGGCAACATGTATTTTTCTTGTGTCTTTCTATTCATTCCTGAGTGCCAGAAGTTTCTTTACGCTGGGATTTGGGCTGATTCGGATTCCTGGTAGAGCTGCACTGACACCAAAGCGTGACAAGGGCCGTGGAAAGTCGGGTTTGCCCTGCTGTGATGTATCAAAGCTCCCAGCACAGGAGCTGTAGATCAGAGCTTCCCTTCCCCTTCCCCTGGAGTTAAGCTGATGATAAAAGCTCACCTAGTGCATGAGGTTGGGGTTTAGCTGATTTCTGGTGTTGGTGTCTTCATGAGTGTCTCCCCCATGAGACCCATCCCTCTTTTCATTTTGCTTGGCAGTTGTGAGAGTCAGACATCAGAGGTTGATGCGTGTTCATCGCACACAGCATCTACACAGTCATCTCTGCACTGCTAGAGGATGCCTTGAAAGAAGTGATGTTATCTTCTGTTCTGATTTGACTTGACATCATGGGCAGGCAGTTCCTGGTGGGATGTAGCAAACACACAGTTGTTAGAGCTTGGAAGAAGGGCTTGTTTCTCTCGCGCGGTTATTTTCATGCAAGACACCGTTTTGTGCTTAGGAAGATTATATGATATGCATTAAACAGTGCTAAAGATGCTGAGGCAGTTGATGTTTACATCCCTTGTGGAATTATTCATTAAAATATTAACTGCTAGACAGCCTCTTTTTTTTTTTTTCTGATTCAGTGATTTAGTAGCCCTCTCCAAAATCGCCTTGTGTGATTCAGACACTCAAAGACTAAATAAGACTAAACAAACACACCAAAATTACCCACAAACCCACTAATTTTGGGTTTATGTTTCTTAAATTGTCATGGCTAAGAAACTCAGAGGGATTTGTGGAACGGGTGAGCTGTAAGATTTGACTCAGACCTCTCCCATCTACACCAGCAGCTTCCCTAACACATGGCACGGGGAAGATCTGAAGGGACTGTATCCTTTCCAAGGGTTTTGGAGATAATAGATACGTGTGTGCACTAAGTTTTGGTTTTCAGAAGCTCATGACGTGATGACAAGGTGTTATCTTGAAGTGCTGGCTCTCATCTCTTTTCCCTCCCCATGCGTTTCTTAAGATTTTTTTAATGGTACTGGTCCTCTGCAGAGGACATGGTTGTGTTCTTGTCTATAAACATAGAATGGTTTGGGTTGGGAGACACCTTTAAGATCCAGTGCCCCCCCCTGCCCTGGGCAGGGACACCTTCCACTAGCCCAGGCTGCTCCAAGCCCCGTCCAACCTGGCCTTGGACACTTCCAGGGATCCAGGGGCAGCCACAGCTTCTCTGGGCACCCTGTGCCAGGGCCTGCCCACCCTCACAGGAAACAATTCCTTCCCAGTATCCCATCTCTCCCTGCCCTCGGGCAGTGGGAAGCCATTCGCCCTTGTCCTGTCCCTCCATCCCTTGTCCCTAGTTCATCTCCAGCTCTCCTGGAGCCCCTTTAGGCCCTGCAAGGGGCTCTCAGGTTTTCCTGGAGCCTTCTCTTCTCCAGGTGAACCCCCCCAGCTCTCCCAGCCCCTCTGCTCATCCTGGTGGCGTCTTCTGGACTCTCTCCAGCAGATCCACATCCTTCTTATGATGGGCTCTCCAGAGCTGGTTTCCTTCCTTGTGCCCAATTTTCTGGCTGAGCAGGTCAACTCTGCCATTTCTGCTCTTCTCCCTGCCACGTTTAACATACGCTTCCTCCCACATACGCTTTTCCATGATGTTAATATTTCTCAGCTCTGTTCTGAGCAAGCCTCGGTGACTCTGGGGCTCTGTCAAAGGTGCCAGTTGATGCTCTTATTGATACAACTCTGTGAGGAGCCAAGCCAGAGATACTCACCTCATTTTCCATGGATTTTGCTCGGTGACCCAGAGGCAATTCCCCCATACTACCAAGCCCATGGCATTTAAAAATTGCCCACGTGGGGTCACTGCATCAGTTGTGTTGCCTTTAATTTCGTGTTCGCTGAGCTTTTCTCGTTGGGTTCTGCAGATTGAGCCTGAACCCAGCGCAGTGTGACACTGTGATGACAAGTGCCTGTCACCCTTTGAGTGCTTAAATAAATACTGATGGTATCTCTGTTGTGTGTTTTTTCTGTGTTTCAGGAAAAAAGTGCCAGTTCAAACGTAAGACTTAAATCTAATAAAGAGATCCCAGGATTAGTACATCAACCCAGAGCAAAGTAAGTTCAATTTTTGTTGTTTGAGTCGTAATACAAATAAACACGGGGTTAAGCAGTGTCTGTGAGATTTAGGATTGCTGCCTAGTGCAGACCAGCTGGTGGCTCCAGCAGCCCTAAAACCTGCTCAATTTAAGTACAGTAGATAAGGTCACTTGTGTCCCAAGACCAGCAGTACACTGGGCAGCATCCTTTCCTTTGCACAGCAAAGATGCAGGTCCTAAAAATAGGTGAGGTGCATCTTGTCATGGCTGGTAGGAGACCCATCCTTGTTTCTCAGCTTTCTATACAACTTACCCATAACTAAAATTATATCTCCACTGGTGTTCATAAATACTATTGCTTAAGTTCCCAGGGAGGTTTTTATTCCTGGTTTACATTAGCAGCTGTACTGCCTGGGATAGGGAATGGTAAACCTCTTCCATTTAGAATGGTCACGTTAAAATGAGAGTTTTTCCACCCTTGGCTGGCAGTTCTGTGCCCATAGCCTGGCTGAGGTCAGTCAGTTGTACATATGACATGAAATATTTAACTCTTGTGACAGAGCTGGTTATTGATATTAGTAATTAATTTATCTAAATCATCATTACATTTTAATCACTAATTGGCTTGAAAATAACAGATCACATGGAGCTGTATATTGGGTTCATAACAAACAAGTGAAGAAGCTTTGCTGTTGGATTTTGAACACTATGGAAATGCTGTTCTTTATGCCCTGCCCTCAGGGCACTTATTAACTTTAACTTGCTGAATATCAAGTGCTTTGAAGATGGTTGCAAGACTGGAAACTTTAGTAATTTCCTAATCAACTGACAGTATAATTCAGCCTCCTTTCAAAGGGAAAAAATACGTGCTTTGGATGTAATTGCAAAGAAATTCACAGGAGGAAGGTGGAGGTAAAATCACTCTTTAGCAAAGCTGTACTTCGTTATTGTGGCTCTGCCCTTCCCAGCAGGGTCAGAGATGTATTTAAGATGCTCTAACACAAGGCTAATTACTCTGGGGTAGAAAAGGGCTGTTCTTTTAGCGGGTCATCTCTTGGTACGTCCAAGGCAGAGGAACTGTGTGGCGTCAGGGTTTCCATTCTTTCATCAAACCCATCATTTTAAAGGTCCCTGCAGAAATCAGAACTGACACTGAATCACCAAAAAGCCCATTTTTTTCCATGGTACTGGCGGAGGTGAATATTTCTATGCCAGTCCTGCCAAAATAAGTAAACTTTGGAGAGAGGTGCAGAACGTGACGGTAGGTTGTTGGGTAGGAGCTCCACTGTTTGCCCAGGGGTCTGCTGTTTGCCCAACTTACTATTGCATTTCTGTTTATAAAGTGGCTACATATGTTTGAGTTGCTAAATACCAAGTCAGCAAATAGCTGCTATCATGCACAATTATTTTCTTAAAGGTTTATCTTCTAAAAACCATGACAATTCTGGCTGCTGGGAGGGATGGCATTGGGGGGAAAAAAGGGCTACTCAGCTGAAAGAGCAGAAATGAGTAGATAAATCACTTCCAGGGATGGGGCAGCCACAACTTGTGGGCAACCTGTGCCAGGGCCTCCCCATCCTCACAGGGAAGAGTTCCTTCCCAACATCTAATCTAAACCTGCCCTCTTGTCACTTCAAAACTGTTGCTCCTTGTCCCGTCACTACAGGCTGGCTAAAAAGTCCCTCTCCATGTTATATATTGATATTTTGAGAGGCTGCAATAAGTTCACCCCAGAGCCTTCTCTTCTCCACACTGAACACCCCCAGCTGTCCCACCCTGTCTCCATAGCAGAGGTGCTCCAGCCCTCTGACTATTTCCGTGGCATGTTCTGGACCCTCTCTAACAAGTCCAAGACTTGTTCTGGGGACCCCAGAGCTGGATGCAGGTATTTCGAAATTCTACTGATTAAGTTCCCAGGGAAGTTTTTACTCACTCCTTCTTGGCAGAGCTCCTCTGAATCCGTTCATCACTCAGACAGTGCTGATACTGGGGATAAATATCCCAGCTTTTGGCAAAATGTGTTTCATCAGCCTGCCACGAAACATTTAAAAATGTTTTCTCGTGCCTTCTGATGTGCTTCTTACAAGGAGAATTAAATCCACATTTCGATATGGGGAACTCTTTTTTTTCTGTTCTGTTCTCCAGAACTCAGCTTCGAACTCTTCCAGTGTTCAGTAATTCTGTCAGTTCCCTGCCCTGCAGTGGATTTTACAGTTATACACAGCTCAGTTGTCAGCATTGAGGTGTCTTTCGCCTCTAAATTGTAGGGCAGTTTTCCTGCCCAAACAAACTTGTGTGGAGATCATGGACTGTCAGGTCTTTAGGACCTCCTGTGGGAATTCTCATGTATGTGGCAATGCAATACTCCCTTTTTTTTTTTTTTTTCTGCCTTCTTTTGGTTTTCTTACAATTTATGGCTGGGGTGAGTCACTCCGGTATCATCTCATTTTATTAGAAACAGATTTGTGGTGCTGCAAAGGTAAAACTGTTTTTCAAGCACTTACCTGCCAAGAAAGGGCTGTACTGCCCTAAAATCCCTCCCCAAGACACCTGAACGTGCGGGTGACTGGGTCAGCTGTCCCAAACAAGCATCTTTTCCCCATCTGAGATGGAGGTGGGAACCTGAGGGACTGGCAGACAGCTGGGGACAAAAACTCCCACAGCCACTGAAAGGTGAATTGTTCCTGCTCCTGAATCACCAGCTTTAGGTTTTAATGCCGTTTCTGAAACCTTCACTTCTGAACTGAGCCTTCATTTATGTCCAACATAAGCAAATCATTGTATATGTTCATCCTGATAGCGAGGGCAGTCTGAATGCTGAGCTTTGTAGGGAAGTGCAGCCTGTTGTTGGGCACTTAGGGAGAGTATTAACTCATGACAGCTGAAAGGATCACTCTGAGGAAGAGGGGGAATTCAGCAAACCAAGCCAGCTTTTTGTGCTGGAGAAAATCTCCGAGAGCTGTGTGTCCTTCTGACCATTTGGCATCACTGTTAACACTGGCACCAGTCCTCATCCTTCCTTTTCTGCATCTTTTTTTGTTGCACACTGAGTCCCTGGCATGTTTCCCCAGCCCCCTGTGGGCCCAGGAGCTCCTCCCTGCTGCGGCTCCAGAGGATGCTCCAGCCTCACCTTCCTGGAGGGATGTCATTCATGCAGGAAGGAGGTTCTCTCCATCCTCTAACGTACATAAAGCAGACCCACCCCAAACACTGTCTGCCAACATCCTCATCTTTGTCTCTCGTCCTTTCCTTGACGTCCCACCTTCCTGGATTTTTAGCTTGCGAGTTTCCCCTTGGGGAAGGGCCTGTGGTCTTGTGCCACCCTCAACAAAAGAGAGCATTTTCCAGCCCTCCTTACTAATCCAAAACCATATCACTGAGGCTCTTGGTGAGGCAGAATTAATTGAAGTGAGGGGTCTGGAGCACAAATCTGATGAGGAGCAGCTGCGGGGGCTCAGCCTGGAGAAAAGGAGGCTCGGGGGGACCTTCTCACTCTCCACAACTCCCTGACAGGAGGTTGTCACAGTTTTCGTTCTGGTCTCCCAGTAACAAGCGATAGGACAAGAGGAAATGGCCTCAAGTTGTGCTTTGGGAGGTTTAGATTGGATATTATGGACAATCTCTTCATTAAAAGGGTGGTCAACCACTGGCACAGCTGCCCAGAGCAGTGGTGGAGTCCCCATCCCTGGGGGGATTTACAGGGTGTGTAGGTGTGGCACTTGGGGACATGGGTTAGTGGTAGCCTTGGCAGTGCTGGGGGAATGGTCAGACTTGATGACCTCAGAGGGCTTTTCCAGCCTAAATGATTCCATGAATAACTTGTTGGGTCTGCTCAGGGAGCAGTGAGGGCCACCCCTGCTGGGAGGGAAGGACCAGCCTGGGCTCGTAGGTGTGCCTGGGTGTTGGGTGCAGAGCCCACCTGTAGCAGGATGTGCAGATCCTCCAGTGCGAGGCTTTAACCTCATCAGCATCTTATTTTGTAGTGGTGGAATTGGCAGCCTTGGAAAACCTGTCTTGACACAGAGGGGCCTGCCACTGGCCCAGGCAGCCTACCTGGAAAAGGGAATGGTCTCTTCCATTCATTCTCCTCCACGGATGCACGTGTCCTAGTTACCATCCCAAGCGTAGCACACATATACAGAACTAAATGCAGTGAGGGTTTTTTTGTGGGCAAACCAAAAATAGGAAAAATAAAAAAGGTTAAAAAAAAAATGACATTGTAGATGAAAGTGTAAAGTGATTTATTTTTCACAATGGTGAAAGCTGACGGCTGGGTCCCTCAGCAACCCTGGGCTGCAGCATCAGTGTTCTGTAATGGAAAAATTTCTGTTTTGCTGATACTGTTCCTTTGCCTTCCAGCATGCACATCTCTGAAAGCCAACAAGAGTTCTTCAGAATGCTTGATGAAAAAATTGAAAAGGTAAGACACAATGCTGTAAATGTGCATTCTCAGGGGAGGACGCACAGGTTTCCCAGCTCCACGGGGAGGACAGCTGGATGTGCCTGCTGCAACACTCCACATTCTCCGTGATTTGGAGGGGATCTGGCCCAAGATCCCCTTTACTGCTCCTTGGTTAGATAGTTCAAGTGCAAAGAAGTCCAGAAAAGTAAAGAGATTGCAGGAAGTACCGGAGAGAATACTTGGTTTTCTGGGAACATCACCAGTCTAGGATAGATGGCAGGTTAACTCCCCATGGATAAAGGAGAAGAGCAAAGTGGGATTTTATGTCGTTTCTGATTTGATCTTTCATTTAATCTCTGTGGGAGACAACTGGAATCTTGATGCTGGTAAAGTAACTGGGATACATGGGTGATTTCTTGCCGAATGTCTTCAAAATAACTCCAGGCTCCAAGGGCCACGTGGCTGCAACTCTGCCTCAGGGCTGTGCCGAGTGAAATAATGATGCTGCAGATGTTTTGAAGAAGAGGGTGAACAGTTCTTTGCATATCTCTTTGTCTTGAGAGCAGCTTTCAAGTGTTTCTCAAGTCTTTTAAATGAGAACCCGGGCTTCTTTGTGAGATAGCAGTGAAGGGGCTGGAGCACAAGTCTGATGAAGAGCAGCCAGGGGGGCTCAGCCTGGAGAAGAGGAGGCTCAGGGGGGACCTCTTGCTCTCCACAACTCCCTAACAGGAGGGGGGAGCCGAGGGAGGGTCAGGCTCTGCTCCCAGGGAACAAGGGACAGAACAAGAGGGAATGGCCTCAAGTTGCACCAAGGAAGGTTCAGGTTGGATATTAGGGACAATTTCTTCGCTGAAAGGTGCTGGCACAGCTGTCCAAGGCAGGGGCGGAGTCCCCATCCCTGGGGGGGATTTCAAAGCCACGTGGATGTGACACTTGGGGACGCAGGTTACGGGTGGCCTGGGCAGTGCTGGGAGAACGGTTGGACTTGATCATAGGCGCCTTTTCCAAATTAAATGATCCTAAATGATCCTATGAATAATTGTACCACAATACAGATGGGAAACTGAGGCTGGAGGAATTAAATGGGCTGTGTGGAACAAGCTGAGATCTCAGTTTCAGAGATACTTGAACAATGCCCTTAACAACATTGTAACTTTTGGTCAGCCCTGTCCCTTCCAACTGAAATAATTCTATTCTATTCTATTCTATTCTATTCTATTCTATTCTATTCTATTCTATTCTATTCTATTCTATTCTATTCTATCCTATTCTATTCTATTCTATTCTATTCTATTCTATTCTATTCTAATGTTGGGTTGGGTTACAGAGTAGAAGGGAAATTTTTACCTGGATGACTCTGAATTTCTGCCATTTTTGCCAGCACTCCTGATGTTAGAGTGCTACAAGGGGTGACAAGTCTCTCATTTGTCCCAAACAACAAATTTGTTACTCTACTCTAGAAAGAGTATAAGTTATGAAAGCAAAAAATGAGATAAAGGGAAGAGCAGAAGTGAGGAGAAGTTTGTAGATTCCTGAGAAGAATATTTCTGTACTGGTATTTCACAGGGGTAAGATTTCATGTAACCGAAGCGCATTTAAAAGTAGAATTTCTACATATTCATAATACAGCTACATCTCCTTTGAGTAAATGTATTCACCCTATGAATATTCAGATGCCTTTCCTGGACATCCTCCCCTCCGTAATGTCGAATGCAAAATCTCCAGTGAAATGGATTTTCCAAAGGTCGGTGTTCTCTGCAGCCCAGAGCAGCTGAGGCTGTATTTGATTATAAGTTCTGGTTAGTTTTTTGTTTCAGGGCACTAATACCATCCATGCCACACCGAGTGCAGCTGCCCATGTCTCTGGCCGGTTGGATCATGCTCTCAGATGTTACAGGTGATCTCAAGGGCACTTGCACTAATTTATCTTCTAGATCGGGAGTTTTTTTAGAGGGAGTACATAGTTTATATGTCAGAAAGAGAGAGAGGGCTCTTCTGCTTTCCAGGCTTCTGACAGTTGATGGGACTGGCAGGAGTTAATGTGCAGCTGAACGTGGGATTTGTGTTCTCTGGGGACCTCCTGTGCCTGAGGAAATAGTCTTCCTAAGGGAGGGTTTGGGCTTATTAATTAATCTTTGCCCACAACACATTTTTTCTAGGTATTGCCACAAATGCTAGAAAGATTGGAAAACCTGAGGGGTTTTGTTTGATCCCTAAATAGCATTTTGAGGACACTGTCAAACAATTAAACGAGTTCTATCGGTGAGCAGCTCACCAGTTGCAGCCGAAATAGTTTGCAGAAGTGGGGGGTGTTGCCTGTGGTTGATGAAGTCCCAAAACATGTTGTAATGTTCCCATGGTAACCGTGGCCATGAGCAGCGTTGGATTTGTAATGGAGACACAGAGTCTGTCACCAACTCTGTGGGCTGGGCCTACAGAAACTCTGCAGCCAGGAGCAAAACATCCCTCAGCTTGTGTTGGAATCCCAAGGGGTGTTAGGTCACTTCATGCAAGTGAGTAACAACAACCCTTACGTGTGAGCTACACATTAGACAGGGAAATGAAACGGGTGTTTTGGACCCCTCACAGCAATTAAATGGACAGGAAGGTCAGCTAAAATAAAATTTCTGCGATCAAAGCGTGAAATGGAAAGGACACAGGCTGACATTTCATCAGCTGAAGTATTTATGAATCCTGCAGATCAAAAAAAAAGCCATGATGCAGCAGTCTGCAGAATCTCTCTGGCTGCCCCTACGAAGCTCAACTGCCTCCTGCAAATGCCACCCAAAGGTAGAAACCAGAATGTCAACCCCAATGCGTGGAGCTCCTGTCTACCAAAATTCAGTGTCAAAACACTGTGAGGCATTCAGAGAGAGACATCTGTTCCTGTCTCTGCACGAGTGTCCCTGCCTGGAGAGTTGGAGCTGAACTTCCCTGTGTGGAACTGCATGAGATTGTGGTAATTCAGTTCATAGGGTTTGTTGGAAGGAAGAAATACTGGAATGAAGGCTGAGGTAGCACTGACTGAGAATGTGAAAGTCAGCCTTGCACATAGGGTTAGATGTTGGTTCTGCTGGAGTCAACCCAGTTGTTTCAGAGACACCAGAATTTGAGCTAAAAATACTGAAAAACCTGATGAGAAGCCAGAGATACAAAGTTTTGCGGGAGACTGGGAGTAGCTGGGTAGAGTTAAGCACAGGAAACAGTAGTTAGATGTCATATCATCGAACATCCTGATCTGGATCAGTCCCACAAGGACCGTCAAGTCCAACCCCTGGCCCTGCACAGGACAACCGCAGGAATCCCTCCCTGTGTCTGAGAGCGTTGTCCAAACGCTGTTTGTCGTGGGCCTGGCTTTAGGAGACAAAAAGACACGTGTGCACCAAGAGTTCAGGAGAAAAATAGAGCAGAAACGGGCAGTGGGAAGGAGGCAGCTCAGCTGGTGTCAGTGTGATCATCATTATTGAAAATGAGGCCTGCCTGAAAGCACAGAAATACATTCCAGTGGAGGATGAGCAACAAGTAATAGCAGCAATTAAGCTTGAGGAGAGTGTTCCCCCAGAGCAAATTAGAAAGATGTGGGTCAGGAGTACAAGTGATTTGCTTGACCTGAGAGATGAAGGCAGAAATACGCCAAAATACAGCTTTGGAAACCTGAGAAGGACACAGGGAGTGATTGAACATTCCTCCTGAAGCAAACCCGGCAGCTGCTGGCTAAATCTGAGATCTGCTGTGCCCAGCAGAGGAGAAGGGGTTTCCACTGGCTGCAGCCAGGGCTGGGACAGTCCCTGCACTCTCACAGGGGGATAAATCTGGTTTTAAAATTCCAGCTCTGATTAGGAAGATAGAAACATGTCCTGGTATGAGGCCATTTTTATTGGTATTCAGGCAAATAAATTAATTACCTGGGTTCTCACTGATCTAATTTAGTCCAACGTTGTATTTGCATTCAAAAAGAGTCACTGCGAAGCACACAATGAAGACCTAACACACCTTTCTCCTAAAGTTTCTCCAGTCTTTGGGGTGTTTTTTCTTTCTACATCTCAAATTTATTTGGACCCTGATTCCACAGGACCCCATGCAATTTCCACGTCAACCACCAAGAAGAAATCCCAGCGTAGAAAGGACATGGACCTGTTGGAGAGAGTCCAGAGGAGGCACCAAGATGAGAAGAGAGATGGAGCAGCTTTGCTGTGAGGAAAGGCTGAGAGAGTTGGGATTGTTCAGCCTGGAGAACAGACTCTGTGGCCTTTCAGTACCTGGGAGGCTCCAGGAGAGCTGGAGAGGGACTTTGCACAAGGGCCTGGAGTGATGGAGCAAGGGGGATTGGCTTCCCACTGCCAGAGGACAGGTTTGGATTGGGTATTAGGAGGAAATCCTTCCCTGTGAGGGTGCGGAGGCCCTGGCACAGGTTGCCCAGAGAAGCTGTGGCTGCCCCTGGATCCCTGGAAGTGTCCAAGGCCAGGTTGGACGGGGCTTGGAGCCACCTGGGCTAGTGGAAAGTGTCCCTGCCCATGGCAGGGGGGGGCATTGGATGGGCTTTAAGGTCCCTTCCAACCCAAACCAGTCAGGGATTAAAAAATAATCACAATGCAAACATGCTCATGGACAAAAATTAGATTAAAAAATGTCACAGCATGTGAAGATGTCCTGGTAACAACTCTGGTGTGGTCGGTGGACACCCTGAGCGTGGGGATTGTTGCCACCACCACAGGGTTTGTCACTTGGGTTAGGAGATCACTTGGCCTTGGGTTTGCAGGGATTTCTCTGCCAATCTACTCACCCTGTTCCCGGGAGCCGGGGTCTGGAAGGTCTCAGGCCATGGGAGAGGTGCCTGGCATCCACTCGCTGCATGCCCTCGTTAGTAACGCTGGGCATGGAGCGGGGAGGGGACACAATGCGGCTCGTTGTATGGTATTTAAAGAGGAAGGGGGGTTGCTAACGAAACGTATGCAAGGGCAGAACGATTAGGCTGAAACTCATTAGCAAAGTGGATTGCTCTTAATGACTCCATTGATTTTTCCCTAACAAAATGGGAAACGGACAAAAATTAGCACAGTATACAATGATTTAGTGCCGCCTCCCGGCGTTTTCTTCCCATCCTTTCTGCGCGGGCTGTAAACAAAACCAGATTGATGAAAAGGGTTCCCAGCGCAGAGCCGGGCTCGCCATTCCCAGCGCCGCCTCCTTCGTGAAAGGGGCCACTGTGTCCCCCCGGCTCTTTCAGCCCGGCAGAAGAAAGGGCTGCTTGGTGCAGCTCATCCCCCGTGCCGGCCCGGCCGCCCTGCTCTCCCTCCCTGTGCCGGGGCCGTGGGTGGGATGTTGGTGCCAAGCTGCGGAAGCGCATCCCCGGAGCCGCCTCCTCCGCCCCGGCCGCACAACGGGCCATTCTGGCAGGAGGGGTGTTCATTGCCCTGTCACCCACACGGTGGGGAAAAGGCCTTTTCCTGGGATTTTTTCCTCTTTTTGTTCCCTCTAAGGATCTCAGCAGCCGTGATGCATCCCCCCTGGCAGGCGATTTCTAGAGAGAGCAGCGGGATGAGCCCTTCTGCTTCGGGCGCAGGCAGGAAAGGAGACATTCAAGGTGTTTCAAGGTGTTTGTGTGGACATCTACAAAAGCTGAAAGTTGGATTTTTAAACTGCAGGGAAGGAGGATGGGATTCCTCAGGAATTAGCTGGACTTGGAGGCATGTGTTACCGTTTTCATCTTTCTCAGCACAGTTCCCTCAATCATTACAACTCATTTAATAACCTGTGCTATTAAGGGCTATTGAAGGATGGCCCATACGTTCCTGTTAGTAGCCACCTGCTCTGTTCCTCTGGCTCCTCTGGATGCAAGAGCCTGCTCCCCTGGACAGGGTTTGACTGACAGTCCTGGAATCATAGGCTCATAGAGTGGTTTGGGTTGGAAAGGGACCTTAAAGAGCATCCTGTTCCACCCCCTGCCCCACAAGGGCAGGGACACCTTCCACTGGCCCAGGTTGCTCAGAGCCACTCCCACCCTGGCCTTAGACACTTATGAGTGGGGCAGCCACAGCTTCTCTGGGCAACCTGTGCCAGAGCCTCACCACCTTCACAGGGAAGAATTTCCTCCTAATACCCAATCCAAACCTGTCCTCTGTCAGTTTAAAGCCATCCCCCTTTGTCCTGTCACTCCATGCCCTTGTAAACACTTCTCTCCATCTTTCTTGTAGCCCCTTGAGGTACTGAAAGGCCACAATAAAGTCACACTGGAGCCTTCTCTTCTCCTGCAGGCTCCTTTTCCAGACACAGTGATGCTCTGTTTGAGGGAAGTTGTTACCTTCTCTGGTTCCTTTGCTTCCCGACACACATCTGCTCCTGGAAAAAAAACCCATCATCCCCTCAGTCTGAACTGGAGCTCCTCTGCTCACATTACGAGCTCATCGTGTGGCTGCTGCTTTACTGGTTGATGTTTCCCAGAATCAAAGCGTGGTATAGGTTGGAGGTGACCTTTGAAGGCCATGTCGTGTTCAGCACGTTGCTGTTGCAGTAGGTCCTCGGCATCCATTTGGGGATTGATGCACTCGGTAGCGATAGAGCAAACCCAGAAGCAGAAGAATGGCAGGAGGAATGGGAGGAAAAAAGGGAATGCGTGACGGCTTCCTTCCAGGATTTGGGTCTGTTTGAGGCTCTGATAGCAGTGATGGCCACTGCTGGGAGCGTGGTGGGGAATGATGGGCCGTGGGGCTCCCTCCTGAGCAGGAGGGTGAGGAACCAGGTAAATGAATCTCCTGCAGATGCCCTGAGCCTCAGCCATCGCTCACTGCTGGTGCATTTCACAGCTCTGAAGCACGCTGGACAAAGCTTTCATCACTACCAGCTTAAGTCTCCTGGTTTTGTCCAGATGTGGTCCCTGGGCTGGAGAAAACGGGTGGATTTGGCCTTCACTGCAAAGTATTTCAGCACTCCTTCTTTTTGAGTCATACCTTTTAGTTTAAAAAATGTATTTTATTTCCTTTCTTTCTGGGTCAGTGATTGCTGAATTTGAATTTGGGCTGATTAGTCTCTTGGGGTTTATTTTAACTTACTAAGAAAACCCTTTTGCTAACAGTGCTGGGCTCCAGGGAGCTGTTAGAGCACACACATTTCTGGGTGTGGACTCTCCAGCAGAGCTCTGCAATCCCACCCCTGTCACTGGGATTGTAACTGCAGAGGCATTTTGGAGCCTTTGTTCCTGATGTGCACCCCTGCTGTGTGTCCCAGATGAACTGATCCATGCCTCAAGAAACATCTCTCCCTTTTTTTTCGCTTTTATCTCTCCTCCCTTCCCTTTCCAGTGACTGGTTTTGGTCTGTGGGGCAGCTGGGTACCCCTGTTTTACCACTGCTGCCTTGGTGTCTTCTGCTTACAGCGTGGTGTTTTTATGCTCTGTTGGAGGTTGGACACTCTCCTCTTCTTCCATGGCAGTGCTTTGCTTGGCTGCTGGGATTTTTCCATGCAAGCACTTGGGTGATACATCCAGCATATGGGAACAGTGAGGAATAGTCCAGAGGTTGAGATTCTGGGCACTGCATTTGAGGGACTTGTTTTTGACACAGGATATCTCTAGTGGTTTGTATCAAAAAGCTGGTTTTGTGCAGGGAAACGAGGACAGTGGGTACTGTCAGCTCCTTTTCTTGCTGCTTTGAACAAAACAGGTAGCGAGGGATGGGACATACCCTCCGCAGAACAACGTCCCAAGGGGAATACCTAGAGAGATGCTGCTGTAAGCCTTGTGGTTGGGGTGGGATGGAAGGCTTAACATGACTGGTCTGATAAGAAATCCATGTTTTATGAAGCTTAGCCTGTATCCCCCACTGTGCAAGCGTGATTTCAATGGGAATAGCATCTTCTGCTCTTAGGTTAAACTCTTGCTGGGGTTATCACGGGAGGTGTTCTTGTTCACAGCAGCTGCCTGGGGTTGCTCATGGGATTATGTGCTTCGTTGCTTTTGCCTCGGAGATTATCTTTCCCCAACAAATGTGCCCGTCAAGGTGGATCTTTACATAAAATAGGTTTGTAAATCAGTGTGTTGGACTCCCCCTGGAATTCAGTGACACTTAGCAGATTATTAGTGAGAGGAGGGGAAGGGTCTCCTCTCCTGGTCTCATGGCTGAGGAGTTGTGCAAGCTCCATTCCCTGTGCTTGAGGTTTCTACCCAGCCCTGAACTAAAACCCACCGCGTTCAGAGAACTGATCTGCATTCCTAGAGAGCCCTCCCTCAGCTCCTTCCTGTCTGCAGTAGCCATGTACAAACTGTCTGGCTCTTGTCCTTGCAGGGTCGTGATTATTGTTCAGAAGAGGAGGATGTCACATAGTGCCAACTCTGCCGCTCGCCCCGGGAGTGCTACTGTGTAAATAGATTACAACCCAGTCGAGACCTTCTGGAAGTCTTCTAGAGCGAACAGCACTACATAACAGAAGAAGATCATTTCCACATTATATGCTCCATTCAGTTACAGTGTTTCCTAACGAACAGATGAGGAATATTGCTAAGAACTCGTAAGGAACTGTTTTTGTTGCTGCTAGTTAAAACTTGTTGCAACTTCTCACTTTTTTCTGTGTCCAGATGCGCAGCAAATCCTTAAAAGTTAATCCAAAAGACGTTGTTGATTTTACTGAGGCCTCTGGCCTGTTTTCTATCAGATGAGGTAGTGTTATACAAAGCTTCCATAAGTGAACATTCAAGCATCTAAGAAACACCCTTAAGCTGTCTGTCAGTCCGCGGCCGGGCCGGAGTGCTTATTAATGCTGGTGATTCCAAGCTTTGGAGATGGGATGTTTTTGCCATGGCAGGCCTTGTTTCTCTGCTGAGAAGAAGCTGAGAAATTATTATCCATTAAAAGCATGTTATCACTGAAGTACTGGAAGTGATGCAGGAGCGGGAATTTGTATTCTGAGAGGAAAAAGAGTTTCATTTAATAGGTATCTTAATCAAGGACTAAGCTTGCAGTATTGGCTTTGCTGAGCACGAATGGGAGTGTGATCACAATCATTTTGAATCTCTTTTTTTCTAAGAAAATAAACATTTTACTGTTTTTATGTATTCTTGTCTTTTACCATTCCTACAACACAGTGATTTCAGAGTCTGGGGACAAGGAAGACAAAACCAACCCTCTGCCTTGCTGAGTCCCGTGGATCTAATCTCTTAAAGCATCTCCGTGCCAACTGGGGGGATCTGTTGTGTGTCCTGTAGAGTTTATTTTTCCATATTAAATGGAGAGGATATTACCTTCTCAAAAGCAGATGTAATATTTTTAACAAATGCTGTCATGAGTTAAAAAAAAAAAAAATCAAGGAAAAAAATACAGCTTTTGTATTTATTATTTCGAAGGAGATTATTACCTGTGCTGGTATTTATTCCTGCTTCAGTGCTGAATGAGGGCAAGGTTTGCACTGCATCCCATGGAGAAATTTTGTCAGGACATAAGTTTCTGTACTGTGTTGATTTTGTTGCTCTGATGTGTGTGGAATAGATCATGGGATTGCTTTAACAGCATCTGTTATGATGTGGCTTGAGGGGGACATGGAGCCCAGAGTTTATTGTTGGCCATTTTTCACTGAACCTTCTGAAAAATCAGATTCCTTTAAGGGGTTCTAAGTCCCTCAAAAGTCACCTGTGTCTTCTGAAAATCTCTAAATTTTGGGGGGAATTTCTTGACTAAAGAGGTTTCTTCCAACGTTTGCTCTGAGTGGGGTTGGACAGTCCACGACAGAGGATTTCCTTCCCTCTCACTGCCATACCTCGAATATATCCAAAAAACCCTCAACTTCCTCGTACTCCCATCCCTGCACTGGATTTGCCTTTGGCTTTCAAGCAGTGGGGTGGGAGGGCCCAGCAGGGAGAGAGACCCGTGACTTACTCTCGTTCGCGCGGGGCTGGATGTGAGCGCGTCCAGCAGGAGCAGCTTTCCAAGCAGCTGCAAATCAGTCTATTTGCTTCAGGCAGAGGCTATTTTTGAGCTCTGCAGGCTCCTCAGTCCCCTGGGCTCCCATCAGCCTCAGTTTGAGCTCAGTGGTTGCTGTATCCCAGGACTGAGACAACTCAAGTGCTCCCGAGCTTCAGCAGCTTTCCGTGTGAAAGCTCAGTGTCAGGGTCCTCTCTCTGGCGTGTTCAGCTTCATCCTGATGGTCAAAAATTTCCAGCCAATTTTGATTTCCCTAAATCCTCACCGCATTTTAGCAGCTGCTTTGGCCACGCAGCTCTTCCCAAGTGTCCTGCCCTCCCTGGAGATGAGGTTTCACCGTCTTCCTCCCATCCCGTCCTCCTTGTCGGAGCCGTTTGCATCTCTCAGCGCCATGGAGCCGTTTGATCCGTGATGGATTCTTCAAGGTGATGACTCCATCCTCTTGGATATGATTTTTTTTCCAGAATTTATCCCAGCTCTCGGGCAGGTAGCCACACTGAGGGGAGTCGAGAGACTGCACGTTTTGATTGTTTAAAAGACTTTAATTAATAAAGAGTCCTGGGGCTTGATCCTGCAAACCCTTCTCTCCAAAGTGCATAAAGCTGATACAGGAGTGGTGGGGTTGGGTCTGTTCTTCTGAAACATATTTCATTGTCCAGATGCTGAACATCACATGTATAAATTTCCCCCCACAAACCCTGTGTTAGACATTTGGGACATCGTTAGACATTAGACCATTGGGGTCTTTCTTTCAGCCACTTCTTAGTTTCAATAATTCTTCTATTTCATATTTTTCTTACCAGTGATGATGGCACCAAAGGCCTGGGCTGAGGGTGATGGCAGCAAGACAGGTCACGGCCAAGAATTTGCTGACTTGGCATGAACAGGCAACACATGCCTCCCTCCCCAAATCCTCAGTTCTGCTCATGTCTCACAGAATCACAGAATATCCTTGTCTTGCTGCCATCACCCTGTGACAGGCAGGTCTCAGGAGCTTCTTGATGGTTTTCAGCTGATTGAACTTCTTGGTGAGGCAGGAGACTTGCTCTGAAACACTTTTGGATATGGAGAAGCAGAGATCAAATCCCACAAGGAGCCCCATGATATTGCTCAAATGAATGTCACTTTTGAACCTGATTTAATTCTTCCACCTTTGCAAAATCCTGGCAAACTTTGTTAGAAGTCTAAATATATGGAGTGGCTGAGGAGCTCTAATAATATGAGTAGATTACTGGGGCTTAAAATGCACCTCTCCTTGCAGCCCTCCCTCCACATTGCTTTAGTCTGCTCCAATCTATTCAGCAGGGTGGGAAAGAGGAGGGAGGGAAGAGAAGGAAAACTGCTTATATCTGATATCATGTGCTTAGTTAAATGGGATTTCAGGGTTTCCTTTAAAAAAAGTATCAGGTGATTTAGTGCCCAAACTTCTCTTTAGGAGGCTGACTCACTGTTCAATAAGCTCCGGGCTGGATTCTGGGATCTTGGAGGAAATTGTGGTGAAGGGGTTTTGCAATCTACCTTCTTCCCTTGCTGTGATTTTTGCTTTGTCTAAACCCCTTAGACCAGTGCTGGATTTCCCCCTCAGAGTCTGCCCCACGCGTTCGGAGAGGAGCTGGGGAGCTGGAAGAGTTGCCCAAGAAGCTGGTGACCATCCCCAGATGCAGCCCTGTGCTGTGTTTTATCTGTGAGCTTTGGCCTAAAACGATGATGCCTTTATTGTTTGTATTTATTGTGAGTTCCACTTCACCTGTGCCCCCTCCCAAACCCTTCCACCCCTAGTTAACATCGATTCCTTCCTTTGCTTTCAGTCAGAAGTTCGGGTTTGGTGCATTAACTCTCGCTGCCAGAAGACCCATCTCTGTCTCCTCCCCTGCCCCAGAACCCGGGTTGGCTCACTGCTCCTTTCCATCCCTTTGTGCACAGCAGGGGTAGCACTGCTTTCAGACAGGTGGAATCCTCACCCCAGGACCATCCTCATCCCACCGTCCCGCGAGCGTTCTCTCACCTCTGCAGCTGGAGTTGTGCCCGGTGCTGCCACGGGACACGGTGGCCACCTCTGGAATGGAAAGGAGCCAGGGATCAGCAGCATTCCATGGGTTTTTTGCAGTGTGCCTCTTTGTTGCTGTAAGGATATCCAGGTTGATGACTGGCCAAGGAGCACAGCAAGTATTTTAAAATCTGAATGATGAGACGAGAGCCCAGGGGCCAATGAAGCAGGGGAGGCGCGTTGGAACTCTGGAGACGTCACCAGCATCGTATGAAAATTAGGCCGAGGAGAAATACTCGGTTGTCAGCGGTTTTGGTTTTATCATGTCTGTAAAACAATAATTTGCTGTCACTTCCACTGTGGAATTAGCAGTCACTCAACTCCAGATCGGCTTGGCTGACACACCAGACCTTCAGAACAGGAGAGGCCTCCATCTGGGTATGTGTGTGCCTACCAAGGAATGAATTTGATGTCAGCTTTTGACAAGATTTCAAGTTGCTCTTGGCACTGCTGTGCCATCAACAGCCTTGATCAGCGTTGCTGCTTCACAGGTGACAGTCCCTGACAGCATGAGGTGTCTGTCCGTAGGGGTGGGACACTGGCATAGGTTGCCCAGAGAAGCTGTGGCTGCCCCTGGATCCCTGGAAGTGTCCAAGGCCAGCTTGGACGGGGCTTGGAGCAACCTGGGATAGTGGAAGGTGTCCCTGCCCATGGCAGGGGGGGGGATGGGATGATCTTTAAGGTCCCTTCCAACCCAAACCATTCCATGTTTCCGTAACTGTGAAACCAGTGCCCTGACTCAAGGGCTGTGTGGGGTGTTGGGGTGTCTGAGCAATAAATACCCGTGTGCCAAAGAAGCTTCTACCTGTCTGGGACAGCCACAGCCCAGGGGGAGATAACCCCACTTGTGCCCCAGGATAATGAAAAGCTTTGTCTGCAGCCACGTGCAGTGTGTGGTACTGACAATTTTTGTGGTGTTCACTGAGAAAGTACGAATTTATGGAACTTCCTACCAATGTGGCTTCATGGAGGGTGCTTTTGGCTGAGTTGACCATCAGAAGGCCCTGCTCTGGGTCCTGGTACTGCTGGGAAACTCTGCTTTTTCATGCTGAAATGCTTCTCTATGTAGTGTAATTCTGTAGGTGTTTGGGGAAGAGGAGACGAGGAATGCAGGGATGGTTTTGGAGGGGCACATCATTTGCTTTACTATTGGTAAGGAAGCCTTCAAGTCCAACATCCAGAAGGTTGGGTAAACACCAAGTGAAAATTCCTATTATTGTTACTGTGCTTTTGGGGCAAAGGGAAAGAAGGGGAACTGCAAGGTGGGAACATTGGTAGAATTCAAAAACCTTCACATCTTTGCTTTTAAAAAAAAATACTATTTTCTTTTAATTTAGCTGCACATCTCTACCCACGACATCCAGGTAGACGCTCACTTTGAGCCTGAAGATGGCAGAGCCATCATCATCCTCCTCTTCATCGTGGTCGTCATCTTCTGCTGCTGCTTCATCACCATAAACATGTGTGGGACTGGGAACCTCCCCCATAAAAGCCAACTGTAAGAGCAGCCTCGTGGACACCAATTCCCTGCGCCCACAGCAGCAAAAGGAGAAGCCTGTGATTCCTTCCCTCTCGGAATGACTTCCCTTGCTCCTCACTGTTCTGCCATCCTGGATGGTTTCTATTTCAGTCAGGAGACCTGAGCTTTTATTCCAGGCTTTGTTTCCAGCAGCAGCCTCACCCTAGGGTTGTGTGAGCAAGAGGTGTTGCCTGGGATGGGCGTGTGATGCTGGGCTGGATCGGGACACCGCCCGCCCGGAGCTGGAGCAGCCATCCTCCATCTCTGTAGAACTTCCCCCCTCGAACCTCCAAGGGGTGAGTGGAACAGAAAATGTGCTCCCCTTGCATATATTTAATGCTTTTTAATACACACATTAAAAAAAAAAAAAAAAATCACATTTTGTGACTAAAAGTTCTCAAGAGCAATTGCTGCGAGAAACTCGAAAGCTCCGTGTGGGAACCGAGTGATATTCCTGGGGGTTTGGCATTCTGCTTTTGTGTCTATTAATAATCCCCCGGAGTGAGTCAGATGGAGCTGCATTTATTCACTGAGTTGGAGAGAGCTGCTGCCCGAAATAGCAGCTCTGTAATTTTTTATGATGCTGTAATGCCAGCGCGGCGAAGATTGACATCATTTCAGGGCGATGCTCCGGGCCTGGCAATCAGCTCACCCGTGGCAAGCCCAAAATAAACGTGGGGAGCCACGTGCTCCGTTACATAAAGCAGCCGTGAGAGCCGGCACGTGGCGGAAATGCCCTCACCTGCACAGCTTTTCCCTGGATTTTTCCCTCTTGTGCCTTTTTAAAGTGGCTTTTGCTGATTTTCTCCACCTGTGTGAAAAGTGCTGGGCCGGAGCAGGGATGGGGAAACGGCTTTTGCTGCAGAGGGGAGGATAAAAACATGTCTCTAATAATCAAATACCTGCCTGCCAGGAGAAGAGGTCTGTAGGGAAAGCCTAAAATGCATCAAATTCAGCAGAGCCAGCTCAGAATTTCTCATCCACGCTCCTGCTGTGCGTGTCCCAGCTCAAACCTCCGAGCATCCCCCTGGGCCAAGGCCTGTGCCCAGAACCTTCCCATCCCACTGTCCCTGGTGAAGGGGGTGAGGGCAGGGAAACACTGGGACAGGGTTTGGGTGTTTTTATAAGGATGAAACTGTTTTTCTGGATGTTTTCTCATTCTCTGCCCTGCAGTGCTGCCATCAGGTCTGTCCTGGTGTGGCAGCCAGTGGAGCACCCGAACCAAACTGAGGTGGTCCCACTGCTCCCCAGAAGCCACTTGTGGGTACCAGGGAGCACCACACAGGCTTTTTTGGCACAATTTTGGCCTGAATGCCTCTGCAATGGGCCAGCCCTGGTGCTGTGACATTACACTGTGCTCTCCAGCAAAGGGTTAATAAAGATGTATTTGCCCATGCTGGAGCTTCATAGCTTGAACGAACCTTGCCAGGCAAACATGTTTTATAGGCCCCATTCCAGCTGGAAACATTTATTAACATTACCCTTTTATGTAGCACTTTGGAAGAAAATGGGACTCCCGCCACCAGCAGCTTTGGGCTGACGTGAAGGATGGGATGAGCAGTAGCTGAGGCTGAGTTTCAGTCAGAACCCCTGAAGTCCTTTAGGTGACCTGACTAGGAAATGGAAATGTGGCAACTGAGTACCAGGCCATCGATACAATTATTGAAATAAATTAATAAATACAGGTTTAGTAGGAGGGGTGATGACCTGGTGCCACCGTGCCTCCCTTACCCCCCAGGCGTCCATTGAGAGTGTCCCAGGGGAGGATCGGGAACCTGTTCAGGCCCAGAAATAAATACCTAAGTAGTCTTGATTTCTTGTTACAACAGAAATACAGAGGGGGGTAGACACATCCTAGATGTTAATCTTGTGTTGTATTTTTGCCTTTTCAGAGGCCACCTGCAGTGGGAGGGTGACTCCTTGTTGTCTCAAACAGCACCTCGGAGTCACGGCTGGCAAAGTGGCAGAGATGGACATGGAGAGATAAAACCAGACCCTAAGGACTGTGGGAGAACGCTGATTCCGCAGAGAGCTTTTTCCATTTATTTTTAATAAAAGGCGATGCCGTTTGCTGAGGGTTTGCTCCAGGATCTCTCCAGTTAGCCCAGCAGAGACAAGGCAGAGACAACTTCACTGCAGTTTGTGGCTGCCCACCACCCACAAGGCCCTGGCAGGAGGGAGGGCGGTGGGTTAAACCCTCCTGCCCTGAGCCTTGGGCTCTGGTTTCCCATGGTGAGGGTGTTACCTGCCCAGCAGAACCAGGAGTTTGCAGAAGTGAGGCTTGTTTTAAGCAATCCCATCCCTCTGCCCACTTGGGCAGCACCGGTGACCCAGCAGGTGGGTGTAGGACACGTGTGTCCCTCCCAGGGATGAGGGAGGCTCCAAAACACTCCAGTCCCTAAAGCCCTGATGTTCCCATAAGGTTGAAGAAATTTGGCATTTCACTAGCAAGGCTGGTAATGATTTCTGTTTATTATCATAAACTGCTCAAGAGTAACCAGTAACTTGAATTTAGGGCTCCTGCATCTTAATCCCAATTTTCTTAATCCTCATTTAATTATCCTAATTAATTTTCTTAATCCTAACTTCCACGGAGGAAGAACTCACAAGAGTAGAGGTGTTGGAGGACAGCTGATAAGAGAGGAAGGACGATGGAGTACACCTTTCTCCAAGACTTACCTGGGGTTTTTTTTCAATTCTAATGAAAACAGGAGCAATAAAATCAACTTTGAAGGATGTGTATTCTGGATTTAAAAAATAAAATAATAATGCCCAAATAGTACAATTAGCTCAGGTTGCCAAGAGCTTTTCCAGTCCACTTTCTGTTTCAGGCTGAAAAGGTGGGGGTTTTATTACAAAGAATACCTCTGGATTTGGGCAACCTCCCAGAGAAAAACTGGAGGCTTCTCCAGGGTGGCAGCCACAGAACCCGCTCCATGGCCTCATCAAGGCTGCCAGTGAAGCCGTGGGAGTTCTGATGTGACTCCCAAAATAATCCCAGCAATTCAGAAAGGAGCGCCAGTCCAGCACAGCTTGGCCAGAATATTTACATTTTATTAAATCTTTACAATCAGCAGTTATAATCAAGTACACAATTATGTACACGGATTATATACATTTTAGCCCAGACTTTTACATCACAGTACATAGTTGCCCTTAGAAATATTGTATACACTTATCACCAGAGAGTAAAACCCAACAATAGTGTTACAGCACCTGTTATTAGACATCTTTCATAAGAAAATATACGGCTGTAAATTGGGCTGGCTAAAAAAAAAGGAAACCGAAATCTTATAAAATCTGAACATACAATATTTCATTCACAGAATGGTTTGTTTCCCATGTTCTGACTGATGCCTGTTGCGTAAGATGTCCTGTTTTCAACCTCTCAACACACACTCTCACTGGTGCCTGTTCAGGTGCACTGGCAGGAGGAGGAGAACCAAAGCTGGGCTCATTCGGAAACTTCATTAAGAAACAACAAATGTAAACAATTAAGATTCCTTTAAGATCAAATAAGAAATTAATTGGCAGATCTGAATTACATGGCATGGAGTAAGTGCTAGTTTCAGCTGTGATTCCTGAATTCTTCAGTGTTCAGTCCCATACCAATAAATATACAATGGAAGGGCAGTTACTGATTAATGATGTACCAGCAACATTCCTTTTGAAGGGAGCAGACTTCCAAGAATTTGGGAAGAACACTTGCTCCCCTCTCCAAAAGGTGTTTCTTTCTTTTTTTTAATGAATACATTCTTTTTGCTTTTTAAGATGACAGCAACAGAAAACTGACTTGTTTCCAGGCTGATATGAACAGGTCAAACTAAAGCCTATGTCCTTGTAAGGAAATACAAAGTGAAAATAACCTGAATAAAACTCTTCCCCAGTTTAATCCTCTTTCCTAAAAGGTCAACCTTTCCTTGATTCAGTTCTGTAAACAAAGCTATGGCTCTCATGATGGTTTCAAAGGGAAAGTAGAACTAACTGAAACAAGAAAAACACCAAAAGGAAGGAGGCGACAGTTATCTGAGGTAGGCCACCACCAAAATGCTGCGTCAAATCCACGTGGAGTTCTGGGATCACTGGAAATCCCTCAAAAGGTAATGTCCACTGCTTTAGCAATAGGTGTGGGGAAAGCAGTTAAATAAAAAGGAGCTGGTGGTGGCAAGGGAAGTTAATATTTTCATAAAATTTGACACCTACACCTAAATCTGCAAGTAAAAAAGCTTGAGCTGCTGCATTGACACAGTAATGACCAGAGGCCTCTGCGATATAAAAATAACTATTGTCACCAAAAGAGCTACCAAGAATGATGATGTCCACGTCACAGAGCATGGGAACAGAAATGCTCCTTTGTGGCACTGAGCACTCCCAGATCAAAGGAATTATCCGAGGGAAAACGTTTGATCTGCACCTGATGGGTTTGATCCTGGTCAGGTCCCTTCGAGCCTGGCACTTCCAGGGCTCCAGGGAACCAAGGACACTTACAAGGCTCCCATGGTCAAATGCTTCACATGAAGAAACTTGTGTAACTAAAAGCATAAATAAAAACATTCCCAACTGAAAACCCCAGCTGCTTCAAGCCCTGCTCACCCGTCCAAACCTCCAGTTCTTTGTGCAAAGGAATTAGAACTACATTTAAAATTTCAAAGGACACTTATTCATTAATCCTCCTCAACTCCCTCCTGCCCTGGAGACACGAAGTTAGGGATGATACCTGGATGGACTGCCATGCTCTCAGAAGGTGCTTGTGCATTGTGAGACTCTTGAAAGCAAGTGTGGCTTGGATACATGGAAACAACATTGCCTGGGATTGCTCTGCTTACTGTACAGGAGTATAAATACATACAGTATGGCTGTGCTAATTAACAGTTGCATATTCAGCACATATAATTTCACCAGCTAAATCAGAAGTGCAGTTCAGAGTGGGACTTTCTTTTTTGTTTATTCCATTGTAACCACGAATGTAACCCTTCATTTTTAGCCTGGTGCAGCATATAGGCAGTGTTCATTGAGTCTTTAATATAAAACAATTCCTTAAACCACAATTCACTAAAAGCAGTTTATATAAATCAAGTTAATTAGTTTTTGGCAGTTTCTTTGGACACAGTCAAACTGTCTCTACATTGTTTAAACTTTCCCATAGTTTTTCACAATGGGGATAACAAATTAGGACTCACACTTACCTGTAACAAACTCCAGAGCCTGGAGTAACATCCCTGGGCTCTGAACTATCGACCCAACAGCCCAAACTGTTTCACTTCCCTACTGGCACTGGCCTCCCTGCCTTAAATATCACACATACAGAAGTTGCATATAAAAAGAATGACAACGAAGTCAAGCTGTTAGAAGTCAAACTTGTAGAAAAAGGAAGGATTTGTTACAGTGATGTAGCTCTCGTGTCCTCTCCGTTTCAATTCCGGTATCTCGGGGCAGACTGGAGTCTTTCAGCCTGAGAGGCCAAAGGAAATAACCTGGGACTCAACACCTGCCTTGTCCACTTCACCTCAGCCTCGAGCATGACCTTCCCTCACCTTTTCCTGGTGGGCCCCACGGCTGGCTCAGCGTCCCTGGTGGAACCTGCTCACGCAGGGCCTTTGCTTTGGACGGGAGCAGGAGAGAAAACTCCCACGTCATCCTGGTGGAACCAGGTGATGAGCAACACTGCTGGGTCTGATATGTCAGGACAAAACCAAACTGCTCCCAGCTGTGCCTTAAAGACACGACAACTGGGAACAATTTCCCCTGCTGCCATTACCCAGGATTTCAGCTGGGGAGGGGTCCCGCAGGACACTGGGGGAGCTCCCAGTGCTGCCATCGATCACCGTTGGTGGTTTGTCACCTCACTGTGCTCAGCTCCTGCTTCCCAGGGCCCAAGGGAGCGTGTCCTCCCGGAGCCTGGAATGCAGGAATCGGGCTCCTTCCCTGCCTGGGCTCCAGCCCCAGCCCTGGGGCCACACAAAGGCTTGGATTGCACGTTCCCATTTTTAACCAGGAGGAACTAAAACGATACAAAGCAAGTGCGGGATCTCTGTGGTGTCCCCCAGGGGACACCTGGTTGCTCATCACAATACTGAATATGTTTGCTTGGATATCAGGGCCTCACTCCTCCCCAAAGAGGTCTCCATTTGTTTATTAACAAATAAGTTACTATTACAAGTCATAGCTCATCCTTTTCCATCATTTCAAATGCTTCTATATCTTCATTCCAGTCTGCTAATATGGATTCCATAGGTGTGACTTTATTATCCCAGTTAACTTTGGAATTTGACTCAGTCTTTTGTTCCTGAGGCTGGTTATGCCCTGATGTACACGCTGGCTCTGGAGCACCGGCCTCCTCGCTTCCAGGGACGTAGGAATCCTGATGTGAAATGGGAACACTGGCACTGTCTGCGTTAGCAGGAGACAAAGAACCAGGGTCAGCAACATCTGAGCTCTCTCCTCCTTCCTCGGGCTCCTCACTGGCTGCACCAACATCCTGAGATCCTGAAGCAGCTTCCTCTGAATTCTGTTTATGGGAATCGTTTTCAGTTACTTTCTGGTCCATATTCTCCATTTCCAAGTCTTTGAGAGGGAAGGAAAAAAAAAAAAAAAGAAAAAAAAGAGTAAAAACAACCGTAGGAATGCAGCATTTTGTTATGTATTTCAGAAAAGCAAGGTCACTTCCCTTGGCCTTATTTCTTCAAGAAAGTGCAGACTTTCCAGTGATATGAAAATTTCATGTTACTAAGGACCATCTTTTTACAAAGAGAGGGGAGGGAAGACTCTTAAATACATTTTAAATGATGGCAAACAATACAGTGAGGCTTATTTTGGTTCCTCAGACGTCAGAAGTGACTTGTGGGTCAGTGCTAGTTACCCTCCTTCAGTCTTAACAAATACCCACTGTGTGCACTGAACTTTAATATTGGATTTTAAAGCACTCCCAGATGCACCAGGATCCTGCATCTGAGCAAGGGAGAGCTGGGCAGTTTTATGAGTTTACTGAACTCTGAATTTAAGAGCCAAGGGCTGAGCCTCCCCCATCACACCCCCACTCAAACTACCAACACGTATCCCGAGTCCCAGTTTAGCTCTCCAACAGCTGCCCAGTTTAACCATGATGCAGATTGTTCTGGAGTTTGAGCTTTATGGCCAGAATACAGGACACTGATATTTCAGGACTTGTAGGGAATTTAACTGCACATGCCAGTTTTGACGTGGGATACTTACTGCCATCAATAATGTAGTTTGGAATCATTTTACCTTTAAAGATTGTTGCTGGGATTCCAGAGGGAAGCACAAGGAGGGGGAGGGGGGAAGAAGCAAATATGGATTACAAATTCTCAAAGGCAGAGCTATCTTGTATTGAGCACTTAAGCACAGTTACAAACAGGAGGGATTTGTAAGCTAGGAAGAAACAACACTAGATTTGAGCACATCACCTTTGCAAGGGTGCACAAAATAAATGTTGTCGCTGATTTTCTAGAGATACTTGTTCTTACCTACTCTGCTTGGACAGAGCAGTGCTATGAGGAAGGCTTACAGGAAGAAAATCTGGAATTTTCTGCCCTATTCAAACATTTCAACTGGGAATGTATTAGCTTGCAATTTTCTTGTATTATACAAGAAAACCCAGCAAACATCTGAGGTCAGCAGCCTCATTTCTCATGATAACCACTTCTCCTGAGACAGGCAAAATAGTTCTAACACTTGTCTCTCTCCTTTTGGGTACCAGGAATGTCAGCGGGGAGTTTGGTAAGGGAGGGGCATTGTCAATGTAGGGCACTGGGAACACTCAGACTGTTCCTGACGCTACTTCAAAGCACACAGTGACAAAAAGGGCTCAAAAGGAATCCAAAAGGCTGTATTTTTCTCATTAGTCAAAGTGACATTTAACTTAGGAACAGCATTTCTGGATGTTAACTTGTAGGGGGAGAGAGGACAAGGATACATCTCAATAATGGCTTTCCTAATAAAGAACTCATTCCAATGTCAAACAAAACTATGGCACCTTTGGGCAGCAGCACAAGCTATCATACATTTTCCACTGTGCCACAGCACAGATGGAAGCTATATTTATAGAAATCCCCTCTAACCTTACCTCTGTCTTTTGCTTTATCAGACAGGAGCACCTCCACAGCCTCATACTCCCGGATTGCATCCAGGATAATGTTTCCTTCCTTGTTGAAGAGGAAGAGCATAGGAATGGTGATATCATCTGTATTCTTTCCGTCCCCAGCCATTTGGAAGAGAGGAGCTGTGTCACTGCTGCTGCCCTCGTTGTCATCTAGGCAGGGCACACAAAGGGAAAGGCAAACTTCCTGTTAGATCAAACTGTAGCTCTGAGCTTTGGCAGACTGGGAGCTGCTTTCCCTGCCCAGACGGTCCCAGGCACAGCATTCGCTGTGAAAAGCAAAACCCCAACTTGTGCACTTGTTTTCCCTTCTGGTTTTCATCTGTATCCCCATTTTTCCTCAGCAGTTAGTACTGACAGCACTCTGTGATCCTTAAAATAGCAACTTTTAATCTGCAGAGACAGTGACAATCCCCCATCCCAGTTTGTTTTGCTGCACTTTCTGCACAGAGCCAAACCCAAAACATCTCTTCCATCTTCTGAAAGCACAGCTTCTGTGCTGGAGTACTGGCATCTCAGCCTAACAGCTTGTCAGCTTTCCTCTATCTTCAAATCTGTACAATCAGGTTCAGCTCACACAAATGAAGAACTTAGAATTTTATTTACCAATAACAATGCCTCCTATGGCTCCAGCTTTCTGAATGTTTCGTGCTTTTTCAGCAAACATACATTGGCCTCTCTGCATCAGAGCAATTTTCTCTTTCACTGCCTCAGGATTAGTGATCTCTGAACATCCATTATATGGCTTAATGGTTGCAACAAATCCTCTTGTCTGTTTGGACAAAACAAAAATAAAGAGAGAATTAAAGCAGCAGGTTCAAGCTTGTAAAAGATTCCCAAGTATTTTTGCTTCTGCACTTAATCTAATGCATTTAGTGTTGTCTTCTGTCAGTGCAGGCAATCTGTACCCTGAAACTGCAGTTCTGAGAACCAAAGAATTCCTGGCTGAAAACCCAGTTCTCATAATCAGAGTATTTTATCTACACCTGTGAACTGTTGTCTCTGCAAGTTTTTCTTCTGGGAACTGCTAGTCTGGAAAACTCCATTTTGGGGATGCAAATTGCCCCACTGAAGCCGTGGGGGTTTCCTATTGCTTCCAAAAGGGAACACAGGCTCTGTGGTATTTTCTTCTTCCACCGAGACACAGCCTTTCCGAAAAGCTTGCGTAAGAACAGCTTAGCTTAGCTCTAAAAGGGCTTCTGCAACTTGTGGCTGACACGGGAGGAAAACCTTCTCTTAAATCAACATCTCTTTAGCCATGCCATGCTGCAGGTTGGATAAATTTGTTTCAAAAATCATCCTGTGTATGTATTTTAAGCCCCAAACCATGACTGATGACTCAGGAGCAGAGCACAGTGATAAACCACTCATCTAAATGACTGTCACTGCTGTCATTCTGTCACTGCTGGGCCCTTGTAATTAATTGATCATCCTCCACCTGGCTGCCCTGAAATACTTCCAGGACAATAAAATTGAGGCTTTTGCAATAAGGAAAGGAAGAGAAAGCGAGGGACAGATCTTACACACCCCTGCTTTGTGTTTGGATAAGTCCATCCCAAATTGTGCTGGCCCAGCAGTCAAGACCACCCTGCCAAAAAAGGGATGGGAAACAATCTGAACAGCACGAGGAGGGAGCTGCTGCTCTTTCTGCTGCTGACTGGAGAGTTCAATCATCTCCTGCATGAACCGTAAGCCATCCTCAGCATCCAGGGAACTTGCTGCCTGCAGAGGAAAGAACCAATAATCAGTTTCAGCTTAAATGTTTGAGAAACTTGGGGGAAAAGAAATGGAAGTTATGTTTGCTACAAAGATTTTCAAATACAGAGTGGGTGCTTGCTGCCACTCATTCATCATTTCAAATCAGGTTTAGCACCTGAACCACCCAGAAGACTGAAAATACACAAATCCACAGACCTCCCAAGGAAATGGAAGGATCTCACACTGAAAGCAGTGTTTTCAGAGAAGATGTGAGCTACATCACTTCAACATGAACAGCCTCCATCTACTTTAATGCAAGATTAGTTAAAAGTCTTGCTGAGGTAAAATATTAACAAGCATCAGCCTGCTAAATATAGCTGCATATCCAGCCCATGTGCCTCCTTCCAGAGGATGGCTGTGTCCCTTCTCAAGCTCCAAGCGTCAAATATCATTGCTAATAGGATTTTGCTGAAATTTCTAAGAAAAGAATAAACCCTGTCAGGCCTTACTTGCACTGCATGCTGCACTAATTGCACTCGTCCATCCTTCAGATGGATCAAACTGACTCCCATCTTCTTCAGTATCTCCAAGTGCTCAGGATTACTGGCCATGAAATCTCTGGCTCTCAACGGTGGTTTTGGTCCACTTCCCAAACTCTCTTCTCTGCCAAAAGATATTAGAGATCAAAGCTTTAAAAACCTGGTTATTCTTGAAACAGAAGCCTCATGTTATCCCTACCAGCACAAGGTTAGAATTCTTTGCAGTAACACTGAGTATAAGCTTCAGTAGAATGCAACTTCTCAATCAAGGTATCTTTGAAAAAAGTTGTCAATATTATCAATAATTTTATAGTGCAAAACACCCCCCCAATATTGATAACAAAACTGCCACATGCTCTCTCTCATTTCTAAATAGCCTGCATTATTTTAAGACTGACTAAAACGAGTTTTCCTCATGCAGTTGCTACTCAGTTTTATTCATGAAGCATAAAAATAAAAGGAAGTGCTCAGAAAGATAAAACTTCCTTGGCTTTAACACCGTCCTAAATCCCTCAGAACAGGTGTAGATATATATGGCAGCATGATTTGCTTACTACAAAGAAGAGTTGCAGAACTGTTCAAGAGACTACAGAAATTAATTTTAGAAAAATCAGAGATGTACTTCCTGGAGTACCACAAGTGGGAATTGTAGCCCAGGTATGTGGCTCGTGAAGCTCTTTTTGCTTAGAAAGACTTGCTAATTCCTGCTGGAAATGAACTAAGTCTGCTGATGGTGCCAGAGAAACCACGACTGATTTTTCCTGTACCTAGGAATCCATTCTCAAAGGACTGCAAGCTCGAGCAGTACATCCAGTACACCTCATATTTCTCCTTCCATGCCTAACAGATTCTATTCCACTCACTACTGTGCTAAAAAAAAAAAAAAAAAAAAAAAAAAAAAAGATAGAAAATGATCATCTTACGCTCTGGAAATACCCCTGGGACAGCTCTTATCCACCACATTTTTCAGAGGTTCACGAATACTCTGAGCAAACATTGGGTCATTTGGGAAAAGGATCTGGGTGTTGGGACAGCTCCAGTCAAAGTTGCTGTCGTCCAGCTCTGTGTACTCTGTGGTCTGAAATGAAAGATGCACATTAAAAAAATGCGGGTTACATTTTCACATCAAGCAAATCTACAGCTAAACCTCACGTAAGTGATACGTGTGCTCAGGACACGCAGCAGCTGAGCGCAAGAAAGGGCAACCAGTGCCCTACAACCCCTTTCTAGGGATAAATACAACATCAATTCTAATTTGTAACTTAATAAATTTAGACACAGCTTCCAGATTTCTTTTTTTTTTTTTGGCAGAGACAGCTAAACCTCTGCTGGCAGACAGTGCTTCTCAAGCCTGCTCATGACCCTGCACTTTTCTGGGCTGGACAACTAAAGGTTGTAGTTACGGATTCATTTGCTACTGCCTTTCCACCGAGTGACCAGCTGCAAGCCTTAGGTCACTCTTGCTTGGTGTTACCAAAAATCTTACCAAAAATCTTCTCCTATGAACAAGAGATTCTCCTCCTCAGGAGCCACACAGACCACACAGACTTGCAAGTCTGAATCTATTTATAATTTAAACAATTTCTATTCTCAGGAAGGCTGACAGAGTTAATGTTTGCGCAAACTGCTGGTTTGTAACATGTGAAACCATGTGGAACGTGGCTGGTGGTTTGGAGCCATATTTAGCCTGTCCTTACCTTTGCAACTAACTGGTTAGATAACCAGCAAGTTCATTTTCTCACCCATAAAAATTAATATAGTATTTATCTATTTGAAAAAAAAAACCAAAAAAAAAACCCAACAAACACCCCTCCTGTTTGCAACATATTAGCTAATTAAAAATCAAGTTTTTAAAGGCTCCCTAAAACCCAAGACCTAAAGGGCTACTAGATCACAGGAACAGTAAAACGTGACCCTTCCTGTTTATGAGAACAAATACAAACAGGATGTTGGGTTCATACTACAAACTATCTCACGTGCAGTTTGTCTTAACAGTAGTGTGCTTATGTTAAAAATAATTTACACATTCCATTCATTCAGATAAAATCTCATAAAAGAGTAACACACCCAACATCCTTTTACCCATCTGACACCATTTTCAATGGATTTTTTGACTTGTAGGATGCCCATTAACAACTTAGACTCTAAGAGCTTAAGAAAACTGTATTTGAACTATTTACCTTCTTCATTAGCCTTCTATTAACATTTGTGGTTCTCAAGAGAACGACCTAAGTTAGGCCAGCACTTGACAGCAGTGGGAATCCTGCCTGTCTCAAAAGCATCCAATTCTTACATTGGGAACAAATGTTACATAAAATGCTCCTTCAGACCCTTCAGAACACTTCTGGCACAGTGTAAAAAACAGCCTCCATTTGCAAAACTCAAAGAAAAAAGGAAATAAATTCTCAGGGAAAGAACATTTCAGAGGGGGTGTGGGATCTCCACCATCAAGGAACATTAAAGAGCAACCCCATGACCCATTAAATACATTAAATATATTACCAATGTTAGACATTAATATCAAGTAATTAATCATCTGTCACTATCTAATGCTAGAGTACATAAAACAGTGTGATTTCTCCTCAGTTATAAGATTTCTCCAGGACACAACATAAGCCTTTTCCTCTGAGCCAGGCATTATTGTAAAACTCTTAGTAAAGGTTAAAAACAGAGGCAACAAATAAGGGAATTTATGTCCTTGATGTCTCAGACACTCCACTTCCTCATGCATTTCTTCTGCCTGCCAGTAGTACTATTGCCTTAAAGAAAAATTATGTCACCTTATTGACCACAAAACCATAAAAGATGAGTATTTATGATGCTTTGTGGCACAGTTGTATGGCTACAGGTTATTTTGGAAGGTTAAGTAATTTATAAACCCATAAGCTGTCTCACATTTACACAATAGATGCCTATTAGGTGGATTAAAACAATTAAATATACCAAAAATTACAGCTGTACCTTGTCAAAATAACTTTGAAGCTGTCTCAAAAAACCTTTCAAAATTTGCCAAGGGTTTATGCAGTAAAACACAACGAAAACTTGGGCATGTTACTGTAAATATTTGCTTCAGAAAAAACAGTAGAAAATAAAGATGGCGATGAAAATAACACACTAGGATGTTTTTAAATTTGAGAGAGGTGAATAATTTTCTTGTTAAATCTTGCTAATATTCCAATTTCTCACGGTTCAGCAGTGCAGAATCCAGCCATGGAAACAACATTCACACTCCTGTGACTGGCACTGTTAATATGATGAAATACTGCATATTAAATGTGTTCAAACTGGTGCACTGCTTCCAATTATGATTATTTCCTGATTTTTTCTTCCATTTCCCCTCCAAAAAAAAAAAAAAAAAAAGAAACTGATTCAAAGCATCACAAACTGATTTATATTTGAGGTGTTACGTACTGTGTTTTTTTTGGAGACGGTTTGGTTTGTAGTGGAGAGCCAAAGTGGCAAAAGATGAGCTTCTGTAGTGAAGATATAATCTTCAATGTCAAAAATCATGTCTTCCTTATCAGCAAACAGCAGGTAAAGGTATTTAAACATCTCAGCCAGAAAGAACGAGTCCATTCTATGGGAAAAACAAAGTGGATGTCCTTTAGGGAAATCTCCTTTTTTGTAAAACATCAGTAAAATAAATTTTCCTATTGCTCCAACTCTGCAGACTTCATGACTGTTATTGCTGAGCATAATTCCATTAGAATTTCTTCCACTTGGAATGAACTGTTTGGAGGGCAATGACTCAGCATGTTCAGTACAAAACAGAATTACAGAAAAAACAAATAAACCTCCTTACAAACTTACAGATTTGAAGTATATTTTGTTTGAAGGTAATTCATCTATTGCTCTCAGAAAAATGAAACATTGTTAAACTAAAAATATTCTTAGGGAACGACCTATAAAGCTACTGAAACAGTTTATAGACTATGACAAATGGGTAATTTGAGACTTGGTTATTGGACTAAAGGCAGGCAGCTACTCAAAATTCAATTAATTCAATTATATAAGCAGGGTAATTTGATTTTTTTCTCTATCTTTACACGAAGAATGGAATGGTGAAAACTTTTACCTGTCTTCATGACTTCCTGTACGGACATCCTTCATTGCAGCAAACCCACAGGGAACTCTTGCATACTTGTTCAAGTTTTCAATGAGGGTTTTTCCTACTTCTAGATAGTAAGGGTCTCCAGTAGCCTGGAAAAGAAAAACAAACACAACCCCAAACTGAACACACAGATGCACTTCCCGTACAATCAGCACTTTCTTCCCTGTGAAGTACAAAGGGCTTTTGCTCTTGGTCTCAAAGATCTCTTTAAAAGGGATCAGCAACACCTAAATATCTTTTAAAAAATGGTCCTTCGTCACTTAGTTTTCTTTCTAACGCTAGAGACACAAAACCAAATTCCTAGAACAGTTTTGAATAATCAGAACTTTCATCTTGGTTATCTACAGAACTGACTCCAGGAGGTAAAATAAGATGGAGATGTGCTACTCAATTCTGGATTGAAATAAAAGAGCGACAAGATTCTAGGTGCTAGAAGAAGTGGCCAAAGTCTGAGGACTGAACCTGATTATACCTTATACAAGAAGTAAGTGCTTTCAGCAAATTCCGGCCTTAGAGGATGCTGAGCCCAGTGAACTCTGAAGTCTGTTGTGAATGCCTGAGGATGAAAAAGGACAGACAGATATAAATGCAAGAATGAAAAAACCAAACACGGGTTTATTCGGAATTTAACGTTAACCGTACAACCGGCCAAGCTTTGATAAATTACCGTTTTTGCAAACATTTCTACCACCTGACATCCAGGGCATTAAAGTGTCACTGCAAACTGACAGATGGTTCAACAGCTGTTTCTGAATTAATGACACAGACTTGAAGTCAGGTGTCTAAAAATCTCCTGGTCTGTGTATTCACTCTTAATATGCATTGGGAAAAGCCACTTGTGTCAGATATTTACTACTTCATACAAAGGTTTAAACTATGTCTTTTCTAAAGGGGATCGTCTATTGGCTTAAACACAACTAAGTGACCTTTCAAAGTTTTCTTCCTAAGTATAAAACACCCAAAAAGGAACCCAAAAAACCCACAAGGAGCCAAATCGTACCATTTTAAAAGCACTCAAAAAAAAAAGAAAAGAATCATTCCAGTGCTTAGAGAGCATTCTTTGGTCTCAATAACCACATCAGGTGAATGTGATGTTAATTAAAATGTTCTCTAGCAGAAATAAGCTTACACCAGAGGAAAATCAAAATTAAACCTGGAGTCAGAAGCCTTCTCACATATTCTGGGTCATCACAGCTTAAAGACACAGACTTCAGCAGGTAAACAAGCTTTTCTAGGCAGAACTCACTTGCTCAAAGACTTGCAGCATCTGCAGTAATTCTCTGTACTGACTTTCAAGGACATTATGCAAAATTTCAGAACATTCTCTCACAACAATTCGGTCTTTAGGTTCCCTCCTTGGGTTAATAAAGACGACTGTGATCTTTAGCATTAACACTACTATATTACTAAGCAGCTACTACTAAATGTGATTATACAAGTTTTGCATAATGAAATGAGTCAAGGTCAATTTTGAAAGACTGAAATATAAAGTCCAAGCAATTGTTAATAGCAGCAGCTTCCCATTATTGCGTTAATTACAGCAGAACTGAAGGAAAAATTCCATATCCAGAACGCAGGTGTCACATATGCAGAACTGCAAGTCATGTAAGAATGCTGTGGAAATGAGCCTTTCATTTTAATAACAAATATACCTACTGGTTTCTCAAAGGGCTATCTGAGACTGCTCAAACTGAGGTGAAAATCAGTCTACACAATCAAAAAACCACAACCTTACCTCTGGAAGAAAGTTATGCTTTTTTATAACCTGATACAGCATCTCGTGAGTTTCAATTGCAGGTCTAATATCGCCCTTCAACACCTAAAATGAAGTAATAAAGTTAACACTAATTCACCGAGCTTAGCAATAATATTCATAGTTAAGCACACTCATTGTGTTCATGTAAAAGCTACAGACCAATCGTTTCTACTGTAATTATTACTCCCTTTCAGTGTAAGCCACAAATATTGCAAATCAGTGAACTCAGTAAGATTACTGTCTATGTAGAACAAAGATCTCTGTCATTTGCAGAGACCTGGGGTGGAAATGTGATTTAGTTTGTTGTAAAGATATAAATGGCATACAAACTAGAAAATTTGTCACTAGACGACTAAAAAGGCAGATTAATTTGAGTGTTTTCATGACTAGGAGAAGGAAGCAAAGTATATGGACATGATTTTCTTCATAGTCAACACGGTCAGAAAAGCATCATAGCAATGAAGTGACAGGAGGACTGAGTACAGAAATCATGGAATCACAGACTGGTTTGGGGTTGGAAGGGACCTTAAAGCCCATCCAGTCCCACTCCCTGCCATGGGCAGGGACACCTTCCACTAGATCAGGTTGCTCCAAGCCCTGTCCAGCCAGGCCTTGGACACTTCCAGGGATCCTCACCCAGTATTTCTGAAAATCAAATTACTGAGCTTGACCTGAACATTATACATCCAGTCTAGGTAATAATTTACTTGTTGTTAAAACCATCTGCTCCTGGGTTTTAAAGCTTACCTGCAAGCCAGGGAAGAAAGCCAGCAAAGAATCCATCCAGGTCCGAGCATTTAGCATTGGTTTATGAATATGAACATCAAGAAGAAGAGGTGGTTGGCTGATGTATCTCATTATGGCATCGTAGTGCTGCCAAACAGCAGAAAAAACTTGAGTTTGTGTTATCAATACCATTCCAAAACCAGACACAGCTCACCAGACTGGCATTTTATTCCAGTGGAAGAACCAGGACTACATTCCCAATCATTAATACATTTTGCAAAACTAGAACCTGCTGGCATTGCCAACTAAAAAGAAGTAAATAGTGAAAATCTCCACGGGCAAAACTTATCACATTTTCCAAGTCATACACATACACAAAAGTATAGTCAGCAGCCACTTGATAAACAAAGAAATATCACAGTTAAGACACATTTGTTTGGGCTGAATTTTTAAGCACACATGGAAAAAAGCTGACATTGGTTTCTCTGAACAAGAGAATTCTAAAACAAATGGATCTCAGGAAGAAAAGGAGGTGAAAAATCCCAACAAAGCTGCTGGACTTAATGGCTTAGGACTTGAAAACCCACTAGCTCATGTGCCACCTTGCTGACTTCCAATCCTTTACTCCCCAGGGAAAATGCCTTTCTGGTTTTCTGGAGGTGCAGCCATGAGCACATGAGCCAAACCGAAAGGAAACAACAGATGTAACTCAAGAAAACGTAATGGGGGCTGCACATTAGGAACATGACATAATCACTGCACCTAAAGTGTTACAACAGGCCTTTAGCCACTGAATTACTCCAATTTCAATGGAAAATCAAGCTATACGATATAAAATCATGTTACCATCTCAAATGTTTTTAATGGATGTTATTTTCGAAAGAAATAATACTCTTATGAAAGAATAAAGATGCTGACAGCTGCATAGTAATCACACGAATTTAGTAATCCAAGTGTGTTTTTCAGCTTGAAAGCATACTTAAATGTGTCCTGGGCCTGAGGATCTGCAGTGCAAAGCAAGATTCAGACTTTGATTTTCAGATCTTTGCTGCTGCTCCAGGACAGAGGTTGTACCCTGGCTTGTAACAGAAGGCCCTTACACTGTTTTACAGGAACATTTCCAGCATTACACTCTCCAAGGTGATCCTGAAATACAGCTTCTCCTGTACTGGAAACACAGACAAAGGTCTGGAAGATTCTGGGGTTAAAATACTGCTCGGGTGACAGCTAATCACTCAAGATTAGCAAAAACCCTCAGTAAAAAGAGCTGGCACTAAACACAGCAGAAGTCACAGAAATTCTGCTAAACATCTCTTCACAGGCTGCTCAGGCCAACACAATTCATCTTAAATCTGTCTTACAGAAGGCACAAACCTGAGCAAGGTGTTAACTTACCGTGTTAAACCTTTCCAGAAAACTGTCATCTCCCAGCAAGACATAGGCTTTTAATAAATATTCATAATATGAATCTATTCCTGCTCCAACTCCACTATCTGAAAACGGGAGGAAATGAAAAGGTGGGTTTACTTTGAGTAGATATATGGGTGTTTTCCATATTTTTCCATTTTGATTTCAAAGGTTTTTCCAGTAAAAGGAAAGGACTCCTATCTCTAGAATTAAGGTCCAAATGGATGCAGAGACACAACACTGTGTCAAAGCCAAGGGCTTTGCAATGCCAGTGCATGTAATAATAGGGAAAGACATGCATTGAAGCCAGTTGTTTCACTTCCCACAAAGGAAATCACTTCTACCATCCTCTTTATATTTTTCCTATGTATTTACAGCAAAATCTCTGAAAGTTTATCCAATGACTAAAATTGGTCTCTCTGCCAAAAAACCCTTTCAGAGCAAAGCCAGGCTTTGGTGTAGCAGATTTATGCAGTGCTGAAACAACCTAATACTTTTATATAGTCTACATAAGGGTGTCGGGGCTGTGTCAGGAGTTTTCTCCCTGCTCCAAACCCCCTGCAGTCCCTGATCCTGAGCCAGAACACCACCCACCTTTTCGGACCCAGTCTCCAGTGTGAATGTTGATAGTGACACCCACTAAGTTGCTGCTGCGCTGCCTCTTCTCCCAGATAAAATCAAGAGCTTTCCGGGCATATTCCTGCAATAAAAGACCAAAAAAAAAGGGAAATTAGAGAAACACAGATAATAAAGACTGTTATTCTTTTGTCTACTGAAATTCAGATGCGGGGAAGGAGTAATATGTTTTATATCTAGCAATTACAAACCTCAGTATTACACACAGTTTAATAGTATAATATTCAGCCCACATTTTATATAGTTATTCAGTGGCTGATCAGCAAGACTGGTGCTTGGCTCCACAAATGTTTGCCAATACACAAGTCAAACATCCTTCTGCATGGGTTTCCTACTCGAAAATTATGATGGGATAGTGCAACCTAACTAA
Organism: Oxyruncus cristatus; assembly: GCA_013399855.1. Lineage (NCBI taxonomy): Eukaryota > Metazoa > Chordata > Aves > Passeriformes > Cotingidae > Oxyruncus > Oxyruncus cristatus. The sequence continues at coordinate 979,504 of VXAY01003218.1, forward strand.
AATATTTCAAGAAATGTAACATCCTTAGAATCAAAATCCCTGCGTTCCTTCAGGCATCTCAAGGTGGAGCAGCAGCCCCTGCTCACTAATACACTAGTTACACACATTCTTTGTATGCCCCAAATCAACTTGAATTTAACATCTACTCAACTAAGATGACTTCAAACAGCAAACACACGCCGGGGATTTTCGGGGGCCCAGTTTTGCTTCCACTGGGTTCCACAACAGGAAATGAAGTACCAGACACATCACGAAAGATTGAAAAAAATTCCAATCTGGAAAAGAGCTTGCCGGTTTTTTTCTTAATCAGATGGAGGTTGTATCAGATACCTGCAAGTGTTTTCATTTACCGTTCTGATAAGGCGTATTTCTGATAATACACCCTTAGGTAGATCTTGCACATGTTTAGTGACACTACTGTGGGATTTATTTTAGTTTTAAGTGCATTTTAAGGACCAAGCATCTCACTTTTCTTACTAGTCCTGATCTCTTGACCCCAAAAACTATGCAAGCATTACCCTTAAGCTATTCTTCAGTATATTTATCTCATTTACTGCTGTATTACTGTAACTACTTTTAGCCAAAATTATTTCCTGTGATTCAAAAAAATAATTAAAACAATCAAACCCTAGACCAAAGCCCACAAACACAGCAAATCTGAATACATACAATTTTTTTGTGCAGAACGGTTAAGACACAAATCCATGAACTCAAAATTACAGAAATGTAACAGAACACTAATGAACACCTAATCCAAAAAATAAGATACCATGGAAAGCAAACCTCAAATATAGATGTTCCTGTGAATCTGCTTAAAGCTGCAAACTCAAGGATCAAGGTACCAGCACAAGCTGTACAGGTATCAGTTTCTGTTCCTGTTCGTGCTTCTGGATGTCTTACACCAAATTTTAAGTTAACCTAGAGAAAAGCAGAGATTATCATCTTTATTTTTACTCTCGTAACTCTTAAGAATTTTCACTCTTGTGATTGTACAACAATCTACAGCTTCTTCTAAAGACAAGGAAAAAAAACCCCCCACAGCCCTCTTCAGTCTTCCTTTGTTTTTACCACCTCCTGTCAACTCGAACGCATAGAATATTATCCAGAAGTACCCAAAACCCTCCCAAATAAGGACCTGTTGCCTGGTTCAGGAAACATCTGAATAACACAATACACCCTGAAAACCCAATTCTAGCAATTAATATTTACCAGCAAATCAGGAACTCAGAACGTCACAAGTGCTCTTGGGAATCAAGCTTTGTAAACATCTCACTATTCCTGGCTCCAAAGAACACCCGTAATTTCTCAGCTTTTGATTTTCTGTCCACTTAATAAATACGAAAATGATTTGGAAACAGAGATAAAACCAGAAGGACAGAAGTAATCCCGCATGACAGACAGCAGAGAACTCACCCTTGGGTAAGGGAGACCACTAGTGGTGTTGAAGGCAGGTAAAAGCTTGTAGCCCAGCTCCTTTGCCATGTGCAGGAGTTCACCGTTGTACCACTGCATATATTCCCCTTTTTCTTTCAGCATAATTGCCACTGAATGCCCACCTAGGAGACCTCTGAACACACAAAGAAAAATGATCCCCACCTCAAAAGAGATGTTCATCTGAAAGGCAGTGCAACGATCTCTACCATCGAGATGAGTAAGTACGTAACTGTGCTATATTCACACAGCCCTAGTTTCAGATTGCTGATGCAATTCCCTTTATAACCAAGTTAGCTGCCAGTATTTTGGAAGCCATTCGTACTGTTCATCAGTCCTGAACTGTAGTGGAATCACTGATTCAGGAATAACAACCAACAGCTCTAAAACTGCATACAATAAACCAAAAATGACGTGCTGTGATCCTGCACTGAGCACCAGAGGTCCCTTCCACCCTCAAATAATCTACCACTCCAAGTAGTGAAATCTGTTAAATCATTTAAGTGTTCAGAGTTATTTGTTAGCCTGTTTCCAGTAAGAAAAAACACTGCTACCTCAGCAAGCACAATTTTTTGAAATGAGAAAAGCTGCAGCTGCAGGGTCAGTTTGATCCAGTGCCACTGCAGCGAGTCCTGCCTCGCATTTGAAACCCTCTCAGGCAAACTGGGAAAGGCACAACTCCTTAAAATGACGTGGAACAGCACAGGAACGTATGTCTGAAGGACATTTACCTAAAGCCCACCTTTCAAAGAGTTTTGAAAACGGAAGTTACTCACCCAAGGACTCTTATGTTGGTTTCAAAGACAGACACAACTATGTCGTTATCTAAATTCACATCCTTTATTACTTTTTTTACAGCCTCTTCAAACTCTTTGGTTTTATTTAACACCTGGAATACAAATGGAAGCAGGTATTAAGTTCCAACATAGCACATATAGTCATAGGCTATTAGGTACAGTATATTTAAGTACACATAGGGTCATCCATTAAATACGTATATAAAATTTAAAACCATAAATTAAACAGTGGTATTAAGGGCTGTCCCCCAATAACTCTGCACGTTGCTTTAGGCTACAAAATGGGAAGCAAACTCACATACTTGTTGGTTAAGTTAAAGCCTCAGAAAAGCAAGATAAGAAAGTATCAATGACATTTGAAGGAACTGTTGTAGTGTTCTTTTTAAAACCAACTCCGAACACAGGCCTCACAGCACTGGAAAGTTCTTACAAGCAACAGTCACTTCAGAGAGCCAGAGATCAGTGATCGAGAAAAAGAAATCTAAAAAGAAGCCTGAGCATCAGAAGACAGCCTTTTCGTCTTATCAAAGTTTATCAAACAGATTAAACTTACCACCAGCGTGTCCAAGGTATCAATCAAGGTCAGTGAAAATCTATGAAAGGAAATTTAAAAGAAATTTACCACAGATCTGTATGTGTAGAAATTAAGTCATTTTTAATAGTAACCGATACCATGGAAGAAACAAAATTCTCATGGACTGCTGGGTGCTAAAAAATTGGTTGTACACAATATGTTTAACATCAAAAGACCATTTTAGGTTTCTTCTCCTGATTAATGACCAGAGGAGGAGCTCACTGAAAGAAGCTGTGATTGGAAATACCTTCACTTACTGCCAAGCTCTCTAACTTCTTGTAAGCAAATTTCATTTTTATTAATAGTCTCAAATCAAATCTAGTAAGAAACCCAGGAAAATGGTTTGAAGTCTTCTTCCAACCTCCGTTTTACTTTGTTTTTCAAAAAAAGGAAGAACGTTGAGAATCAAACTAAAAGAATGTTGAGATCCAAACTACATTTCTCCTACCAGAAACTGTTCCAACAGTAGCAACTGACAGGCTTAAAATAAAGAATTACTTTTTTATCTTTAAAATAAAGAACTACTTTAGCAGTGCCCAAGGCCAGGTTGGATGGGGTTTGGAACAACCTGGTCTAGTGGAAGGTGTCCCTGCCCACGGCAGGGCGTGGAGTGGGATGAATTTCAAAGTCTCTTCCAACCCAAGCCATTTAGGATTCTATAATTATTCCATAAAAAGAGAACATCAAGTCAGATCCACATGGTTTCAAACAGGAATATTACAGTAGATTTTCTCCAAGGCTGTTCTAGCGCATCCCAAGCCGAGGGGGCCTTTCCCCTACCCCAGTAGGGGGGTAGGGATAATATATGTATAATTGTATCTTACATATATCTAATTCCAACAATTGCTCTATGTCAACGCTAAAGAACACACCACACACAAAACAGAATTTACAGAACACGATGGTGTCACAACTGAAAACTCTGGAACCAGTTAAAACTGCCAATTAAAGAGTGAGCACCAAGAATTTAAGCAGGTATCCAGTGTCTGAGACCCTGTAGGCAACATGTGACTATTAAAATCCTAATTAAGTGCTGCTATGTTACAATTTTCTTTAATTTGTAAAAACACCAGAGCATTCTGTGAGTGTTGTTCTATAAGAGGCAGTGATTAACTAGTGGCTAAGCACAAATGCCTAACAGATACACAGTTTTTGTAAGGAAAAGGAGGGAAAAATGTGCATTTATAAAGCTGGTGTACCAGTACCCTCCTGAGCTCTCCAGGGGGACAGAGCTGACCCAGCTGCCTCACCCTGGCACTTGTCACTGCAAAGGCTTGCAGAGAACATGACTCATGAGGCAGCTGGTAAGAAAAAGGATTAGATAAGAAACCTGGTAAATAATAACAGAATTAATTATAAGGTACAGAATAAAGCATGTATACAGGAAAATAATAAATAAATAGACTACTCACTGCATCTAAGAGCCTAAAAGGGAATTTTACTCAAATGATAGTATGTTATTATGTAAAAAAAGGTCATCAGGACTAAAAATACATTTTCTTAATTCTTTTTCATCGGTCTTATCTCTCAATACCTTCAGGCAGTAGGTTTATATAGAAATTTCTAGGAACTTTTGTACGTAACAAAAATAACCAAAATAACATGCTCAATATTATTGAGACAATCAGAAGCAGTATTTAAGACAAGGACTTCAGCTCTGATTAACCCTATTCTGCCTAGTATCACTGAGCAGTGATACCAATAAAATCAAAGCAGCAGCTATTTGTAATTAAGTATTTCCTCTACAACCTGCACACACACACAAAGGAATCAATTAAAACACATTGAGAGTAAGTCAACTCTTTGATTGTTCCATTTAACATGGAGGAAAACTCCTTAAATCTACATTCTTCTGGCCAAAGGATCAGTACTTTCTCTTCTAAGCCACCTTCAAAGAAAGAATATGAAGTATATTCATGTCTGACATAATGTTTTATACTTTGGCAAAGGCCTCAGGGTACCACACACACGATAATCATTTGACTATTTGTTTTCAGAGAACTTTCTACTTAAAAAAAAAGGCATTTTAAATACCACTCGTAAGGTCAGCATCCTGGATAACAGCTTATTGTTCAGCTGATCATAAACCCTTGTGACCTCTAGTATTAATATCATTAATGTCAGCTCACATTTAGAAGGCTTTCCTACAGGAAAATGACTATGGAATCTGCTGAGTTGGAAGGGGCCCATTAGGATCATCAAGTCCAACTCCTGTCCCTGCGCTGGACACCCCAAGAAATTATCTCTGGATCTCATTCACAATGGTCAATTTTCATGTCACATTATTTATCTTCATGGGAGGAAGCAATCCAAGTATTTCTTACAAGTGCAAGTTTCTGGACATGCCAACTGAACAAAACAAGTTTTATGGGCTGCAAGTCGTACTTAGATTACATGTTTACAGGAGCCAGTAACCATTTCAAACACTAACTTTCCCAAGGCATCATCCACGTCCCCTCGACTCGGTTCCTGACCCCGCACTCGACCACGACACGTTAAAGGCATGAGTTCATCAGCGGGATACGCGTGTTCCTGTGGGGAACAAAACAAGGGAAGGAGTTACACTGGTCACAGCCTTAACCCTCTGTTAAGGGATCTTAATTACGTTGTATTTCACAAAAACTGCCCAGCAGTCACAGAGCCTTGGGCTGGGAAGGGACCGCTGGAGCTCATCTTGTCCAACCTCTCTACCGAAGCCGGGCCACCCAGACCCGCTTACCCAGGACTGTGTCCAAACAACTGAGTATCTCCAAGGAAGGAGACTCCTTTGGGCACCCAGTGCCAGCCCCTGGTCACCTTCACAGTGAAGAAGCGTTTCCTCCTGTGTTGCAGTTTGTGCCCACTTCCTCTGAGCACCACTGAGAAGGGGCTGGCTCTGTCACCTTGACAGACTCCTTCTTAAATCTGGAAGGTCCCCGGAGCCTTCTCTTCCCCAGGCTGAAGAGCCCCAGCTCTTTCAGCTTTTCCTTACAGGAAAGCTGCTCCAGCCTCTTCATCCTCACGGCCCTCCACTGGACTCTGCTCACTATGCCCACGTCTCTCCCAGCCTGGAAGCCCAGACTCCAGGTGTGGCCTCCCAGTGCGAGCAGACAGGCAGGATCACCTCCCTGACCTGCTGGCAACATTTTCCTGCTGCAGCCCAGGATTCCATGAGCTGCCTTTGCTGGCTCACGGTCAGTTTGGTGTCTACCAGCACCCCCCAGTCCTTCTCAGCTGAGCGGCTGGAAATGAATAAACCGGGAACTGACCGACAGAACCTCTTTTCTCTCTAACCTCGCACAGAACAACTAATGGCACATCCAGAAAAACAAAAAGAGTAGTTAATTGTGTGCTTTCTGCAATGAGGCACATGTGACACTTCCTATGACGCTACCACCTCAAAGATGAGTTTAAAACCTAAAACTAATGCAGGCATTATCAAGTGGCCGGTGTCTCATGGAGGATTTTGTGGGAATTAGACTTAAAAGGTACTTCGGAAACACTTCCCCATGAACATAAAGTGGCCCAGGGTGACAATCAGTGACAGGAAAGAGAACACAGAAGTTAAAACAATAAATCAGTGAATTACTACATAAGGCATAAAAACCATAACATTCATCAAAAAAAACTTTAACAAAACTGAGCCTTTTTCAAATAGAACTGACACTAATATAACATATATAAAACTGACATTAATAAAGATGAATCTTAAAGATATCTAATTCCAACAAATGTGCACGAAATTGCCTCTCCATTAGAAGCTCTGCAAACAATCTGGGATGGAGCTTCACTTTGATTTCATCAGGGAACTAGCTGCTGTACTGTGCTCTCCAGTTTGAATTTTAGTGGAGAACTACTATGTGGCAGGATAAAAAACCCCAATTACTGCACTGAAACTATAAGTAAACACATCCAAAGTATTTCCAAATATATGGTACAAAAATAATCCTTATTAAAACATGAAATAAAGAGGAAAAAAAGGAACATTCCTCTATAAATAAACAGCTCTTACAGCAACTCCTTTTGAAACTGATGGTTTGTTTCCCTGTATACCACCCTCCTGAGTGTTTTGGTCTTTGCACAACTCTTTGTTCTCCTCAAGTTCAACTACAAAAACCAGAATCTAGATCATTTTAACACAGCTCAGATGTTTCTGAATATCCTGCAAAGTATTCAGAAAAACAGATTAAAGAAGTACACGACAAAAGCAAAGTCAAAACTGAGACCTCTGGTTTAAATTATGGAGAGAGCAGTTATAAAAATTCTGGAGAAAATGGACTTTTAGTTCTACAAAATCCTAAGGAACTGGAAGCATTTTAAAAAATAAAACTTCACTTATTCCCTGCATAGAGCAGGAAAGGCTACTGCATCAAATGATTTCCCAACTTGTCTCTGGCCTCAAATAAAAAAATAAAAAACAGCAGCTTTTTACTCAGAGCTTCTGTAAAAAAACCAGGTAGTTTCCCTTGCAAGTAAACATGAATTTTCAGTCTTCTAAACACGAATGTCTGAAATCCATATTAATAGAAACAGAAAATGAAAACTTTTCAGCTGGCTCTTTCAAAATCACCTGCAAAAGTACTTAATTCTCTTGCTGGCAGAGTCAGGTCTGATACCCTAATCTTTTCTTCAGCTTTAAACAAACAAGTCACATTTCTCTGTTTGTTTTGTGCTCCAGTATACGTGGCAAGTCCACATCCTTTTGGCTGCAAAGTTTCCAGGACAGCTGAAGTTATTCCTCTCTTTCAACCCGAATTTTCTTGCTTCGGATGTAGCAAGAACCGTACGAGTCGCCTGTTTATCACACAGTGAACAGCAGGAGCACAGATCCTTGTAGTATTTTATGCAATTTTGTCAAATGCATGAGTTTTTCCTCAGGGAAACCACCCAAGCCAACTGTTTTTCATGGAATCAGGTCCCAAGTAACCAGTTCCAAATTATCAAAAAAGCAGCATTGTTTGTTAAACTGCTAGAGGTGGCAAAAGTATAGAGCTAATGACACAAAGAGAAACTACATCTCTTCTATCCACTCCAGGGCCTTGCACCTCTCATGTACTGTACAAACCTGTAACTCCCAAGCTTTTAAGCTGGCATTACATATGAAAGTGTTAAACCATGACACAGAAACTGGGACATGTAGCAAGATGCTGCCAGGAGACAGCAGTTCATGCTGCAGGAACTGGTGCAACTTGAGGGGTTTCTGCAAGACCCACAAAGAATGTGCAAGACTGTCAATGTAAAGTTAGTAAAAACGCATCTTTTATATTTATCTGAGTCACATCTGCAGTTTCTCCTCAGAAGTGTGTTACTGAGAGTATACTGAGACTATTACTTGAGGCAAGTCCACTCTCAGTAATTCTTTATTCTTTATCTAAACCAGGCTGACAGTATTTCAAGGTGGGTTAGAATGGCTCACAGATCCAGCACATGGGGACAACGGCACAGAAAATCACAAGTCCTAGCAAAAGAAAGCACAGTGAGCAAGACTTTGGGTCATATGACACTCACATCCTCAGCAGAGCCCGTAATGCCTGGATATGACACCACATCCCCCTTATGGTGTTTCTAAAAGAGTCACCAAACTGCACCCGACATGTCTGACCACTCAAGAAATACGATATGGCATTTTTACCTACAAAACAAGTGAGATCAGATAGTTCTTCACAATCTGATGGCTACAAACAGCTCTTCCCGAGTTTCCTTTTCCTACCAGTTTTAGGAGTCTGGAATTTCAAACCAAACACTTTATACTAAAGATGAGAACTGTTGAAAACATAGGACAAACTTGTTTGGGGAAGATCAGAGATCAGATATTAGGAGAGTTACAACAGGCAATTCTGAGTTACCCCTCCAAAAGCCACCACAACCCTCCTGACACTGCTCTTCCTGAAAGTAACATTCGTTCATGGCTCTTTAAAGGCTGTACAGGTGCTGTTATTTATTTTAGCTTTGTTTTCACCCCTCCCTCCCAGATACTTCTCTAGAATGTCATGTACTGTAGGCTGATTTCTCTCCCAGGTCAGCAACAACTCCTCTGACAAACATCAAACAAGTATTTTACTTACCATATAATTGCTATATGCATGATCAAACATTTCAAGCACTTGATTTCTAAAAAAAAAAAAAAAAAAAGCAGCATTAGTGGTCTGTCTCCCAACGGCCTTTAATGCACCATCTTAGATGTATCACACTTTAATATCTGTCTGAATACCAGTGACAGGTCCTTTACAAACATACTCTACTCAAGTAAGTGAGATATAGCATAGTGATTTTTCCTAATTCAACTACTTTTGTTCACTGTAGAAAGCGTCCTTCTTCACTTAACATGAACTCAGATATCTGGGGATTTCCTGGCAAGCAAATACTAAAGAAAACCCTTGTAGTTGCATTTATCTTACATGTCTGAAAAGTAGTCAAGGAGAGAAATGCTACTACATATATTAAAAAAAAAAAATAATCAAAAAAGCACATGGGTTTTTTGAGAGATAGCTTTACTTCTAACCGTTTTACTCAGGAGCCCTGCAAGCAAAAGAGCATGCTAATTCTACAATCAACACAATTCACAATTTCTGCTGATAAGACTGAACATAAAAGAGCCAAGAACACTACAATTATACTGTAAATATCCAATTTAGTTCAATGACTTGGAAATTTGAGAAGTAGCTTTAACTCAGCGAGTGCATTAAGTCATCAAAAGAGCAGAGGATGGTGCTTCTTCCAGGTACTTCACAGGACCTGGGATCTGCAGCAGCAGACAAAGCCCCAGACGAACTGAGCACACAAAGCTGCTTAAAACTTACATTTACTGGGCATTTTCTGGAACTGACATGACCATGTCATTAAATAAATACACAATTACCTTATTCAGAAGTGATCCCAAATACAAACCATGGCAGGAGATGACCTGCACATCCCTGGGGCATCAGATGATGTTTTAAGTGCAAGATATTAATGCAAAAATTTTGAAACCAATCAGAGAAAGGAATTAAAACTCCTCGCGTAGCCACATGAAGAAAAAATATAAAACGATTATACACACAAAGTTCCCTGAGAACACAAAATGGGAAACTCCAGTAACTGCAAACACTGGAGTTAAATATCAACTTATATCTGATGCCTGGACTTGATGGTTTTGGAGGCCTTTTCCAAACTGAGGGATTCCATGATTAATAGCCAGAAGAGTATCCAGAGTGCTTCTCCAGCAGATTTTTTGCATCATTATTCTGTGCCACCGACCAGAGGATGACGAAACTGCCCCAGTAATGCACCAAGATCGAGATATGCTTGATTACAAACTTCTTTGCCAGAAATCCCACTTAATGCCTGGAAATATATTTCCAGCTATGCCTTAACCTTTACCCCTCACTAAAAAGTACACCAAAAGAGAATCACGCTCTGACGTGTACATGCACAGTTTAGCTCACACACAGGAACTCGGCAGGAACACGTATAAACATTTACCTTTTTTATGACTCCCGCACATCACGGAGGCAGGGCCAAACAATTAAACCAACCGAGGGCGGATCTGGAGTTACCTTTCATCACTTTTACCCCTACTTCCACGGAACCGCCGGGTGAGCCCTCCTAGACGAGGTGCCAAGCGCTTGTGAGCTGCGGGTTCCCGGAGCACATGGAGTGACCCCCGAGCGGCCGCGGGGATGGGGCTGACCCGGGAGCCCAGCGGGTCCGGCACATCAGCCCCAGAGCCGGCGGGGTCGGTGCCAACGTGTCCCGGAGCCTCGGGACAGGGGACACGTTCCCGGGGCTCCGCGCCCGCCCCAGCCCCGGGGGCGGCTCAGCCCCGCTGCCCGCCGTCCCTCCCCGTGTCTCGTCCCGCCGCTCACCCCAGCCGGCGCTTCTCCTCCCTGCTCATGGCCCCGGCGCCCGGGGCGGCCGCCAACACGGAGGAGGCGGAGAGCAGGCCCAGGGCCAGAAGCCTCCAGGGCCGCCTGCAGCGGGCGGCGCGCTCCCCGGCGCGGCAGGGCGGCGGTGCGCTGGGGGCCATGGGGGCCGTGTGGCGGCGGTGCCGCTACTCCCGCTGCC
>VXAY01003218.1:990366-1047365 GCA_013399855.1 Oxyruncus cristatus
GGCCCGGCCCCTGCGCGCGCCCCGGGGGCGTAGCCAAGGAAACCGCCTCGCGCCGCCGCCGCCGCTTCCGGGACCGCCGGGCCAATGGGCGAGCGCGGCGGGGCGGAACACGTGCGCGCGCGGGGCGGGCACGTGACGAGACGGGCGACGTGGACAAAGGGAGGGGCGGACTACGACTCCCGGCGTGCACCGCGCCCCGCCCCGGACCACAACTCCCGGCGTGCACCGCGCTCCCTCAGGCCCCGCCCTCCCCCGCGCTTCCTCCAGGGCGGCTCCGGGCGCGGAGTGCGCGGGGCCATCAGTGCATGGCTCGCGTTCCAGGGGACCGTAAAGCCCGTCTTATTTCACCGTTTGTAAATGCCTGCCTCGGTTAAAAATGAGAGGCTCGCAACGCCAGCGTTTCAACCATTTTGTACACGTTAACTGTCACGTGCAGAGCACAATCATAGCCAAGTAGACGATTATTAAAGATGCCAAATTAATACAAAGTATGAAGCTGAAACTCCAAATAGCAATTCCAAGCTTCAGAAGCCAAATCTGATAACAACAAGTGTTACAACACCACGAACACACCCAGGGATTGTCTGTGTGGGATGGAAACATCGAATTAAAGAACAAGGGAGAAGAGACAAAGAGACATAGACTGTATCATCATATCACAGAATCCCAGAATGGTTTGGGTGGGATGGGACCTTAAAGGTCATCTAATTTCACCCCCTTCCACGGACAGGGACACCTTCCACTACCCCAGGTTTCTCCTACCTGGCCTTGGACATTTCCAAGGATGGGGCAGCCACAGCTTCTCAGGGAATTCCATCCCGGTCCCTCACCACCCTCACAGGGAAGAATTTCTTCCCAGTATCTAATCTAAACCCGTCTGAAGCCGTTCCCCCTCGTCCTGCCCTTACAAAAACTCCCTCTCCACGTTCCTCGCAGGCTCCCTCGGGTACTGGAAGGACACGCCTCGCTCACCCTCCGACAGCCGCCTGAGGTACGTTTGTTTAATAACCCCCCCAAATTATCACGCACTCACAAAACCAGCCTCCCAGCAATGGAAGGGAAGGGCGTCTTTATTTCCACGACAAGAGTTTTTACAAAGTTCCAGGCAAAATACAGATGTGTTTCATGTCCTGGCCATTACCAGTGGAAAGCCCAGGAAATCCCACCCCTCAGCCATCCTGCCCTGGGAGGCGATTTTTTACCTCTCTCAGTGTGCAAGTGAAGTAATTCATTCCACGTATGGATACGAAATTCCAAGAGAGCTACAAAAAATGACAGAATGGGTGGGCTATTATAATTTTTGATCAGTGGCCCAATGCAACCTTGCAGATTTCTGAGCTCGAAATGGCTGTCGCCTCTACCCAAGTCTGGTAAAGACAAGAAAATGCTACTTCATCCATTTGCAAATGGACAGAAGATGTCCAAAAAGGGAAAAAACCAGTCCCCTAGCCATGAGGGACTCCAACTTAAATTGCAGAACCTGGCAATGTGCAGGCTAAATCTTCTCTGTCCTTTTCTGTCCTACTTGTGAAAAATCTCCAAGCACCTGCTTTCAGCAACTCAATTCATATTACAGGAAAATATTACGCAGATCTAAGCCTGCCACAGAAATAACTCAAAAATTACCAAGATGGGAATATTTATTCTGAATGCGCTCTGTACAGATGTATCTAATTCATATTAGAATGAATTAGTTTCCTTTTGCAGGACACTGCAGTATTTTTCACCATCATGTTACTTGTCTTTTTCACAAAAAGAGCATTAAAACCCCATCATGTCCCCTAATTTTAGCTAAAAGAGGCTGCTCCTGCTTAACCGTATTAGCACGTGGTATAAATTTGAAGTCGCTTAGCACTCAGTACCAATTAAAAATAGTTAATGATTTGTAAAAACAAAGCAGCTGACAGTGAAGTAAGTAATGATTTGTTAAAAAAAAATTGGCTGGCAGTGGTTTGTCTGCTTACAAATTAGTATTTCTGCATGAAATACAGGGAGGAAACGAGTCAAAATCCTTCTGCGAGAAAAACATCTGTGACCTTCATGCTTCCATACCACAGTATGGCTTCTGGAATAAATAGGAACTGCATTTATTTTACAATAGTGACAGAGAAGTTAGTCCAGTTACTCAGCAACGTTCCTTTCTTACACAGTAATATTTGCCTGTTCCTCTAGTGTCAATTCTGTTAGTATTAAAGAATATTCTGATAGCATTAAAAGGCTTTGCAGTTTGTTGAAGTTAAATGCCAACAATGTATTATGCTCCCAGGACTTTGTTATTTCTTCCCATGTCTTTATGGGCATAAATCCTGCAGTCCTTTACTGTATGTATCATTAATCTTTGCTGTCCTGTACTGTATGATATTCAGAAACAGTCTGAAACACAGGACCAAAATTTTAAGGTGCCTTAAGTTGACCTGTAAAGTGAGGCCTTGCACTTTAAAGCCCAATTTACTAAAATACTTGGTTTCATTTCCAAGCTTTTCTGTGCACAGTCTATAAACTTAAATGCAAATAACACATATAAGCAAATGCATGCCTAGATCATGGTTTGATATGGATGGTATGTATGAAAACAATTGTCTCATTTTAATAACTGCTTTTTTAAAGTGATTCTGCCCTCCAAAATCTAAGCACATGTAATAAACTTTGGCTGCTTTTCACTTCAGTTAACATCTCTATCAGAAATTACACGCAATGATTATGATATGTCACAATTATTGCAACTTAATTACATGATTTCCACACCTAAGAAGGCCTACAGAACTGGGTAACTCAGTAGGAATGGGAATGGCAGGACTCAATGTTCTGTATTAGATAGCTGTAAGTGAATCTATTTTATGGTGGGAATGAACCAGAGAGATGCTGATAATGGTTATTGTAAATAGCCTCATCTCTCCCTTCCATAAAATAAACCAAAATAAAATAGCTGTAAAGTGCTCCGGAAGGCTAAATAACCCAGAAGTGCACAGAGGGACTGAGAAACCTGCTCCCTTACTTTCCCCATGTTAAATATAGCAATAAGAGAAAAAAAAAAAAAATCCGGACCTTTGCTTGTCTTTAACATCCACCAAAACTTGAAACTAATTAAGTAATCACTTCGCAGGGTTTGCTTAGAGTGTAGCTTTTGAGCAACCTACTAAATTAACCACTGGGTTCTGTTTAACTACTAAAAGGTTGATTTATTTCCTGTACACTGCATGCAAATACTAAAAGCACCCTCGAGTATGTACGTACCAACCACCAGGATCAGAGCAGTACTTGTCAAATCCACGCACTGAAAAATCACCGGCAACACTAAGAACAGCGAAGTAGTTAAAATAAATTGATGATAGCTGGGAGTGACTTGCTTTGGAAGCATTCAGTGGTCACATTTTCAGACTTTAACCATAAAAGGGAGCAAATTTTAAGTGAAAGATGAGGTTTCTCAGCAGTAACCTGGTTTTAAACCAACAAGAAGCCAATCACCCATCACTCAGGAAGGGATCTGTGGGAAACCTGGAAGAGCTGGAGATCCCACAACAAAGCCCATTTCCTCTAGCCCCAACCCAAAGGAGTATTCACAATTAAACAGGGATTACTGGAGTAAATAAATCCTGCAGGGCTGGGCTGAAAAACACTTCCTACTCTTCTGAGTTTTGCTGTATACAACTATCTTCTCTGTTTTCTTCTGTGAGAATATCTTTTACTTCTGTGCTTTTGATTTCTGTGTGTGAAGATGATTCACCTCCTGGCTCCCCCTTGCCCCCACCAGCTTCTTTATGTCCTGTGACCTTTAAAGAAGCATTAACCTCATGCTGCTGTGGCACCAAAGAGACTGGCTCCAGCAGTCCTGTTCCTGGGTTCTCTGTATCCAAAATGGGCACTTCTGTGGTGTCTGCGTGTTCAGCAGCACTCCGAGAGGAGCTCTGTGGCCCCACCTCCACTGGGATGGCGTGGCTATTCCCTGCTCCTCCTTCCTTCCCAGCCAACCTCCTGCCTTCCGACACATTTGCTGTGTGTTCCTCTGGCTGCAGCCTCTCACTTCCACAGCTTCCCACACCCGTGTACCACACGCTTTGCTTCACCTCCACCTCTGCCTTTGCCTCCCGAGGCGGGTGTGAGCTTTCCACCAGCCACTCTGCTTGTGCCCCCCTGGACACACTCTCAAAACTCGTACCATCTGTCCCCAAACACGAGGATGGTCTCTCCTCCTTGAGTTCCACACAATCTGCTGCATCTTCGCTCCTCATCGTCTGGCTCACCTGGATTTCTGCCACAGCCACTCTGCTCAGTTCACTGTTCCCTCCATTGTCCTCTTGCAACTTTAGTATCTCCCCCTCACAGATCTTTAAGTTCTCTGGAGCATCTGCTGGTATCTCAACTGCCACCATAAGCAAACTCCTTATCTCATTCACATCATCAGGAGATTTACAACTCTTTTTTTCCAACCTGCATTCTCTTTCAGGACTATCCCCAAACCCTCCTTTCCCTGTGTTTCCATGCTGGGAAACAACCCTTTTCTCTGTACTTGCTCCTTGCACACTGCTTTCTTTTTTACCATCCTCTTCAAACCCTGTTCCTACTGCATTTTCACTCTGAGATAATTTTTCCATAATTTCTTTTTCTACCTCACTTTTCTCTTCAGCATTCCCTGAAAGTTCTGCTTCTGTTACACTTTCATGTGGGGAAGTCAGCTTTATCTCCAAAACTTCTTCCCGTGCTTTGCTTTCTTTTTCAGTGGCACTGACAAACGCAGCATCCCTTGCCATTCGACTCGCCGAAGTTGCCTTTTCCTCCGCTGCTCCTTCACGTACCTTCGGTTCTTTTTTAGGGCTGGATCCAAAATTTTTCATTGCAGTGTCAGTCCCAGACGCTACTTTTACCTCCAAAGCTTCTTGTGGTGCCTGGAGTTCTCTCTCAGCGTTCATCACACACTCTGGTTCATTCTCCACAGCATTTTTCCCCTCTGCAACTCCCTGTTTTGTGTGGGCAGCTGGAGGGGACTCCTGTTTCTCACCAGTGTCTGTACCAACCACTGCTTCACTTCTGCTGTGATCACCAGCTGCATTACCAGAGGCCTCTTTGTCTGATGACTTTCCTTCCTCAGCATCCTTCTCCCAAGCAATTTTTCCCGTCACAACGAGCGTTTCATCCCCCTGGCTCTCCGTGTCCGACACCTCAGCTCGGGCGGCCGAAGGTTTCTTGGCAGGGGTCGTCTGTGCTGAGCCCGAAGGAGTCTTCAGCTCTGCCAGGCTGGACACGCTCTCACAGGGCAAATTCAGGTTATCTTCAAAGAGGTTGTGCTTCTTCAGAACGGCAGCTTCTTTTATCACTAAATAAAACAGAAAGACAAACTGTTCTGAAAAGACTCACAGAGGGACATGGAAGAAGGCACAGTGTTTTCTCGAGTTTATACTGCCCATTTTGATGTTACAGACAACAGTAATTTTCATTTTCAACTTGCTTTTAAGCTCACATTTCTTTTCTGGGGGTGGTGATTTTATCTGTTTTAATTAATGGCGCTTCAATATTGACCTAAACATTTCTGAAACAGAAAACTACCAGAGGACCTACAATGTACAAAGGTAATGCTTCAATGCAGAAGGATTTACAGTGAATATGTGAATAAGTGTGTCCTTGTTACAGTAATTATTACACTGGTATTTTGAGTGATAGCAAGGGTCTACGAAAACCTACTGTGCAATACCTCTGCTTGTCATTTATCCAGTGTATAGACAGAAGGCAGATCCAGAGAGATACAAGTATTTTGTAAGTATTTATATTTCTGTATATTACATTTATTATGAATAGTTCAGTTTTCTGACACAAAAACAGAGGGTACTGCACTGGCATCAGTGAGGTACTGCAAACTGCATCCAGCAGCTCATTTCACTTGGGGAAATTAGTTTTGCTGCATTAATCTTTGTAATTGTCTTAGTCTTGCAGTTGGCACAGTCTTGCCATTTAGTCATCACCAGATCTTTGCAAATAAGGGCATAATTTCCCCCCTTGGCCCAGGGAATTGAGATCAACTGAAGTTGGCATAATTACATTTTGTTAGAAAAAGCCTTGTGCCAAGCCACCACTTCAAGCTTCCCAGGTTTAGTAAAGTTGCCCCATAACTCAGATTTTAGGGCTTGCCACACATATTTAGTGAGCTAAATAGTGTCTTGGGGAAAGTGGGGCCAGGGTCTGAAACAGCCAGGGGAGGACTCTGGGAAGCTCTGAAGGAAGAGCTCATGGGCTGCAATGTCATCGCTGTCACCTCAAGAGTGTTCTCACCTTTCAGGGCCTCTTCAAGAAGTGTCTGATATAAAATCTCCTCATACACATTCTCTACTTGGATCACACTCGTGTAATCAGCAAAAATGTACTGCTCGTATTTCTGGAGCTCCTGTGCAGAAGAAAGGAACAGATATAGAAAACCCAGGGATTCTGAGAGCAGCCAAACACCTTGGAGATCCATCCAGCAGGTCTTGCAATGCTCCATTTGAACTATGACTAAGTAACTACGTATGCCCACAATCTATTATGTGCTTATCGAACAGTATTCCTGCAGTACAGCCACACTTAAAAGTGTTACAGATCGCTGCCACCTGAAATAAACAGCTGCTGAGGAAATGCCTCATTAACTTGTTTGTCCAAGGAGGCAAATCCCCAGTGCATGGCAGATACAGGGTTTGGTTTTGTTTTTCTAATAGGTGTGTAACACTTTTAGCTCAGTGATTTGTATACAAAGGCTGTCTAAGACAATAACTGCATCACTGTTATTAAGAAGCTGCTTGGTGGTCTATAAAAAGTAAATTGGGTGACCTTCCAGAAGAGGCACCTAAATAAAAACACCTGGAGATTTTCAAGGGAAAGGTCAGAACTTGGCTGGGCCTGTCAACTGTGCCACACTTTCGCTTCCAGAGCTGGCTGCTCATTTCTGCAGAGGCTCAAACACAAAAGGCTTGTGGGAAATCAAATAGAAAGGGCTTGTGGGAAGTTTGCACCACCACAGCTCCCTCTGTCCTATAAGATAGAGACACGAGCTGTCTCCACAGATATTCCAGGTGATGAAATGCTTGTCCCCGTGCGTAGACACCCTGTCTCAAAGGCACTGCTGACACTCTACGAGAAACTATTATTTTAGGGACGCTAAGAAAAGTAGAGGGACATACAGAAAAGAGTGGTTTTAAAAATACTCTTGGAAGTTTCAAGCTTTAGTATTCCATAGTTTAAAGACCTGCAAGCATAACTTGGCAAAAGAATTTGGTTTTTAACTTGGCTTGGAAACTGAAACAAGCTGGAGAGCAGAAACCGGAGCAGCACACATGGGTGAGAGCTCCCAGCATCCAGGAATGGATGGATATCACTGGAAACAGAAGGGCAGGGAGGCTGGGATGGCTTAGGCAGGTATAGTGACAGTGCCAGATGGCACGCACGGGCTTCCAGAGGGTTCAGAATATTTATTCTGAGCCAAGGTGAACAGCATTCCAACAGGCCCCTGATGCTGCCACACTGATAACATCTACCATCTCCCTCAAACAGTGGCAGCCACATCTGCTGACTACTAACATACCCTGTATGATTCAGGGCAACAGAGACCATCTCTGTGTGATTATTTCTTGTTTGTTGACTCAACGCTTCCATTTGAAAGCACTGACAGCAAGGGCATAGCCTGGCGCTTGCCGCTCCTGCTGCCTCAGGAGCCTTGGGCGCTGAACGAGGTCGTTGGCAGAGGCTGTGCATGTTCCCAGCCATGTCTTGGGGTGCTGCTGAAGAGGAACGAACACAAGGACAAGCTCATCACCTAGATCCCAACTGCCCAGGGGAGTCCAGTTTGGCGGACTTCACATCTCTAGGGAAGAAAGGAACCAGGGATGGGCAAAAGACTGCAACTACCTTTGAGCAAGCAAGCTGTACAAGTTTCCCTGTTTCCTGAAATCTTCCTTGTGCCCCACACCCACCCAATCCATGAACTGGCCAATCTGAGCCTCCTTTGGCCAAGTAGGCAGCCAACCTGCACAACTCTCTGGGAGAACACAGCTACAATGTTAAGGACTTACTAACAAGGCATTATTCCTTCCCTGCCTTTTATTATCGGGGTTGGGTATTTTTAATCCCAGAAACCTACTGGTTTGCATGTTGAAGCCAGGCTCTTCTGCATTGTGGGCAGGGTAATCTGTACCAGCGCTTCTTGGAATATCTTCTTCCTGATAGTGCTGCTGTCATAGTCATATTGCTGTCAGAACACAGAACAGAAACAAGCCCAGACGTGCTTGGGGTTATTAAACACTCACACGAGGAACTGGTTCTTGTTAGCCTGTAACTGGTGCATCACAGGTGCACTCAGGGGTTTGAACTGCCATGCAGGTTGTTCAAGTTTTTGCAAAACCACTATAAAATCTAGATTTCTGGCATCTCTTTCCATTCTTTTTTTTTTTTATACCCTTAGGCTAGAAACAGCCCCTGATTGCCCTCCCCAGGTATTTCAGCACCGCTTTTTCCGAGAGGAACGAATTCTAGGGGCGGGCTAATTATACAGTTAATTAAAACTTTTATATCCAGATTCACAGCATCATAATAATCTGATTTAATTGCAATTAAAGGGACTGCACATGCAAGTACTTTTAAAAGGCTTTGCCCAGAACTAGGTGTTACCCTTCAAAGGAGCAGTTTGCTACATGCCACTGAATCAGTATTTCCAGCTGGTTGGTAGGAGATATCTCCTTTCAAATACAGAGATAAATTCATACAAAATATATTCCCTTTTCCTAAAAAGGCAGAACCCAAGGACTTCTTGTCCAGAAGTGCTACACGAAGGTTACCTTCAGCACCCTCAGCTTGACTTTTTCCATGGTCGTTGCCACTTTGGCCGAGTCTGCCTGGTGACTCGGAGAGAACAGCTGCCCAAAAGTGTAAACTGCATTTTCCATCAGCTAAAAAGAACCACGGAAAAGATCTGTTAAAGACCAGTAACATAAAATTCGTGCAAACATGATGAATGTAACTGTTAACTTAACTTGTGTTTTTGAAAAGGTGAAACAGAGAAAGGATAACGGGCCTAAGATTGATAAATATTTCAAGTACTTTAAATGATTGTGGAAGGGGTAGAAAAGCCTCGTTTAGTTTAGATTGTTACACTCAGTTTTGGAATGGGAAAGCAAAAAGAAGATTATCTAATGCAAAAAAATATGAAAGTGTAACTCCCTCAATGTCTATCTCGAGTTTACAGCAGGTCAATACTACAAGTCTGCTCATGTAACTGAACAGTTCTATCAGCAAACACACTCAGAGTAGATTAATTTATATTGTCCAAAAATTTTCTGCTGCATTTCAGTTTTCTGAAGGACAACATGCACTGAAAATGCTGCAATAAATAAAGAAAATTAAGCCTTGGTATCACTGTCCTGCTGTTTTCTTGTACAGATTTAAACACGTCACCACCCAAAGTGATGGTAACACAGCCAAAAAGTAGAATTGATTATCTACATATAGAGACCACAGAAAAAACTTATTATCCCTAATAAGAAGACTCCCATTGACCCCTACCATTAATCATTAATAAATAATAATAATACTGCAGATATTTTTAAGATAATTAATCATTAGCTTTCCTTATAATACAAATAATAATCAGCAAAAATCACACGGAGTGCAATAATTTCTCACAGAATTATGTTGAGCTGGCATTTACCATATTTTCAGGTTATCTAGAGATTCATTAAAAACATGAAACCCCTGCTCTGAAAATGTATTTCAGAGAAACAGTCCTGCAGATGTTAGTCGTGCCTATTTAATGAGGTTTTGCCATTTTTTAGCCGTTTCCATTCAAATTGCAAATGTTCTGACTGGAGATGCCCACGGGGCTGTCCATTCATGCCTGTTGAGAAGCGTGCTCCTAAATTTCCCAGAACTGGCCACTAGAGGATGCCAAGTTCCCAAGGCAAGGAATGCTGCTCCACCTCCGCCCGAGTCAGGGCTAAGCCAAATGCTCCTTTTAATTCAGACAACACGAACACAGACATGGCTGATTCTACTCATTAACAGAAGAAACGTCCATGGCCACAAAGGGAAACTCCTCACTATTTTTATGAGGAAAACACCAGCCTTTCAAAGAGAGAGATGCAATAACAGCATTTTTAAAACAACTCGTGCTATAATTGAACTTACTTCTTGTTAATTTTGACTCATGCACTGTTTAGAAAAAAAACACTGCTTGGTTTTATGGAATTTATCTTCTGTCTAGTTCTTTCTCTTGACTCATGGTCTTCACTTACTGAAAGACACTTTATTTGGCAGCTTTTTTGAATGGTCTCTCCCTGAAAGACCCAGACATGAAATCAGAATTTTATTTTTGAATAATTCTTTGGCTGCTGGTCATGGCTGTACTTAGAAGTGCTGCTCTTAGGAAAACTCTGCCCCAGAACTGTGCTAGACACTTGTTTTCCATATTCATAACTCCCGTTCCACAGACCTGGACCAGCTCCTGGTTCACAAGGTTCCTGACTACAGGATTTAGTTTCCCAACCATGGATTAAAATCACAGGATTCAACTTAGAGCTACAAGGGCAAGTGTGTCTTGTGATCTGGCAACTGAAATAAGTCTGCTGGCCAGCTCCTAAGAGTCTTCTGGCCAGGCATCCAGAAGGAATGAAAGCCAGGCATAATTACAGCCTATACCAATACCCACAAGAGGGAACAAAGAAGTGGAGTTCATTTTTCACCTGAAATGATGTCACCACTTCCCCCAATCCCCTGAAAAGGGAAGATGGATAAAGCACCTCCATCTTCAGACATCATCTGTCTTCAGGTAATTGCCAGTTTCTAACATTAATTTGCTTTATTTTACATTAATGAGAAAATAAATGACCAAGGAGGAGACATTCCGTTTTGGTAAAATATATTTAAGACCCTTCCTGAAAAATCCACCCTTGGGAATGGGAATCAGGTAGATTTTAGCCAGCCCACTGGTTACAAGCACAGTTTTGTCGGGTGCTGAGACACTGGGAATTCAGACCAGGAAAGTTCAGGGGAAGAGATGATCCATCCAAAACTTTCGTGCCTTGCTGAATGACTCTCACACACACAGCCTCCCAAATTCAAATCCCAAGGAGCTCCCATATGATCTCCTCAGGTTTTGTTCTCTCTGCTTTGACTGAGAGAGTCTCTGGGACTCGTGCACAGCTTTTATCAAGATCACTTCCAAGCAGATTAGCAGGACAATCCTGACCTGTTCTCCCAGGAGGAAAAACTGGATTTTACAGTACCTCTTGCATGAAGTTCTGTGTCCTCTGAATCACAAAATCAATGTGATAGACCTTGAAGCGACTCTTGAGGTCCTGAAGGAGCTCCTGGAGGAGGTTCACCTTCACGTAGCAGGGCTCCATTTTCACGGAGTTGAAGGGCAGGTTCATGAGCTGATCCATGTTCTTCATTCCAGTGCAGGAAGAACAGGGTTCCAGGGAAAGCAACCAGAGGTGAATTTTTAACAGAGAATGTAACAATTTGGCCTTAAACCAAATTCTGTAATCTACCCTCTAGCTGCACAAATACCACTTGACTTTCTAAATGATAAACCCAAGCGCTAACTTACTTGCACCTGGGAAAGCAAATCCCGCTCTCAGCCAAGTTCTAGCCAGGAGGTCCTTGCTCTAATAAAAAGGCTCCAAACATACTTTGTCTTACCTCCTTGAGCTTCGTCATGTCATTGGTCTTCTGGAAGCCCTGGATGATGTCGTTAACCTCTTTATCAAAAAGCGAGCGGACCTCCGTGAATCCCGAGCTCACGGGGCCCATGAGCTCCTCGAGTATGGAGGCGAGGAACGGCTGGATGTTCTCCACACAGCACTTCTGGGCAGGCTCAGAGACAGTGGCTGGAGGGTCACACAGCAAAAGGGTTGCATTTAGAGATACCGTGACAAAGTAACGGGAACTGACCTACTCCACAAGGAATTCAAGGGTTCCGCAGCTTTCCCTGGAGTTACACCTCCACAAAGATGCTGAGGGTGGTGAAAGGAGAGCTCATAGTTTTATGAGTGACAAAGAAACCTCTTTTCTCATGCCTCACCTAAGGGAAACAGCAGCAGATGGGGCACTGTGAGAGCGGAGGAAAGGGCAGCTCTAGGTGTCGATTACCACTAATTTATTTATTTATTTGCCAGCTTAAGCAACACCAGTAACGTTTTCCCTGCTTTGTAAACTCACTTGTATGTTCAGCACAAAACTATGATTACCTCACGTTAGTTTAAAACCACCTAGGAAGCCCTTGGGTTTCAGAGCTCTTTGGTAGCCTATGAATTTGTCACATAACCAGAACCTGGCTTTGTGGTGCATTCCTAGAAATCAGGTCAAAACCACTCCTCTTTTAATTATGCTCATGTGACCTGTACCTTCACTACCTAAGGCTGTGCAAGTCAAAACGAAAGCAGAATGAACAACTCTAATCAGGCTACTCAAAACCTGTCAGCTCCAGCCTGACAAGATCGTGTTTTCGCAGATACAGCGGCCAGAGGTGTCAGTTCCCAGCACAGGCAGTGGAGGCTGAAAGCATTTGTTTGCTGAAAATTGGTGTCTCCAGTTGGATTTTTTAAAACACACAAGGATTTCAAAACAATGACATCTGATCATTCAAGCAACACAATGGGAAACTTTAAAAAAATGCCCCAATCACAGCTGTTTCTCCACTAACCTTTGATTTTTCCAGCTAAGAAGTTCTTAGAGTCCAGAATCTGATCCATGTCTGAACGAATGGTTCCTTCAAGAGATTTTGCAAATTCTCTGCATTCTTCTTTCAAGGTACTTAATCCTTCTGCCACTTGCTGCTGGACTAAGCCATAAGTTTCTTCTACAATCTAAATCCAAATTAAATTAAGAAGCAGAGATCAGAATCAGCACCCACAGGGAGCTGCTGTGAGAAACAGCTACTCCAAGTCTCAGTACTTACACCAAACCAGGCCCGCTTTCTGTCGTTCCTCTTCCCCTTCATTTTAGGCAGGATCATTGTCTGAAGGTTAGGCAGGAGTTCCTCCATCACAAGGTTGCTCAGGATCTGTAAGGTCAGAATGGCATGTTCACACACTGCTCTCCACCTGAAAACTGAGCACCTGCATCACAGTGATGTGCACAGGCAACCTCAAATATTCAGGGGCTTAGCTATCCCAGGCTACCAGGAGGACTGGATTTAAAGCATTAGGAAAGCCTGAGGGAAGCTCCATCTAAAGCAATTTTCACTGTAAGACTTTAAGAGACCATTCATCAACCAGCAGCAGATGAACCACGATGCCTGCTAGAATTCACAGCATGCTATTATGGAATGGCCATGTGCAAATCAGTGGAGCTAAAATAATTGATTTCAAGTCAGAAATCCGATCAAAAACACTGAAAAGTCGTTTTGCTGACTGCTGCTCCCCCAAACTGAGCTCGCTCTGGGATGCCCCCACCCTCCCAGAGGAGATATCATGGCAGAGAAATTGTTCTGAGGAGTCATCAGACAAAGGATATTTCTGACAGGAAGATCACTGGCCAAAAAAAGGAAGATATGACTGAACCAATTTGAATCAGCACTTTTTTGGGTGAGCACCAACTTCCCAGTTTAAATAAGAAAAGCAGGAGATCCCAAGAAAAAAAAGGATAGAGGAGAGAAGTGGAACCCAGTAATGTGGGTAATCTGTGAAACAAATAATTCTACTCTGCATGATTTTTTTAATTAACTCTTGTTTTCAAAAAATGTGTAAAATGATCCAAAAGACTTATTAGTTCCAACCTAATCCTAAGGCAAAATGGATGGAATAAATAGCTGTTGGAGTTTGTGAAAGATTTTCCAAGCAACTTCTTTTGTCACTAAAAGACAACTATACTGGTCTAAAACCAGTAAAAATTCCACACTGTAGAATTCATATACATTCAGATCTGCTCTGCAACACCTCCAGATTTTTGAACAAAACCTGTATGAAATCTGTAACCCAAGAAGGTATTTGGTGACAAAGCTGCACCACAGCAGCAAGGCAGGAGGAAGAAAAGAGACCAAGGGACTTCTACACAACAAGAGTTTGTGATGGAATGTAGGAAAACTGAGGAAAAGTTATCACTGCCCCGTTTTTTGATTTTCTCAACTGACAC
The DNA here is from genome assembly GCA_013399855.1 of Oxyruncus cristatus. Taxonomy (NCBI): domain Eukaryota; kingdom Metazoa; phylum Chordata; class Aves; order Passeriformes; family Cotingidae; genus Oxyruncus; species Oxyruncus cristatus. The sequence goes on from VXAY01003218.1 coordinate 1,004,452, forward strand.
TGAGCACTTTTATGCCTCAAGCACATTTTCACTTTGGATTCAGTGGTTGCAGAAGAGACCCATCACCCTTTGATCCCAGCATCTAACTGCCAGTATGGTCTGGCAGATGGTTCCAATCAGAAAGGAAAGACACTGGACTGGAAATACAGATGATACGAATCTGGGGAGTAGTCCACAGGCTGGCAAGCAAGGCTGTTATTCAGAGGGACCTGAAGAAATGGGTGGACAAAAACCTCAAGAAGTTCAGCAAAGGCAAATGCCCAGTCCAACATCTGGGATGGAACAAATCACAGAGAGACAGAGCAAGCCCAGGAAAAGGCCGACAAAATGCATCTTAAGGTGCTGTACATTTCTCACTTACTCTGGGTAAAGGATGTGCCCAGAGAAGCTCTGGCTGCCCCATCCCTGGAAGTGTCCAAGGCCAGGCTGGAGCAACCTGGGCTAGTGGAAGGTGTCCCTGCCCAGGGCAGGGGACCACTCTGTGATTCTGTGATTCTTTCTCACCAGTTCCAGAGGAGTCTCACAGAGTACACAGCCCTCCTGGCTCTCCCGTGGAGCCTGCACAGGGTTTGTGCTCCGTGACGAGCATTTGAACCCAGCTCTCACTGCTTCAAAACAGCCCAGCACGGTCCACGGTCAGGATCACGGCCCTGATGCTCCCAGCTGCTGGCTGAGCCAATACAGGGTGCAGAGACACCCCCCAGCTTTCCCTTTTCATCATGTCTCTGCTTCTTCACTCATGTCAGTGCTTCCTGGTGCTGAACCTCGTGTTTTACAGCTGCTGGGGCGAGTTTGAGGCAGCAACACCCGGATGGGGCAATGGCAGGAACTCAGACAGCAAAAGTAAGGATGGGCTCTGACTGTGTGTCAGTGCTACACAAAGCATGAACAGCCCCTACAGAAACGTAACACACAGTACTCTGATATCCCTCTGGTACACCTACAATAGGCAATACACTGCTGTCGTAGCTTCATTTACTGAAGTACTTACAGATTATGCCACAGCAGCACTTCAGATTCAGCAAATATATTTACTGGCATTCTGCAGGGATTTTTACAGCAACAAATTGCAGCCTGCTGTGTTCCAAACCACTCACTTAGCTTGGATATTTGCCTAAAATAATTAGTGTGTTTGGTCCAAGCAGGCATGAGAACACACTACACTTACAGAATGAGTTATTACTAGGGAGATAATAGTGGAACTAGGCTGGATGTCTTCTGATTACAGCTCTCTGGAGGTATATGGGCTATGAGTAAGTTGTTGGCAAGCAAAAGGAAAAATAAAACATGAAATGAAACCAGCATTATAATAGCTCCATAACTGGAGGGAGGAGGGGAGAAGAGAAAACTCTCACTCCCTCACAAGGAAGGATGGAACTCCTTGTAACGAGGAATTTAATATCAGATGTTCGCAGGAAACTTCAGTCCCTGCCATGATGGCACTGGGAAAGACACGGTTTACAGATTTTTCTCTGGTTTGCACCAATTGCAGCATTTCAGAGGTAGGCTGCTCCTAAAAGAATGATCTGGTTTCTTAAAACAAAACCCTCTCTATCAGTTTGTTTTTCCATTTTCCCAAAGGGAAGCCAGATTTCATCAAGGAAAACACCCAGCAGCTGGTACTGAAGTAAACAGTTGCTGCTGAGTGCTCAGTGCTTTGGAAAAAGAAATATAAATCAGGGCCCAAATGTCTCAACTGCCCTAAAAGAGACGTGGAGTGATGCCAGAGGGATTGGTGGAGTTACATCATATACCATCAGTGCTTCAAAGCCACACACTCAGGTGCCCAAATATGGACCCAGACCATTTCTGCAGATTATAGTACACAAATTTTGGGTGTTTGAGTGTGATCGTTACTATGCAAGACTGTTTCAGAAGTTTTTATTAAAAAAGAATTATCACTTCCATGTGAGTAGGAAGTATCTTAAAATCTCAGGTATTTCTACCTACTAAGTTTTCTTTTTAAAAATGCCATTTTTTCCCCAAGAGGCTTTACAACCTTCACTGTGCTCAGAGCTGCCATATTCAAAGCCAAAAACACCCCAGGATTATATTCTTTTACCTCTTTTTCATTGCCAGTTATCATTTCCCACGTCCCATAGTGGCCTTTCTCCTGCCGGAAGAACTGAATGGCTTCTAAGAACGCCTCGACTTCGTACGTGGTCTGCTTGAGGAAATCTAGGGAAACCAAAGAGGGACACAAGAGGATTTGCCCATAAATAACACTTAAAAAACAACCCTCCTTTTTTGATCCATCCTCCCATTCCACATGCATCCGGCAGCAATGTTTTTAAATCATTTCCTAAGCCTGAGTGCCTGAAGACCTTGAGCTTTCCTTAAGGTTTTAAACTATCCCACTGCACATATGAACTATCACAGGCCATCCCATGCAAGCTGGGACGCTAAACCAACACCAGCAAATGGAGGAAGAGAAGAGTTTTATGGCACCAGACCTTGTCTGTGTAGACTTTGATAAGGCAGCATTAACCTGTGAAAGCTCCTCCTCTACGTTTACACCTGTGAGCAATGTAGCATGGCACATATGAAGACTAAACATCGTGTACCAGGGCCAAAAGTTGGGAATTCTCCCTCTTCAGTTTAACATAGTCAGCTCATTGTGGCATATTGTGTGCCTTGATAAATTACTAAAGCCCGAGTTAACATTCCCCGATATATTTTAGTTCCTTTGTTTTATTAGGAAACTGATGATAGAGATGATTTTTCATGGACGTCCAACAAAACAGACCTAGACAAGGTAAGCACAGTGCTCATACCAATTTGCACAAAAACTTCTGGCAGCACCGTGCTGCTTTCCCTAAATATTTCAGGAATGTTTAACCACAGCTCTGGAGTAGCTGGTTATTGTCCAAGGCCACTGCTGCTGGATGGTTGCAATTCCCAAAAGAATGTGGTAGCCTGGGGACACCCTGTTGGACAAATGAGCCTCTTCGCCTCAAAATGTGGAAAAGTTCCCTGGAGAAATGCGGCTGCTTGACAAACCTGAGTTAAAAACCACCACCCAAACACTTCAGGGATTGAAGTGCCCGTGTCTTCACTATGAAACAGAGCTCCAGGAGTTTTATTTTACAGGAAAAACAAAGCCACAAGGGTTTATTGCCCCCCTCCAACATTATCTACTGCAGTCTTGATCAGCTGAAGTCCTGTTGTGTTAGGAAGAAAGGAGGGAAGAAAAAGAATGTTGATTCTCTCAAAGGTAATTATACTGCTTTAAAAGTTCCTGATACATATAAACATTTGTGATGTGAAGAGTCAGGGATTAAGTCCTCAAGCTTTGCTTGTCAACCAACACACTTTATTTTGGCTCCCTCACAGAGCTTCTAAAGAGAGCAGCTTTACAGGAGGTTTGCATAAGTGCCAAGGGCAATACAGGGATTATACAAATTACGGGAAGCATGGAGGATAACACTACAGTAATGCCTGAAATGTCTCCTCCATGTGCTTTAACAAAAGCAACAGCTACAGAAACCTACAATTCATTTCATCAGGGCTTCACCCTTGAAGCTTGAAAATGACTGCTTGAAAACAGCCCTGTAGAGATTTCATGTGTGTGGGGCAATGAGGCCTCAGATCTGCTGAGAGCCCAAATGCCAGAATTTGGCTTTTCAGAGTTTCCCCCACCTGCAATGACTGCAGGAAGGGTTGTTACACACACTGAGGGGCACTGAACCCTCCCAGAGCCACTCTCTAGATACTGCTCTTGATTTGCAGATATTTGGAGATCCAAAGAGATCACACAAGTTCTCCAAGCTCATACGATGATAAAACCAGAAAAAATCTGCCAAGTAAAATCCCAACCCTGCCTTCACTGCCACCCCACAACTTATACAATTTTTCATACCAAGTCACAAACCAGGACGCTCAAATATCAGTATTAGTTGTAAGTCAGGCTGTTCACTGCCAAGAGAACACCCTCTGACCACAGCTTTAATGAAAGCATGGAGCGTTCTACCTGAGGAACTGGTGGAGCGTGTCACCTGAAAGCTTTAGTCCTCCCAAAGTTAAACTCTGAATATTCTGAGGAGCACAGGGCTGGGTTTGGCTGGAGGAAGGGAGAACTGCAGCTGCCACAGCCCTCTGGTCGTGACTCACATGTTTTCCTTCTTCACAGCTGTGCTCCCTCCTAACCCAAAGGGCTCAGTCTTGGACCTGCTGAGATGGGGATGCGCCAGTGCTGACAAGAATCTGCTCTCTAACATCATCAAGTTTTAAACTCCAAGCTCAAGGGAGTATTTCCTCTCCATTCTGACTGCCCCCAAAGCCGTGGAGCAGTGGGAAGAAGGTGCTAAAAATCCAAGAGTGATTCATTTGAATAGTTCATGAGAAAAACATCAAGCTGTAAGTGCGATAAAATCCCAATCATGCATTCTTTCCTATGCCAGTAAACACAGGAGACAAACACAATTATGGCAGCCTTGCTACAAAACCAGCTCAAAGTAGAAAGGGAGCTTTATCCTTCAAGGCTACTGCTTAATTTAGGCAATTTCATTCTCACTTTCCATAGGAGGAAAAGATTGCATCAGGGATAAGGCACTGAACAACCAGATCCAGCCAGTGTCGGGCTGTGCAGAAGCTGCTGGCGAGGCACACGAGACAGAGGCACATTCATGGGATGGGGCTCAAGAAAAGGGAATTGTACCCCAGCTGAAAGGAGCTGTGCTGCACATCCTCCACCATTCCAGCAGGGAAGAGCCAGGCCTTCTGTGCAGCACGTCCAGCAGTTCATGAAGGGGCTGCAGGACGGCGGCTGCCTTGGCAGGCACAGCAAAGCCAGGAAAACAAGGAATAAGCTGTTGGGGCAGCCCTGCCTGTGTGACAGAGGGAGGATGGGGCGTGGGAGAGGGAAGCAGATGCTGCAGCTGCAAAGGGGGCAGGTGGTAAAGCCCAGTGGTATCAGGAACGATTGTTCTCCAGGAGAAAGGACGACACATGCTCCCCTCTCCTGAATGCCCTCACAGGGGCTTCCCTCCAAAAAATGTGGCACCACTCAGGACTGATGCATCTGTCCTGCTGTTTGGAGGGAGTGCAGCACGTTAGGGGAGCTTGGTGTTGTGGTGGCTGTGGGTATTACTTACCCAAATCCCACACAAATCTATGAAGTTTACTGAATGTCCTCCTGCAAAAGGCTGGTGAGGCTTTACAGGTACCCAAACTGATGCTGTGTGCTTAATCCAGGTTGCTCTGCCCTTGGAAAATCACCCAAGTGCCTTCTCCAGCTCCCAATGAATGTAACATCCATTTATTTTTGGAGATTAAAACAAAATTCTGTTTAATTTTAAAATAAGACAACCCACCGAGACACTCGACATACCAAAACGTGGAGCCCAATTTTAACAACAGGTAAGATATGGCTACCCATAGATTCCTTTCCTAAACACAACAGAGTAACTGCTTTAAAGCCCCTCTTGAAAAGATGGAAGCACATCTGGAAGCACCATGGCTTTATGAATTTCCCCAAATTTGCACATCTCAGAGGCACGTTCAGTTTGTCCAGGACTGCGGAAAGCTGTCTGTAGGAAGGAGCTTTCCTGCAGCCTGTACACAGATTCAATCTCTCTTCTAAAAAAAAAATATTATCTCAAACCTTAACTCATCAAAACAGTACCCAGAGACCCAGCCTGTGTGTCAGACACATACTGAGAGCACCTGCAGCCAGTGCACAAGAGTTAACTTAGAGGGTCCTGTTCCTATTTCCAGCTGTATCCTGTGTTTGGTCTGCTGTAGGACTTGCAGTCTCCTAAGCAGGTGCTCCAGGCTGAGCTGCAGCTCGTCCTGTCCCTTGGCAGGTGACTGTTTGGTCAGTAAGTAGGAACTCCTCAGGTCCAAGTTCCTGGGAGCTCTTCCAGCAGGCAGGGCAGCTGCACCTCTGTTTGGAGGTGACATGTTGCTTTAGCCCCTCGGGACAGGTTCTCTGGGCAGTTTTTCTGCCTCACCAACACTTCTTGTGTGTGTCCCAAGGCAGCAGAGGAAATTCATTGCCCTGGTGAGTTTGGTCTCGTCCATGGCCATAAATCAACTGGTCTTACCTCAGTCAAAACACTGGAGAGCTCCGTGCAAAAACTCCTTTAAATAGACCCCGTTACCAGCAAGGATGAGTGCTGAAGCTGCCTCTGGCTAAAACTGGACTTCCAGCAAATCCAGATAATATGTGATTTTGAACATTCCAGTTCAAATTGCAGATCTGTATGTACTGCAGACTGCTGCATGGGGCTGCTGTTGGTGATGTCTGATCACTTAGATGATGATTTTTCTTAATTCCAATCAAAGGAAGAAGCCATTAGAACATTTAAATAGCTGTTAAAAAGTGATTACTTCAATATCCAGCTTAAACTCTGTGTCCCTCTAAACAGTAATTGTTATTAGTGGCACTTGGGGACGTGGTTTAGTGGTGGCCTTGGCAGTGCTGGGTTAATGGTTGGATTTGATGATCTTGGAGGGCTTTCACAACCTTAATGATGTCAGGATTCTATTCAAACTCATTATTGCAGCATGAAAGAGGCTAAAACGGTCATCAAACATCAGGACTGACAAAAACAAACCGACTGCCCCTTCTGCAATCCAGTAAATGTCTTCCTCCCTCGTGGGCTTTTCTTGCAATAAATTCATTACTTTTATTGTTAATAACAGTGCAGGGGTATATTGACTGTGGATAAAGTGCTTCAGCAAAGTCAGCTACACCATGGAGAGTATTCTCTGGTTTTACTGCCATTTCTCACCAAAAAAAAAGGGCTTTAAACACCAGCACAGTTCCCAGAACATTCGTGCCATGGCAGGGGATGGGACTGGATGGGCTCTAAGGTCCCTTCCAACCCAAACCATTCCAGGATTCTGTGATTTCCCTGCTGAACTTTGAAGCTGGAGCCTGAGCACCACCTCACACCTGCACAAATGAGTGTCCTCACAGCCCCTAAAACACATCAGGTGGTGGCTCTTCTGCACCACCCCACACTCAATAACACATAGGAAAAAGAGAATCAGCCCAAGGTGAGAGAGGCAGGGAGACTGCAATGGCAATGATGATTTTAGCACATTCATCATCTTGTGTGTTTCAGGATGAATGTCACTCCTCCAGACTGAACACCCTCCCAACAGTGCAGGCAAGCAGGCTGGCTGGAATAGCAAAAACTGAAGGAACTGATGTAGTAGAGCAAAAAGATCCCTGAAAGAGGAAAAACAGTCTTATTTGAAGTGAAATATTCTATCTTATACAAAAAATTCCATATTGTGTCCTACAATATGTCATGAGTTTCACAGCTCCCCACAAGCCTCATCAAAGGTATTTCTAGTGAAATGGTTTTGAATGTTATGACAGCATTATTATTGCTATGGAACTTCACACATCAGTTTGAAAAGTCCAGTTGTGCCTCAGACATGTCTGGGGAAAGACCAGCCATGGTCTCATGGGGATCACAGGAGAGCTGACCTTATTAAACACAAAGCAATTTAATTAATCAAAGTGCAGCAGCTGCTGTGAGAGGCGCCAAGACACAAGTCCTGGTAGATGAAGGACTAAATACTGTCTTCATTTGTACCTTTTCCCACCCCAAATTACCACACAATCCTCCCAAAAGGCCTCACTTTCATCTCAGTGCATGAGGACTTTTTTCTTTAATGTCATGAAAAGCAATTTTCTCCTCAGTTCTGCTTTAATTGCTCCTTCCACATCCAGCAGAAACAGGCAACAAGAAAATCCTTCCCTTCAGCTGCCCCCTCTGGAGAAGAAAAGCCACAAAGGCTCAGAAATCCTTCCAAAGTGCTGTTTGGACTCGTGACAGCTGCTTTGCTCTTATATGGAGATAGATAAGATGTAGATTAATATTTAGAAATATATATATATATATCTCCTTCTGTTAACTATTTCATGGCAGCTTCTCAACCTTTGCCAACACTTCAGTAACTATTCTGAATTATAGTCCAAGAGCTGGTAAGTTCTACGTGTACTATAAATATGTAACATAGGAAGGTTAGAAATAACTGTAAGAACAACTATCGGACAAATTTAGAGTTGAAAATGTGGACACAGAGAATGGCAACCCTAAAAGTCAGAGACAGAGAAAAAAATCTGACCCTGTCCCCGTCGTCTTGATGTGGCCAAGCCCCTCCTGAGCTTAAAACTACATTTCGTGTTTTCTACTTGCCTCGTGTATTTTTTTCTTGTACTTATTTCATGTATTTATTGCTCAAAATAATTTTTGGTGTTGTTCCTGTTGAAAATGGAGATGACAGGATATGGTTTTTGAAAGACCCTCAGCTTCCTGTGTCAGGAGGGTGATTCTCAAGATACGGATGTGAAATCAAACCAGATGAAAGAAAATAAAATGCTGAAGTGAAACTCTGTGTCTCCCAGAATGAGCCACTTGTAGTTTCCTTCTCATCACACAGACTTCCCTCTAGCCCAGCACCAAGGGGTTGGGCCTCTACCCTTTCAGCAGCAAATACTAAGTGAAACACATGCAGGAAATGAGAGGACTTCCAAAAAAACAAATAATTAAATAAAGGCTCGGAAGAAACTTCAGTCCGATTTTCAGGGCATACAAACACAGTGGATTAAAACCTGGAGAAGGGGAAGTATTAGGGCACTGTGAATATTTTGAGCCTTTCCCTCAATATTGCCATTCCGGACTGCCAGAGCATCGCCAGTGCAGGTCACGTGGCCATTTCAGCAGCCAATTTCCCCCAAAATTTGAGGAGTGCAGTTCTCAACATTTCACTGAGAAAATGGGGAGCGAGAGGCAACCAAATAAGTCCAGGCTGTGGATGAAAGTGGAGGAATCACAGAGGTAAGGCAAAGCAATGAATCCCATGCTGCCACCACATCTCACCTGGGAGCAATTCGTTTCCTCCACACTCCACCTCAGTTCAAGCACAGCCTCTTTAAAAACCTGAGTTTTAAAACTAACCATTACATAAAATCCTAAAGAGATGGATGTCTGTGCTCCACAGACATTTGAGAAGAACAGGCTCCCTGGAAGCAGTTCCCCTCTATCCAGCCCCCTCCTCTGAGTCCCAGGGAAGCCGGGCCAGGTCCCCCGGTGCCCATCAGTTTGTTGGGGTTCCTCTGCTCCTCCCTGGGCACTTGTGTTTTCATTAATTAGCCCTTAATCACAGATTTAAAAGCCTTTGATCCACATATTCCATCACTACTAAAGGAAATCATTGTCTCCTCAAACTGCCAAGCCCCCGTCAATGAGTACAAAGGACAAACACAGCAGGAGCATTGGGAGGGGAATGACATGAAAACGTGCCACCCTACATCTGAATCCCATTTCCAAGCGGTGCTTAGTGAATCCAAACGCTTTTGTTCTGACCAGAAATCCCAGAAACACAGGCTGGGCTGGTTATTTATACCAGAGGGACTCCAAAGAGAGGGAAGAGCTGAATGCCAGGGCGGCTCCCAGCGCAGGACCACACGCTGAGTCACTCCAGCTCTGCTCAGGGACAGCTGGGCTGACCTCTGCTTCCTGGGGGAAAACACACTGTACCCACAAACTCCTCCAAGTCCCTGCCTAAAGCCCAGGGAGAAAAGGCAACTTCTGATCAGACATTACCTCTGTCTTTGTCCAGCCCTTGCCAAATGTCCCCTGGCAAAAGTGAACTCTTTTAGAAGAGGTGGGGTGAGTGCTGCCTTGGCTGGTGCTCGTTATCCCACTAAATCACATTCCGTGATCGAACGCAAAGGGTTTTTCCACATTTCTGCTCCCTTTTCAAGTTTATTTAATAAAAACACACAGCCAAATTTAACATCACAGTTCTCACTACCCCCTGTATTGCTGCACGTGCCTGTAACTTTGTCAGATTGTTCAGACACGCGTTTTTTTGCAAATAAGGCTTTAAAAAGTACTAATGAAGTCATGGTTTTCAGTCATGTGAGAATGACTATAAATCAATATGAAGACCTCAGAAAAAGAATTTCACTCCCAGGGCAGAGTTCAGGTTACTGGGGTGCTTGTCTGTGATCATTTTTCCACTTGCAGCACCTAAGCCTCCAGGAGATGATATAACTCCAAGAAATCCAGAAAATATGGGCTCCTGTTTCCTTGTCAGCTGTTAAAACCTTTTTCCTGGTGTAACAGGAGGTCCTAATCCAGACTGTCTTTAGCTGTTAATCACCCTGTTGTGCAGAAATAATGAGGTAGAGAGAATGAGCCTTGAGGAAGGCACTGGGGTGTCACTAAGCATCTTCTGTCAGATAAAAACTTGACCACAGGAAAAGCTGAGAGGGATAAATCCTGGAACAGATGCGTAAATGAGCAATAGCTGAGCCATAAGAAATATAATAAAATGCAGACTTGCAGGCTTTGGAGATGGAAAAGACCTATTAGGTCATCTAAACCCAGCTTTTGCCAATTCAGGATTGGCCCCTAGAGTGATGTGCTGAACTTTAAGAAAAAACCCAGGCTGCCAAAAGCTTTGTCAAGCCTGTTACACTTTGCTCCAGGAGAGAAATTAAAAACCCCAACCAAAGACCTAATGAACAGGCTTCAAGTCCTGGAGTGCCAGGAAAACTTGATTGTGCCTCCACCTCTTTACCAAGCCTCGGTGAGGAGCGAAGTCCAGACAACTTCCACCCTCTACAACTGCCACAGCTAAAACCAGGCTCACCAGAACTGAAAGCCACAGAGCCAGGCTTTGCCCTTGGATTCCTCCAGCAGCTCAACAGAGAATATTCCCTGAGGCTCAAGCTACTTGGAGGTGCCAAGTGAAGGCCTGTTCCTTTTAAACTGCTGTCTGCAGCCTCTGTTTATCCAGCCAGGAAACGGTCTCTGGAGCTGCTTGCTCTGGGAGGCTCTCAGAGCCAGAGGACACACTGTGTCTCACCACCAGGGCTGGAAAGGAGCTGGGGAGGGGGAGCACAGGGTGTCAGGGTGGGGACCAGGAATCCTGTGAAGAAGCACCTGCCACCAACCACTCCTGAGACCACACACACCTTGAGAAACTACCTAGAAATGCAGTCCTGTGTGTTTTCCTCATGGGAATGGAGTCCTAAAGGAGACCAGGAATGCCTCTGGCAGTGCAGATAAGGGAAAAGACATGGCAGCCAAGAAGGATCCGTGGAGGACAGCGAGAGACAGCTGTCTGTGGGAAATGGGGTGAAGCTGATGGCCAGGACACAAAAGTGACAGCTAAAAAACATCCACTGGGACCCACTTCTGTGAGTACCAGGGGCCGTTCACACACTGCACTCACAGTTCATTTATCTACAAGCACAGGCTTCAGGCCCAAGGAGCTGAGATTGCTGGAGAAGTTTCTGAGTGTTCCCATCTCCCACCAAGGGCAGCAAGATCAGACGGGACTCAAAAGTGACACTAAAGGCATGGAGGAGCCTGGAGACCAGTGGGGGAACCAGGACAACTGAAAAGCAGGAAAGCATTTCTTTTTCTGAAGGATCCAACTCATGCAATTTTACAGGAGTAAGGTTTTTATAATCCTAGCAAGTCACAAGTTTTTGGTTTTAGTTTGGTTTTTTTTTTTTAAATTTCTCTAGTCTAACATACTCAAAAAACGAGATTTAAAACTTATCTTTGTGCAATCAATACTGTGTCTTACACACCATTCACGGATCAGTTACAAGGTTTAACCATGGATGGGGCTTGAGCTGCCATCAAAGACCTGCAGAAAGGCCAAATGTTGGATCACAAGTGATACACCACCACAGAAATGTCCTGGGAGACTACACTCCCTCCACACTGTGCAACCTGGTCTCCTATATGCCACGTGGTGGGATTGTTGGGGTGTCCTGTTCAGGGCCATGAGATGGACTCGATGATCTCTGTGTGTCCCTTCCAACTTAGGGCATTCTGTGATTTTATGATGTATGATTCTGGATCTGTGATGAATTTGTCAAGCTTGCAAACACAGTGAGGGTTTGCTGTGCCACATTTAGTAAACACCTCCTATAATTTCATACTGGACCTAAATGGACTGACAGAGAGAGCAACTCCCATGGTCTCTACCCAAACTGACTTCGCTGCGCCCCAAATCCCACCTAACTTTGCTCCCAGCAAAGCAAGAAGCAGGGTTATGTCGATTCATTCCTCAGGGGGCACTCACCGTGGTTGGAGTGTCTCACACAGTCCCCCAGCACGGCGCTGAACTCGCTCTGAGCTCCGGGCTCCGGGAAGCAGAAGTAGCTGTGCCGGGCAAAGGGCTGCCACAGGTACACCGGGAACTCCTTCGGGAGATGGACAAAGGCTGGAGACACCTCCTTCTCGCTCGACCCTGCACAAAAACACACCTCTGTTTGAAAGCTGCAGATTTCTCGGGGTGATTGGCTCTTACCTAGACCTTTGCTAGAGGGAAGTATGAGACATGAAAAAATCAAGTTGCTTCCCAATCCAAGCAATTGGACACGGAGAGCAGGGGGACACAGGCACACTCAGCAGGCACCAACCACTCGCCACATTACACCACAGCAACTTGGTGGCCTCTTGCTTTGTGTGTCCAAGGTGGCCAAAAACTACACAGTTCTGGTAAAATTTCAAAGAAACTCTTTCACTGGATTGCAGCTGCTGGGGAAATGGTTTTCACGGCAAGTAAGGACATTAGTGTGGGCAGCTCTGGTCTCTGCCACAGAAAGACCACAGAGGAGCATATGGACTTCCATACAGAAACAAACTGCATGAAACCATGTTGGAACAGCAGCGCTTCTCTTGGCTCCAGGGTTTCCAAACACACCTGCACCTAAGAACTGTCCCTTTGAGCCCTTGTAGGTGAAGCAAAGAAAGCACCAAGTACCTCCAGTTCCCAGCTGCCCTGAGTCCCTGTGAGTCCCTGTGCACAGGAGCTGCTGGACAACACGTTTAGAGGTGACCAAACCCCATCGTGGGTCACTGCTGTGCTTTGAGAGCCCAGACACAGGAGGGTCATCTCAGAGGGTCTTCAGCATCGCACAGAAAGGGAAAGGGGGCATAAAAGTCTTAACGGAGCCCCTCTTTTTTGGAGGGGAGAGCCACGGGAAGCCCACAAACAGCCTTGGGGTGCTCCATGTTGCTCAATCTCACCTCCTACGGAGCTGTGGTGACACACAGAGGCACCCCCAAGGCCCTCTGACCACCCTATGCCTTGGGAAAGGGTGTAAGGGGGACCCCCCAACAGTCATAACTTTAGGTAGCATGAGACAGGACTTAAAAAATAAATCCTTGTCTTCGCGTTACCCTTATCCCTTGCATTAGGTGTCATTCCATTTTCCAAATCGGACTCTGCCACATGAGATCTGCTCCCTGAAAGCCTGAATTTCCTGCCCGTCTTTGTGCAGTGGGGGCAGGCAGGACCACAGCAGTTCCCATCCCAGAAACAACAAACTCAGCAGCAGCAGCAGGAGCAACCTTCCTGCCCTCTCTGTGGGACTCATTATCAGCTGTGAGTCAACACAGGCAGCTGGCATCTAAAAATGGAAACAAATAAACCAGGAATATTAACAAAGCCCGGGAACAATGGTGGTGTGGTTCCTGCCCTGCTTCTGCACAGCTTCCATGGCTTTGTGCCGGGATGATGGGAAGAAAGAGAGCCTGCATTTCTCTGAATGTCAGCTTAGAGCACCTTCTGTGTTCATCCACCCCGGAGCTGTTCTCTGACTTGGGAAAAGGGCTGTGGGCATCTTCTGCTGCCCTGTTTTAACGTGGAGCCTGAAAACCTTCCCAGAAGAGGGAACAGAGTAAGGAACAGAGCCTGGGTTTTGGCAGTTCAGGGCTTACCCACAGGATCTGGAAAATGTTTATCAGACAGCAAATTGTAATCTTCTTCTGAAGTCAGCACTTTGCCTCCTGCAGGAACAACATGATATTTAGGGCTGGCTCCTTTCTGGTAGGCCTGGAAAATCAAGAAAAAAGGGAGTATCATGAAACAGAGATTTAAGGAGAGGGAAAACATAAAATACACAACTCATTGACAAAGCCAGGAGTCATCGATGATCCTTGTGAGTCCCTTCCAACTCAGGATATTCTATGATTTTAATGCATAAGGGTATTCCCAAAAGGGAAAATCTTTTGGTCAGGCTGAATTTTGGATATGTTCCCTAGGCATGTCAAATCTAAAATACAGTTAAATATAAAAAACATGTTTGAAAATACCCTCTTAGTGCTTATCTGCCGTGGGGAAGAGTCAGGGACGGAACGGAGGGAAAAAGGATGGGATTTTCTCCTGAGCCCTCTTTGTTTGATTTGTCATCCAGGACTAGTTTGACTGTGGTAAGCAAATCATGAAAAACTTCACTGTAGCCAACTTGAAGCCACTATTACTTTTAAACAGCACAACTACTACCTTTAAGTGGCACAACTGCTTTCTTAAAATCCACCTGCAGGAGCAGAGGGGAGCATTACAGTGACACACAGAAAAGAAGCATTCTGGGACAGGCAGAGGAAGGTTCAAAGTGCTGTCAGAACGATTTGGTAGTCCTTGCAAACATATATGGCCAAGGTTTTACCCTCAGCCATCCCCCTGGCAAGGCTGGAGACACCAGGACGAGGACAAGGCTCCAGTATTGCTGAAACAGAAGCAAATCCACCTGGCACCAGTTTATTTGGGAGTGGACAAGAACATCCAAGGAAGAAGCACTTACCTCCTTGCTCTCAAAGCAATCCACGGTGTAGTCATTTCTGATAACGACGTATCTGTCCTTCCACTTCTTCAGATCCTCCGCGAAATGCAGCAGCTCTGCTTCGTATAAGACTGTCCCCGCTTCCCCTGGGGGCTGCACAGACACTGTGTGAGCTCTGAGATTGCTCTGGACCACTGGCCAGCTGGAAGCTTTTATTCCTACATTTCCAGAAGGCTGCTACGAGGGCTCTAGAGTCTTCAAATGCACTTTGGAGTCATAAACATCCCTCTGATTTGGGCAGACACTACATACACAAGCAAATTCTTGTAGCCTGAGCCGAGGAGGCAGCAGAAGAGCTCTGCCTTCCAAAAATACTGCCAGATTTCTGAGACAGAGGTGTGATTCTTTCAGCTGGCACGCTGAATGCAAGACCATAGAATCCTAGAATGGTTTGGGTGGAAAGGGACCTAAGAGATCATCTCATTCCAACCCCCTGCAAGATGACCTATAGTTCACAAACTCCCATTTTCCACTAAAAACATTTCCTTGATGCAGCAAAGAGTTTTATTACAAAATAGTAAGTTGTTTCTCATTTCTTTGCAGCACTTTTGCATCTGTGCTCTAGTAACTGATACACATCTTCCTGAAAGACACAGCTCTTCTATTATCCCACCTCTTCCATTATCCCACCTCAGTCCTTTACCCAACTCGTTTCCAAAGCATTGGAAACTCGTGATTTCCCATATGGCCAGAAAATTTAGATTTGTATCTTCTTAACATTGAAGGCTGCATTTCCCTCTCATAAAGAGACTTTTGTCTCTCTTTTTGTCTCTCCTCTAATAAAAACCAGCTTCCCAAAGCTCATTCCGCAGAGGGAATTATTGCCATCTTCTTCGTGGAACCCTGAGCCACAGATGAAAGGATTAATTATGTTTCCTACAAAAATCTCTTCCCTGAATGTGTGATCTCTGTCCCTAGATTTTGCAGAACCTTGCAATCAGCAGGAAGCAAAAAGTTTTGTCCAAGTGGCCAACTCTCTGTACCAGACACTTGTGTCGTGGTTTTCCTCACACTACAATAAAACAACTAAACAAGACCGAAACAAAGATGAACTTTCAGAAGTAAAACTTGAAACCTGCACCCAGACATAACTTTTCCACCTCAAACCTCCATTCCAAACATCTCTATGCGCAAACTATTGTGCAAACTTGAGTTACAGATAAGAAAATACATGTGTAAAATGCCACAGATGCACATTTATTATGTTTTCAACTATCCAATATAAGAAGCTGAAAGAACACTGTGCTTGTCTATGTAGAAACTTTCAGATAATTTTAAAAATATGCTTTGGGTTGATTTTTAGAAGCTTTGGGAATTCGTGCCACCTCTTCTCTCTTACCGGGGAAGAACAAGAAAGCCCAGTGCAGGCAGCACCCGATAAACTTCTAGCTCATGTTTTTCCCACATTACAACTTCTAAATGTGTGATTTAAATAGTTAATGTGTTAATTATTCCATGCAGGAGAGCTCTCCTACCTTGGTTTTCAGGAAACAGGACTGGGAATGCCGGTGCTGCTCCAGCTCCTCCTGCACGTGCCTGCAGAAGGCCACAGCGTACTGGCGTCGGTAGTGTGGGCTGAAGTTCTTGATGATGGCCTCTGTTTTTCCTGAAAAGAAACAGAGCTTTAAGTGTATTTCATGTATGTGGCTTCATAAACTGCAGTGCAGAACCAAAGCACTTATCCCCAGAGACCGAAAACTCTTCTCCTTGGAAAAGAGAAGCCTTGGCATGACCTAATTGTGGCCTCCCGGTACCTGAAGGGGCTACAAGAAAGGTGGAGAGACTCTGGACAAGGGCTTGTAGTGACAGAACAAGGGGGAATGGCTTCCCACTGCCAGAGGGCAGGGTTAGCTGGGATATTGGGAAAGAACTGTTCCGTGCGATGGTGGTGAGGCCCTGGCACAGGGTGCCCAGAGAAGCTGTGGCTGCCCCTGGATCCCTGGAAGTGCCCAAGGCCAGGTTGGATGGGGCTTGGAGCAACCTGGGATAGTGGAAGGTGTCCCTGCCCATGGCAGGGGGTGGGACTGGATGATCTTTAAGTCCCTTCCAACCCAAACCATTCCATGAAAATTCTGCCCAAGCGTACCAGAGAATTCTTGCTGCACAGATCAGGAAACCCCTGGAGATGCATTCAGAGGGAATTTGTCCAGAAGAACACTGGGTTTGAGACACTTTCCCTTCTAAGAGTGAGCAAAACATACCCCAAGTCCATTTCTCCAAGGAAAGATGCCTCTCCCTAGGACATGCTGTCACAGAGCCTTGAGGGTTCAAGGGCTGAAAGGGTTTTCAAAGCAAACCAATAATACTGGCTAATGTTCAGCCATATTAGCCAATTTTAGCACTTAGTGAGATTTTAAAGCTGACTCAAAGCCCTACAGAGGATTTTTCTAGGCTTGGGTGCTGCAGTCTGGTCTTTGTTTTAATGTAAACAGATACTCAGTCAGGCTGCAATAAACACTAACCTTGTATTGTCTCGCTATAATCAAGATCTCATCAGTAGCAGCAACAGCAATAAACACACTGACAGTCTCATTTCTGAGAATCTTAAAACCATTTGCAAGTAATTAACTCATTAACCTTCCCTAAGAAATAACCATGCTTTGCAGAGAGGGAAGTGAAGCTAAAAGTGAAAGGCATGTGCATATATGGGACTCAAAAGAGTCTGTGGCAATGCAAACACCACGTGGGCAATGATCTAGAGAGCATCCCAAACATCCTGGATACTGGAGAGATCCATTGCTTCTTGGCATTAAGGAGCTCCATGCCAAAGGGCTTTTTCTGAGCACACAACAGACAACTGTCATTTCACATCTCAAGCAATTCTGATGCTTTCAAATTTTCATTTTCTTCTGCTTGAGGAAAAAATACCAAATTCTCTGTACGAGACCAAAAAACGGGTAGTTCCCAAACTAAGGTTCCACGAAGTCTCTCTACGGACTCCTAAACCGGGAATGGCACTCAGCATTCCTGAAGGGTCAAAGAGGGGAACTGTGATCTCCAGAGTTCTGGAAAAGCTGAACCACCTGCATCCTGTAATGATATACATTCCCTTACTGACAAACTCCTTCCAGCACTACCACCAGAAGGGATTCACTGGGAGTTTCCATGAGGTTTCTGTATTTTACACCCCGGGCTGTGGGTCTGCAGCAGCTCCAATGAGATCAGCGAGAGCTCTGAACAGATTTGCAGTTTCAAGCACAGTCCTTCTAAATCAACCACGCAAAACTTCCTGCATTACTACTGGTTTTACTGCCATTTCTCACCAAAAAAAAAGGGCTTTAAATGCCAGTACAGTTCCCAGAACATTCATGCCTTTTTTATCTTAAATAATTTTAAATACAGTTTAAAAAAAGCAGAAAAGCCATGGATCATACCATGGGATTTTATGGGAGAAAGTGCACAGGATGCTATGGTCCAAAATTCATCACATCTGCCTACCAATTTCCATTTTAAAACCCCAAATATGTGTGGCTGAGTCTGCCATGGAAAATGAGTTAGTTTGCTATGGAGTTCACAGAGATGGCCAATGGCAAGAGATTTTATGTGGTGCTTATTTCAGGTCCGGCTCTGATTTGCTCATGTGGGACATTACCAGGATGTTGGAGGTAATTTCATCCATTCAGAGAGCCACATTTTTTAATTATTCTGGAGATTTTTGCCCAGAGAAGCTGTGGCTGCCCCAGGATCCCTGGAAGTGCCCAAGGCCAGGTTGAACAGGGCTTGGAGCAACCTGGGCTAGTGGAAGGTGTCCCTGCCCATGGCAGGAGGTGGCACTGGATGGGATTTAACGTCCTTTCCAACCCAAACCATTCTGGGATTCTATGAATTATTCCATAATTTCCTGGCACGGATGTGGAGGCAAAAGAAAAAGCTCCAGTATGGGCACGACCTTTCATTCCAGCTACTCCCAGGTAACCAGCTCAGAGGGGTGACCTGGAGCCTTCTCCTTCTTAACCATCAATGGGATCGCTGCCTTCCACTAATCTGGAAGCCCTTTTTGTCCCATTCCTGCCTCATTCCAATCACACACCATGATGGGAGACAAACCCACCGCCCCCGGGAGCCCCATCCGGGCACACAGAGGGGACAGCTCGCACAGGGCTGGGGGGGCAGGAGCCTGAGTCCAGCTGTCAGTGACGGGAGTTATGGAAGTGTGTCACAGATTTACTGGTGGGACGGCACTGGGTGACAATCTGGACTCCAAACCTTCAGTTTTAACACAAATTTTTGGAGACCTCCTGATTACAGGATGTGCTTGGGTATAATAGCAGGATATGGTGCTGCTGGAGCAGAAAATCCCAGCCCTTTAAAAACCAGCCTGCTCTGGGCAGAGGCATAAACTTATTCTCCAAATAAGGACAAAGCTTCCCAAAATCATCTTTAGAGCATTTTTTTCCTCTGATCCCAGCCAGCGGTAGGATGTTGTTGGCCCCAGCCCCGGTGGAGTTTCCTGCTCAGGGTTTGCCCCTATTTTCCACCGTGGCTTTTTCTTTTCCAGTTTGTAGTGGCCTCTTAATCTGTTACGGAGGGCCCTGGGACACTGGACCTCATTTGACTACTGCCTGCATCCTGTAGTAAAAATTTCTAGAGGAAGTGGGACAAAGAACAGAATTCTGATGTTGGGAAAAAACTTCCAACAATCGCAGGAAATATCTGTAATTTTTGCAAAAGTCTTTCAATTACGGCTAAATGGCCTCAGAAGTGTGAGCCTTCACTGTCAACATTGCTTAGATCAGCTTGAAGGACAATGACTAAAGAGAAAGGAACTATGCAATTCATAATATATATGTGAGATACATGACACTGATGGCATTTTTATGTGCAGAATCTATTTACAATCTGAAAACATGAATCGAGAAGCAAATGTTTCAGGCCTTTTCTTCCAATCTTTGCATACTTGTTGCAAAGGATTTCTGCATAAAAATACTCCTCCCTCTTAAAATTAGAAGAAAAGTTTATTTCAAGAGACTGTGAGTGGCACCACATGAGGACCTGGCAGTGCTTGGCTTGACAGGAATCTCAGCACTGTGAGAAGTGGATGGACCCTTGAGCCATTGTTCACCCACAGATCTTTAAACTCTTTTGGTTTACAGAAGATAAAAATACACTATCTGAAAATAAACACGATGGAAACAGTCATGAGTAACAGAAACTCTTCCCATGAAATGATAACATGGTGCAACTAGAGATAAAATACTCCAGAGCAGTTGAAAAATGAGTTCCCCTAATTCTTTTCCAAATTTAGTGTGGCTCGCTTAGTCAGAGCTGTTTATATGGAGCAAAGCCAACTTTCCCACTTGGTTGGTCTGGCAAAGGCACAGCTCCAGCCTGTACAACTGGGATGTGAATCCCAGTAGCTAGGATGTTTATCCTAGGAGAACGCAGAGCTTGGTCAGCTCCAGGAGAAGCCTCCGTGCAACCTCCCGGTCCTGTGCAGGGCTGAGAGTTGGACTGGGTCATCCTTACGGTTCCCTTCCAACTCGGGGTATTCTGTGATTCCATGAACCGAAGTTACCAACAGGGAAGACAACAGTGGTGGAGGTGGAAGGAATTCTGTCCAATTAATGTGCTGAGCGTCCATTCCCCCTTTGTTGAGGGTTTAGATCCTGCTCCAGAACAAACCTTGCTGATGCTTCATGATACATGCCGTGTTCTGCAGCACAAATTAACATCTCTTAAGACTGAAAGCAAATGTCACTGTCCTGAGAAAGAAGAAACAGCTACCACTTGTCCCACTGGAAATCAGTAATCCTTCCCCAGACTGGTTTCCTCCTGCTTTCCCACTGCCCTTGACCTTCTTAACTGTGTGGCACCATGCTGGACGCTTGTGTGGAACTCCCAAGCCATCAGCCCCCCAGCATGGCCTCAAATACACGACTTCCCAGTGTGGGTTTCACTGCTTTTACTGAAACAAACTGAAATATAACTTCAAAAAGCAAGAGCAGTCTTTGGCAAGTGCTCTCAGGAATTCCTGCTGGTCCTTCCACTGGCTTCCAGCCTGGTGGCACAGCCACGTGCAGCCCGGACAGCTTGCCCTGCCACACTTCGTTGCTCTCAACAACATGTTGCCAAGTGGCCAGGACAGAGGCAGGTCAGGAAAATTCAGGAAAAAAGGTCAGAAAACAATAATGTCTTGGCTGGCATAGAGGAGAGGGATTGCTCACACTCACCACACCTGAGCCACTTGGAAGTTAAGGATGGAAAGAAGTAAGGCCTTGCCACGAAAGTTATTATTTCACTTAAATATTCATGTTTGGCAGTAAGATGACCCTTCCAAGAGCAGCAAGATAATCAAGACCCTTCCTCTTCAAAGCACAGTTGCTTGCACTCAGCACTTTTTGGAAGGGGTTTTCAAAAAAACACCATGACCGGTGACACAGATCTCTTTGGAGGGCTGGAGCATACATATTCTTAAACTATTTATGCCCCTTGGAAAACACACTTTGTGCCCCAGGGGACATGAACTGTAAAAAGGTAGATTATTTGCCACATTGAAGCAAATCCCACACAAAATAAAACCTCAAAGAAATAAGCACTGTGGGTGCTGACTGTCAGTACATCCAGTACTTCTAACAAGTGAAGTGGGGAGGCAGAACAGGAACAAATCACTTTGTCTTTGTTTTCTTCCACCAAGCCAAAAGCAAAGTTGTCAGAAATCAATGTAAAATGATCAGCTGATCATACCCACATGGTGCTTCACCAGCCAGGACGGAACCCACAACTGTGGGGACATGCTTTAACTGATAAACTATAAACATTACTGTGTGCCTTGATGTTATACAGCAAATTCAGTACCGAGAGCTTAGAAATTACTATCCATCCATCCTTCTATCAACATCCATAATCTGATTCTCATGACCCTTCAAGGCAGCAGCAAAATGAGTTAACAAACTAATTTCAGGGTTCAGCTCGTGGGCCAACTTCATCACAGGAACAAGTCAAACACAGCCTTTGATCGAGGTAAACATCTCAGACTGTAGATGCTCCACCTGAGCCCGGTGAAAGCAATTCCCTTTGGCATATCCTGCCAGTGCCCACCACCTCCCAGTGCTCTGGGACACAGAACAATGCACCAGGAACTACCAGCGGTTGGTTCCCTCCTTCCTACAGTGGAGTACTTACAATACCACCCAGGAACTGTATTTCGATTATTCATGAGTCAGGACTCAATACCTGTTCTGACATAAAGGGAGGACAGACAGAAATCCCAGGCTCTGATTTGGCTGGATCATGTCTCCACAGGTTTGTTTGCACTCAGACAAGCCAAGTGGAGCCACCCCTGTTCCCCAGAAAGGAACATGTGGTTGATAAAATACCAAAACTAACTATTTACTCTCAGCTTGTTTTCTGTTAATGGAAGCTGCTCTTATTAAAAATTTACAATGCTGTAACTACCCAGGCCCAAATCATCAATTGGCAACACAGCCAATGAGTTCCACTGGTACAATTCCTGTCAGTCACCCCAAGCTCAGTGCATAGGAGAGGATAACACCCATCACCCCCCCAGCATCCTCTGATTAAATCTCAGCATAGAAGCACTCCTTGGGTGCTCAGTCCACCTTCTCTATAGGAAGAAATCGATGTTGTCTTGTGAAAAAAAAAAACCAACAGATTTTTTCTCAAGTTCCTCAGCTGAGACCATGGGTGTGAAATTTGTGCTCCACCAGAAGCGAAGGTCTCCACTCTCTCTCACAGCAAACTAAACGAACACATTGGTAAGTTCATGTAAACTTGATCCACAGCAAAGGAGGTGCCAGAAATAACAGGTTCCATTCCAGCCTCACAGATCTCCCTTTCTACAATTGCACCCAAGTGCTTTGCTCTTCCTCAAGCACTCTGCTAAATGAGTTTGGATTTTACACTGACATGGACAATTATCCCATAGAGTCTGTAGGTTTATATACTTATAACGTTCCTCTCAGGCAACTTCAGGAGCATCCCATGCTTCAGAGGAAGAAGACAGACCTGAGTGAGACAGACCTCATGCATTCTAAAAAAAAAAAACAACCTCGTTTTCTGAAGACTAGCTTGTGATTTAACAATGGAACTCGCTATTTTAAATTAATTCTGAATATTAAAAAATGCAAAACTAAATGCAGAGCACTGATCCTGTGTAAACACAGATTGGCTCTTGGGTCAAACTCGAGACTCATTCCTACAGACAGCTTTCCTTTCCCCTCTTCCTGCCAGACCAGGGTTCACCTGGATCTGCTATAACCTGGAACTCTCTGGAGGACATCTCCACTTCAGATGCAGCTATTTCCATGCTGCATCCCCCACAAGAAGCGTGTGATTCCCTCTCACTGCACTACAGGTTGCCAGGAGAATTTTATTTAAGATCAGCTGCAGTTGAGATGGAAATGCCCAGGGAAATGGATTTAATATCAACCCACAGCTGTCAAGCAACAGGCTGGGGTGGCACAGACCTCGTGCCCACCCGAAACGGAGGAGATGCCTCCAGCAGGTACATCCACTCCTTCAGCACCTGCACTTCATGCCAGCCCTGGGACAGCACCTCCCCAGCTTCTTCATCCCTTCCCCCACACGGATCACCTCTGGGGCCGGGGGAAAAGGAGAGACAACCTCTCCAGATGGAGACAGGTCCTGCACAAGCAGCTCCACCAGCACTTGGAGGGGAGAGAAACACCAGGAAGCCATTGGCAGTGCTATGGCCCCCCTAAACATGTGGGTCTGGAGTAGGGGGTAGGGAAAACAATGGTAAGGAGTGAAATTTTAAGCTCCGAGTGCCTGAATTGTGACCAGTGAGATCAGACACTCCTCTCTCACACAGCGGCCGCCAGCTCTGCAACACTCCCGATGTCAAGTCCTTATTTAGGGGAGAAGGAAGATTTCACGAGTTGCCTTTGCACTTCTGTCAGGTTAAAAAAATCCTAATAACCATGAATTACATAAAGGCCAAAGCTTGTGGTTAATCAAGCTGAAACAAGCCCAACAAGCCCTCTATTGGTAATGGGGTGAGAAGCAGCAATGCTCTGTTTACAAACAACTACTTGTGGCCACATCCAACCAAAATATGGTCTGACAATACTTTCTTTATGACCTTCTTTCAGAGTACCAGAAGAACTAGGGATTTAATAAAACAAATTAATCTAGTTCCTTGGGCTCTCAAGGAGATAAACTGTGTTCTGGGGTAAGTAAATCTGGGGGCAGGCAATGGTTTTCAAGTTTGGGGGTTTTAACTCCCTGAGCCACTAATGGGGACACAGACACCAGGCATGTCTTGAGTAGCTTTCTCCAATCCAGAGCTCAGCATCACATGACACGTCGCAGTAGGTCACACAAAAATGTTTCTTGGGAACATTTGAACAGCTTTCCAAAAAATAAACCCAGTGCTGCATCACCCTTTAAATCACAATGATGTATTCCCTCTCCCCTTCCTTTCAGTGACAGTAGCCAGTTACTTCACTGCCCAACCATTCCCAAGGCAAAACAACAAAAAAACACTGTCACATTGAGACACAGATAACAAAAAGAACCATCTTCATGATACTAGTGGAAGGTTTTTCTGAAAAAAAATATATATATACTTACATATATATATAATGATGATGATGATGATGATGATGATGATGATGTGTATATACATACATTTATACAGACACACTCACCCTCAAAAGATTAATGCTGTGCAATGCCTGGCACGTGCTCATATAGATTCAGAAGAGATTTTTACTGATTTCTTTTTTCTTAATTACTTTGCCAAATTTTGCCATACTACATGGCTCTATTACAAAATTACTCAGAGGATTATATGGCATTGGACGTGGCTATGAGTACACACATACACACACACACATCTTCCCATGCAATGCCTCATTTCAGCTGAGGTTTCCCTACCTTAGCCTTAAATTCCCTTCATTCCCTTTGCATTCTCAGTCCTTTCAGCACCAGCCTGGTGTAAGTCAGCCCAGATGGACTCCTCAGAGTACGTTTCCCACAAAGCATCACTTTTTAAGCACTGCAGCAGAAGGTCATTATCCCTTGGTAGGATTTTTTTCCCTTTCTCTTCATCAAACACACAAACTCCACAAAAATGGAAGGGGGCTATATGTGGGTAACAAAAAGAGAGTAAAGGTACCATCAGGTCCCCTTTCCTTGCAATTTTTCTGACCAAGCCGTAAGGTGTTTGGTTCTCTTTTGGCTCCCATATGCACTGAAAATGAATAAATACCATGACTTCCAAAGGATTTTCTGTGCAAAACAAGGGTAAACCCAAGATTTATCTCTGAACTAAAGTGAACAGAGGTCTCAAAGCATGGATTTTTATTCTGATGGCTTTCCAAGATCACAACCGCATCACTTTACTTCACCCCAGAAAATCCTTTCAGCCTCAGAGCTCCCCCTCGTCACTCCGACCCCCAAAACACCAAGTGGTAAATACACAGATTTTAACCCAAACAACTGGCACCATTCAGATGTTTGAAGCCCAAGGCCATACCCCTGTCCCAGGTGTGCCAGCTGGGCCCATTTTCCAATCTAATCTGTTTTTCTTTGCTCGTGCCAACACCACCTCGCCCTGGTGCATGAATTCTGCAGACGAGATGGGAGATGGTGCCTCATCCTGTGAGGAAGGTTTCTTCACATGGCTGCTAAAAAGCATCAATTAAGGTAAAGAGCTTAGAAGACACGTGTAATTACGACATAAATCTGCTCACCCAACCCTGTGTAAAACAACCAAAAAAAAAAAAGTCTGTTTTATTGTGCATATTATGGATGGGGAAGGGAAACTACAGCTCTGTGATGCAACAGATGGGCTTTGTAACTCACAGTAGTGGAGAAAAACACCAAGAAGTGGTACCAGATCATCCACCACCTCCTACTTCAAAGCAGGTTTGGCATGCCTGGGACCTCTCAACATGGGAGTGGCCACCTGCCTGTGGCCTTCTTTTCCCTCTTTTCTCCGATCCAAAGTTGAGGAAGGCCATAATCAAGATCCCAGTATTTCCAAAGCACTTCTTTTACAGAAGGAAACAAAGTGATTTGAACATTTTCTGACATGTTTTTTTTTTTTTTTCCCCCAAAGCTAAAAGGACCTGTTAATTAATCGTTCCTTACTCAGCAGAGTTTCTTTGATTCTTCTGGATTAAAGCTGGTACCTAACTAATAGAGGTGTACTTTCTGCTAGCAAATCAAGAATAATTCCAACGTTTTATCCTGAAAAGGGGTCAAGTAAAAATCCAAACAAGCCCTGACTTTGTGCAGCTTCAGCAGTATCAGAGATGAAGGATTATCTTTGCATTCTCCAGGTCTGCTCCCCTACAACCCACCAGTGCCATCAATCCACATCACTAAAGGCACAAGAAATACCCCCAGATCATAAGGGCATAGGTTAGAGGAATTTAAGGAAAAAGGGAAAAAGAAGAGCTGTGCTCAGAAATAATTTGATGTAAACGGCACAGAGGACACATACAAAGGAAGACCATTATCTTACAGTCACTCCTGAGGGTTTAAGGTCTCTTTGTTCCAGCACACTGTTGGAAATCATTTGTTTTCTTTCTCAGACTTCTATTTATAACCCCTAATTCAGAGAAAGGTCGGAGCCCTACTGAGTGTTTGCCTGTGGCTCCCAGACAGGCACAGCCATGGTGTCCCCTGCTGTGAGGGGAAGGGGGTGACACAAAGCTCTGCAGGTGGAGCCACCGAGTCGCCTCATTTCCTCCACGGAGATGGTTTCACCAAGGTCCACTTACAGACAGTGCAATCCCGCTCCGAGGGGTTACATCCAGCCACTTGTCAGTCTGCCAAGGGCTGCACATTATTCTCCTTCCACCTGGACGAGTTTCAGTTCCTCAGTGCTCATGAAAGCATCACTGAGAAGACAATAAGGTTAGTGCTGCTGTTTGTTTGCTCCATTTCTGAGAAGACTTCCCGGGAAGAAGCACCACTCAGTCATCGGCCCTCTCGCATTATGTGTGTCTGAGGCTGCTCGGCTCTTCCGCCTCAATGTTTCAGTGCTCCTTCCTTTTTATAAAACAAATGAAAAAAAGAAGATAAGTTGCCTCATTTCCTCTTCATTTGTCTTTCATGTTCAGAAGGGCTTGTTACAACATGACACGACTTGAAAGGAAAAAACTAAATCAAAACCACCTTCTACCAGCGCTGTGTTTGTACAGCAGGGCCATGTGAGCTCCTGGACTCAGAAAAGCAGCTCGGCAGGTCATTACTAAGAAGAGGAAATTGTTTCCTGAGAATTTATTTGGAAATGGGTTGGTGAGAGCTCTCCTGCAGGTTCCCAACAACCCTGTGCCTCTCAAGGTCTTCAGCAGGACCTCAGTGAATAGACACACCAACGACTTGCTCGTCCAGCTTGACTTGTGACAACACGCAACCAGAAGATATTTAAGGCTTGGGTTTATGTCAATGGGGGCAATTCTTTAATCAGTGCATTTAACAGTTTGCTTTCATCACTCTTGCCTTTGTATAATTGGTTACAGAGCTCTGGTTTTGTAAGTCTCAGCTCCTCCATCACGGGTCTCCATAAAGGTCTTCCCCTCAATCCAGTCCGAAGTCCTATTGATGTGGACACTAAAATATTCTCTCTTTCTGGAGAAGAATATAGTCCTTTGCTTTGTTTGTCCATATAAAACTTAAATTCTTCATCTTTCTGGGTTTTGCAAAATGCACCAAGAACAAACCAGCCCTAAGAATGCAACGTGCAAGAGCGGACAAGAATAAAACAGAACAGCTTTTGTGTGATACGAGTTTTATCTGGCAAATTTATTTCTATGGGATTACATTTTCATTTTGTGAATGCAGAAGTAATCACTAGCGATGCAACTTTAAACATATTTAGCTCCTTTCCACTCAGTGGCTCTTAGAGCAGAGTGTATGAAATGGTCTGGTTTTTGCTGCAGCCTCTGCAGTGCTGCTCTGCAAAACCTTTCCATGAAGCCATGGAAGTGTCCAATATCCATGTCCTGCCATTACACAGCAAAGCTCATTTGGAGTCTCATCCAAATCTAAATCCCTCCGAAGTCTGCCTTCATTTCCTCATTACAACTACATTTCAAGCCATGTTTGCATTCTTCAAGCGTGGTTTCAAGTCAACCTGTGGCTTTCTGAGAAATAAACGCAAGGAAAACCACATAAATCCATCTTCTATCTTCATTTGGACTGATGGGCTTCACCAGCCTGATGAAATGCGGGATGAGCTCAGAATGTCTACAAAATATTTTCCCACCTAACAGCATCCAGTGTAGCTTCAAAATACCCTCAAGAGCTTTTGAATCCACAATAACCTTTCAGAGACTTTTCTACCCCTTATTATTACTTCTAAAGACCTTTGCTATACGTATACTTAGGTCACATGCCACTCATGCAAAAGCAAAACTTTTTGGGACTTTGGGACACTATTTCTTTGCTCTTTACCCTTTCAAGCATCTCTGAGCCAACAGTTTCGCCAACAGTTTCACCCCAGGTTTTGCATAAGCCTAGCAGCCTCACACAGACTGTCAGGCTCTTGGTTAATGAAAAAGCAGAGCAGTGAAAAGGATGACAGAACAAGAACAGGCCAGCAATTCTGAAAACTGTACTCACAAAGACCACCAGTATAATTCATGGGTCATTTTTATTTTTCAGTGAAAAACCTTGGAGAGACAGTGTTGAAAAAGAGCATCTTATGGTCTCTGCTCTAATCTGAGCTCTCCTAGTAGAGATGGACCAAACCTACAAAACCAAATCAGCCAGGTCAAACCTCCTGGCTCCAAAAGTTTGGGTCTTAATGGAGTTACAGCTTTTTCTTTGCAAGTCTCAGAAATTCTGAGGCCCAGACAACAAAAGCCAGGCCTCACGTTTAACCCCCTGCTCTCCAATTCTGCTAGCAGGCATGTCCTCTGAGGGACACGGGCCTTGGCCAAGAGCCACAAACCTCACAGGCCAGGAGATGACAGTCTCTTTACAACCTCTTTAGAACCAGTAATGAGGGTTATGTCCTTGTGTTGTAATTACTTCCCTTTCAGAAGTGCCTCTGGCACTAAGAGGACAGCACACTCTGAAGATTCAAAGGCACTTCTGAAAATCATGTTTGCTGCCACTGGTGTGAGGCAACTTCTTGTGTTTGCAGAACTGCTGGATGCCAACCCCCAGTGCCAGGTGGGTGCTCAGCACCTCTGAAGCCAAGCTGAAAGTCTGAATGCCAACAGAAATTCTAACTGTTACTGGTTTTGTTTGGATGTATTAAAAATATTTGCTTGGTGTGCTTCAGAAGAACCTGCGTGAGAAAAATACAACAGCATCGGATCTTACTCAAGAACAACAAGTACAGAGCAACGGGAAGAAAGTCAGAGGAGATAACGCAGTCCTGGCTTCCAGATTGAGCAGATACCCTGACATGCTTTTTAAACTCTTGATTTCTGAGAGTTCCTCTAATTTGTAAAATACTGTATCTTGAAATCGAAAGAAAACACAGAATTATAGTCAAGAAACAGGTAAGATACAGAAGTAAAGCTGCTTCATTAGCCAGCAAACAAGGTGTGCTGTTTAAAAAAAGTTATTTAAATAAAAATAAATGTCTCTTAAATGCATTAAACCCAGTTTTCTTGCAAATCTGCTCTGGAAAACTCTTTTTTTAAACATACACTCTTCGCTTGCCTACTGCATATAAATTGCATATCTTCTGATTAACATATTTTTCAGTCTGGAATAATTATACATCAGAGAGATGCCTAATAAGCTCATCTTCAAACTCTGTAGAAGTTTGGGATCTAAAAAAAGATCCCAGGTTGGATTTATGAATATACAATGGCATCAGCTGACAGATGCATAGTACAGTCCATATTTTTGTGGTTGCAACCAAGAACCACATGAATGAACATCATGGGTTTGTCTTTGCATTATTCAAGACGACGGGACTTCTAGAGGAAAACAAGAGCGTGTTCCAGGATTCTGAGACTTCACTGTGAGGATAAAAGAAAAATAGCCACACAGTATGGTAAAGAAAATGCAGAATGCAGGCAAAACTGCATTTTATCAGCAGTGTGCACTTCACTGGAAGACTCCATAAGGTTTTCAGAATCAAACAGCTGCTACGAGAAGCAACAATGAATAGAAACACTTGGATTTACAACCAGAATTGACAAAGAAATATTTTCAGTTACCATAGCCATATTGTTTTAGACTTACATCAGTCAAAAGCAATTCCAGCAGGAAAACCTGTCTTAGCCAACAGCTGGAAAACTAATAGCCTGATTCTGGAAGGAAAGAGGACTTATTGCTTTTTACAGATGTCTCCATTCTCATCATCCAAAAAGAAGTTAAAACTATGAATAGAGAGATGGGCCCCATCTGAAATACAGCTTTCACATCCTCCCAAGGCTGTGCACACTCACACCCCTGGCACCGGTTCAGCCTGCACATAACGGCCACAGAAACTCCACGTTCTATGCACCATCCCCAAATTCAGCTGCAGTCTGGGTCAGCCTCCAGAAACCCACTCGTCCCTTCCAACAGCAGAACACCAGACCCTGAGCCATCAGAGAGGCTGGGTTTTATTTCAAAAATGACCCTTTTGCAGACGGTAACAATAAACCCCGGGCAGCGCTCACCTGCACCGTTCAGCCCCGTCACCCGGGGAGACGCAGGTCTAGGAGCACCCCCTAAGTGTGAATTCGGTTTATGGTCACAAAAGTAACAGCTGCCCAGGCCAAGTGTTACAGGAAAGAGCACAGCAACCTTTCAGTTGACCACACTTCCCGCTGCCTGAGTATTTAAGGCACGCGAAGGAAAAGCCATGTGGCAAGATGAGTAACCACTAAACCACAAGCTCTTGCTCCAGATTACCACGGACTGTTTTCTACTCCTACCAACACATTGGGTTTGGATGTTTGTTTATATTGGTTTATATTGGCAACCCCCTTGTCTCTCAGGTGGTATCAGCTTTAGTCACCCCCTTTCTGGTACAAGATGTGCTGAGCAGCTTCATGGTTTTTTCCAAGCGTGAGGGAAGTTGATGATAAACTGAGATGGGGCCTTCCTCCTTCATTCACTTCGAACTCAGCTTCTTCCCCCAACAAACCCCAGTGCTGCTTCAGTTTAGGATTGGTCACCACGACTTGGCCGCAGCTCCCAAGTGAATACATTGTGAACACATCAAGCCCTTAATGCCCCATCTCCCAAGTCTTCTACAGAAGCTTCTTTTGTCGCAGATCTCGGGACGGTTTCACACCAGATGGAGCCTCGGGTTTGTTCTGGGCACTCTTCCTCCCCACAGCTTACCTTTGGTTTGGTAGGACATCACAGAACCACAGAATCATAAAGGTTGGAAAAAGGTCTCCAAAATCATTGAGCCCACCCTGTGCCTGATGCCCATTTTGTCCCCCAGCCCAGAGCACTGAGTGCCACAACCCAGCCTTCCTTGGACACCTCCAGGGATGGCGACTCCACCATCTCCCTGGGCAGCCCCTTCCAAGGCCTGACCACCCTATCCCTGATGTTCAACCTGAACCTCTCCTGGTGCAGCTTGAGGCCATTTCCTCTTGTCCTGTCGAAAGGACAGCTTTGTTCAAGTGGAAGTGTCCAAGGCCAGGCTGGATGGGGCTTGGAGCGACCTGGGATAGTGGAAGGTGTCCATGGCAGGGACACTGGATGAGCTTTAAGGTCCCTTCCCACCCACACCGTTCTATGACTCTGATCTGTCCCAAAAGCACCACAAAACCCACCATCAGCTTAGATCAGCTGACAATCTGGAAGATGTTGGGGCTCTTCCTCGCAGACACATCAAATACAACCCTGACACCCCCCTCCAGCCACGCTCACAAACCGTCACTAACCTCAAACACCCCTGGTTTTGCTGCTGCTTCTCGGGCTCAGAGCAAAGACTGGTGGAGCACAAGCAGCAGTGCTTAAAACTACTTTTTTTTACAATCACACCTAAAAATATCATCTTCTACTCAACTTCTTCTCAAAGTTTGTGGCACAGTGAGCTGGAAATAACAGAGACTCGATTTATATTTAAAAGCAGGTAAATACCACGCCAAAGAACCAGATCCAGTCTCTGTGTCTGCTCCAAAATGTTAAGTTGGGTAAAACGTGTGTCACTCATGGGAGAAGCTTCCAGATGGCTCCTGCCACCTTCTTTTCCGATGTACAGAAGTGCTGAGTGCCTGCAGACACAAGTGAGCCCCCTGAAAATTTGGGGAGAGCACTAAAACAGCCAGCTCCCTGAAAAATTAAGTACTAGGTCTGTCAAGCCACAGATTAACAGCCATAAGTCCTCACGCATGAAAGCAAACACCACGACCTCTCCCAGGATCTCAGCAGGAAGATCAGCTGAGTGGTGCCTGCACAGCGCTTTGTAGCTTGGCAGGTGTACAGGAAATCTCAGAAGGAAAGAAAGAAACCCAAACAACAAATCTGGCGCTTCCTACTAAATGAAGCCAATAGAAAATATACCTAAGAGCTGCCTTTCCAACCTGGGGGAGGCATCAGTGATGAGTTCAGGGCTCCAGATCCATGAACCTCCTCAGCTCACACATAAGCTTATAGGGTACAAAGCTGTGCTTGCTTTGCCTACAAGGGTGAACAGCAGCTGGTAGCTGTGGGCTTTGCAACTATTTTCGAGCCTGCATAGAGGGCAAACATGGACACAACAAAGTTTAGTTCAGCAGGTGAACATGGGCAGTGCTTAGAAACCATTCCCACTTGCCTCCAGGTTCCCTTATTCCATTTCCATGGCCCCCAACCCCTTCTCTCCTCTTGCAGGATACACCTGAGCTGCTCAACAGAACATCCAAAGAGAGGAAAAACATGTTTTCTTTAGCTGAATTCACAAAAAAAAATAAAAGAAAGAAAGAAAAAAAAAGAGACCTCATCCATTTTAGCTGCAGTTTTCTCAAAATGGCAACTTGAGGCAGACACTCTGCATGGAAACTTCAATCTGGACAGCTGAAGGCTGGCAAAGCCTCCTCTGCAACTGCAAACAGTGGAAAGTGTCTGGCAGACTAAATTACAGTGATATTGCTTTACAGAATACCCCTAAAGAGCAAAATAACCTTTTTTCCTTTCATTTGCACAGACCTTGCCGTTAAATCTTTGCCTGGGAATGAAGAAAACTTGCCTTTCCTCTACTGTGACCACTACAATATGTGGAATATCAAGTGAAAATACATAGGGGTTCTCTATATCATGTCCTATAAAAGCAAGCTGGTCTTTAGACAACGTTCACCCAAAGGTGTTTAACATCCCCAACGCTGCTTCAAGAATCAGGTCTTCAGTTATCAACGTCACGACAAAACCCTGCGGAGAACCCCAGCACAAGCAGCAACTGTGGTTTCATGCACAGGAAGGAAACATCATGTGAAGCTTTAAAAAACCCTTCCTGAGACAAGAGATGAGAAGGGCTGAAGAAGAGGGGTAAGACGGATGCCAACGGGTGGGATGGTGGTGGCATCTTTTCTAAGTTTGAAGAAGTGATACCCATCTATCTCTGAAAAGAGCAAGGAAAAGCTCCTTGGCAGGCAGCAAGTTTCCACATATGGCCCACGAGGATGATTTTTTTTAGCTGGAATCCCAAGCACACAGAACTGAAGACCACTAGTAAATCCAGGAAGGCATTACTCCAGCGACTGGGCCATCCCAGGAAGTGAGCAGGGATCTGGTGTGCACAGACAGAGACAGCTTTCGAGCTCCTCAAAACCTGCAGCTTCTCTCACCTGGAACATAAACCTTCAGGGGAAATCCCAGATGTTTTTATAATATAAAGAGGCTGTAGGCACCTTTTTTCTAAGGTTGGATGTGAAAGCATTTAGTGACAGGCTGAGAGAGCTGGGATTGTTCAGCCTGGAGAACAGAAGGCTTCAGGGAAACCTTACTGCAGCCTTTCACTACCTTAAGGGGGCCTATAAAAAGGAAGGTGAGGGCAGACAGTGATAGGACCAGGGGGATCAGTTTTGATCAGGGTTAGATCATATGTTAGGAAGAAATTCTTTACTCAGACAGTAGCGAAGCAATACAAGAGGTTTCCCAGAGAAGCTGTGGCTGCCCCTGGATCCCTGGAAGTGTCCAAGGCCAGGTTGGACGGGGCTTGGAGCAACCTGGGCTGGTGGAAGGAGTCCCTGCCCATGGCGAGGGGTGGAACTGGATGAGCTTTAATGTCCCTTCCAACCCCTTATGCTGTGTGATTCTATGACTCCGTGATCACGAGTGCTGAAAGGTCCAGCTGGTCCCTGGCACGTCCCTCACTCATTAAGAGTGCCTGGCTGGGACCCACCAGCACAGCACGGCTGGAGCTGCTGCAGAGGCCTGGCCCCGCTCTGAGGTTTGGCACAGGCTGCTTCTCCCGGGCCTGCCACAACCTGGTCCTGTGCCTTTGTTTCTCTGGACCTCTGCTTTATCTCTGCATGTTTTTCCTGCTTAAACAGTAAACAACCAAGTACAAGGACTGCTTTGCCCTGTTTGTACCATGAACACCCTTTGTGAGCACCAACACGTCCACCAGACAGCAACCAACGTGAAATTCAGGCGCAAATGGCCTCTTCTGTGCAATACAGAAGGGACCTGGAAAAACAGCAGCATTTTTGGGAGCTGTGAATGGATTGTCTTACACCAATACCAGTGATCTCCTTACAAGTCCACTATGGCTTGAAAAGGCTTCACCAGTGCTGATGGTGTCAGTGGAGAGCCCACAAACAGCCCAGGCACTGATGTGGGTGGTTTTTCTCGGCAGAAACTGGTAACGGGGAGGAGGCACCATGTTCACTGTGCCAGCAGTAGAAAAAACAACCTGAAGATCAGCTGACACGCTCACTTTGCATAAATCCTAAAAGCAGAACTAATTCTGAAGGACAGACCATGGCTTGCTCCTGGGAATACACAGGAGGCAGGGAACAAGCCAGAAACCTGCTGCTCTTTTCCAGGGAGGAGCGGGATTGCTGCACCCATCTCTGCAGCTGTCCCAGCCTCGGGTAGTGCAGTGCCAGGTGTGCTCTGAGGAACCCCAAAGGAGCACACGCTGCTCTGACCTACAGGGCTGGCACAGCACCCTCTGAGATGCCAGAGTGTGACCACAGAACCGCAGCAAACACGTACGCCGCGGTCGTGCTCTGACAGCTCATGTGGTGCCTCCTCCCATCCACATCCAAAAAAACTGCCTGAGACCCACTCGGCTGGTTGGGCCCTGAACAGGGACTGCACAGAAACACTGAACATGTCACCCATAACATGGTTGTCACCCTCTGTAGCACCTGCCCACTCCTTAGGAACCATGCTGCTCAGGGCACAGCAGCACAGGATAGAATCAACCTCACCACCACCACCATCAAAAAGTTCCTTTTAATTCCTGCTTCTGCACTAGAAAATTTATTTGGAAAATAATTACCCTACTCCCGATTTCATTTATTTCCCAGATGAATTTCAGCACACAAAACCAATCTACATATTTTTGAAAACTATATTGCTTTTAACTTCTTGCTCATCTAACCAGAACAACCCAAGAGTCAGCATCGCTTTTGTTTTCTACTTCCTGCTACTTAGCTTTAAAAAAAATGCAATAAAAAAGATTCAGTAACTAAACAACTATAACACTGCAATGACCTAAATATTTAGGCTTAAAGCTTCAGTACTTTCCAAAGTGTAAGAGCAACTGCTCGTGTCAGACCTGTTAACTCCTCATGGATGCATGAAGATTAAAGGCTTATTATTTCAAGAATTAACACTTAATTAAACACCTAGAGAAACTAATTCACCAAAATCTTAGCCTTTACATACCAAGATAAGCGTCAGTACAAAATCAGCAGCAAGCTTTTTTTATATGTAAGACTAGTAAAAAGATACAGGATGAAGTTTTTAGGAGACCCAAGCAGGCAAACCCTTTCTTCACACAAGTTTGAGCCATTTGCACGAGCTTTAATCTTGCTTTGATCTAAGAGTTGGCCTCATTTCATTAGTGTCCTTTAACCACAAAAGAAAGGAAAACGCCTGCATGCGTGTTCCAAAACTTGAAACACTTTGAATTGTTCTGTGAGTGTGAAGAGCATGTTTACTCCATGCAAAGCTCTACTTTAAAAGCCCATTCCTTAAGGATATCATCCTTCCCCACCTAGACACCGGCTTTGCAGCTGCCACTGCCCAAAGGCACCACCACCAAAGCACCCCAGTGCTTGCTTCTTCTCCTTTTAATATCCATGAAATCTCTATAAGATGCAAAGACTGTCTTACAATTTGTGGCCAAGCTGAATTAATTTAAGAACAATCAGCCTTCAAGATTTTGGAAAGTATCAAGTGCGGAGCCTGCTGCATACAAAAGTGCAGCAGGCTCCACACTTAAGAGTGTGCCTCTCAACTACAGATTTTTTGGCAAAGATGAGCCTATTTCTCACTTTTTCTATTGAGAAGAAGCTCTTTGTGCTGATACTTGTGCCCAATTCACCATTGCACGTAGTTTCTTCTACAGAAACAGCAGAAAACTATGAAAAATGCCACATCTTCCCCTACCTCTGGTGGTTTCCCTTCCCTCACACTGCCCAAAAAAAGACTTTCTTTAGCAGAAAGAGGCCCCCTTTCGGTTTTCAAACCTGGTGATGAGCACATCATCTTTAAGGGTAGTTCTTGTGTAGAGTTTACTTTGGTTTAAGGGAGCATGAGACGATCCTGCTGAACAGGCAGGGAGAATAATCCAACTTCCCACACGCTCTGGTAGAAGGCAGAGCTGGGACACAAAATGGGTAACAGGGATTTCCGGGTTTAGGAAAACCTCAAGCCATTTACAGGAGGTAAATGAGATGTGATCACAGACAACTGGCAAAGTGAACAACAAAATCTCCTCCTGCTTTGATCAGGGAAATTCTTGGCTGTGCCTGCTGCAAGACAGCATGGCTGTAAACTTCCAAAATTGCTCGTGGTGCTTTTGAGGGGAGTTAATAAATGGGACTCTATGAGAAATGGAAGCTGAACAGAGAAGGTATATCCTGCCTTAATCTCCCAAAGCTGAAATTGGGAAGGTACCAAGGACAGTAAATTCTGTTCAAGTTGGGTGGTAAATAACTTTCCCATCAATCACATCCCTGGATGCCTTTTGCTTGCATTCTGTTGAAACCTAAGAGAAAGTGCCTGGCCTCCTGAATTAAAGACTGTAAAAACCCAAGAGAAGCTGCCTCTCTCCTCTCCAGCACAGGCTGGCACCATTTATCAAAACTATAGGATGAAAATGTGCCACTGGCTCCAACAGCAACAACCTCTCTGAGCACTAAAACTTCTGAGAAAACAAGTAAAGCCAAAAGGATTTTCCTTCAAAATCTCATTTCTTAAGGTCTTCAATAACTTGGAAGCTTTGCAAGGTGCATAGAACAGAATCTCATATACTTACTGAACTTCAAATTTCCTATGAGTTTTACTTCACTTTTTCATTCGGTGGGTATTTATGTCTGTTTGGATTGGACTGGATGGTACTGTCATGAATTCTGGATTCAATACATGTTTGTAAAAGAAAATCCTGCTCTGCCTCTTCCACAGATTTTGGGAGTCACAGATAAATCCTATCAGCTTTTACCATAAACCCCAGAACATGAAAAGGAAAAGCAGCCTCGAAGGGTAAGTCCAGAGAGACTCACAGAATCATGGAGAGGTTTGGACTGGAATGGACCTTAAAGGTCATCTTGTTCCACCCCCTGCCATGGGCAGGGACACCTTCCACTAGCCCAGGTTGCTCCAAGCCCCGTCCAACCTGGCCTTGGACACTTCCAGGGATGGGGCACTCCTGCTCTGTGTGATGCTGCAGCCACACTCACCAGTGGAAAACAGATAGGATTTCCCAAACACAGCACAGCTCAGCTTGTAACAGGCTGAGAGCAATGGCAGTAAGTGCAACCAGACTTGACAAAACTGTTACACTTGCAGTCTCACCCCAAATTAAAACCAGAAGGATACCCGGCACTTGAAAGCAGAAAATTCAACATTCGGCCTGAGTGCCTGTCCAGAAAAAGGCCAGCTTTTCCACAATTAATTCCAAGTCATTCTTCCATCCTCCAGCACACCCACTCACAGCTATGTGAACACTGGCTGAGAATGTCACTCCAGAGCTCTATCAGGCACTCGGGGTATCTCCCTCCGAGTCGGGGGGACTTATGTCCATACAACCGATGGAGTTTATTCAGATGGTTTCCTGTAAGGCCAGCAACCCATTTCCTCATCTTGTCTTTCAAGTAAAAGGCAAACCAGGCTCCTCCTCAGTCTCTAAAACATGACAGAATATCAGGAGTCTCTTCGCTTTTTCAAGTAAGCTGCACCTTGCAGGAACACACCTACGGTGTTTTATCACCATACAAATAACCCTCTGTCTTAATTCATACCACACTGACATTCACTGGCAGAACAAACGGCTAGCAAGAAACTTCTTACAGACATTAAGTAACAGCTTTCACTGTCAACTGAGAAGAAGAGCTGGAAAATCCGCTTGGAAGAGCATCCTAAACAGTGAGGGAACCCACCGGGTCCATCTCTGGGTGCCGCAGGGTCGCAGCACTGTCACTGTGCCCCTTGCCTGGGCTGTCCCATCTGCCTGGGTGAGGAAAGAGATGGAAAATAGGGAAGGAAGAAAGAGAAACTGCATTTAAACAAACAAATCAAAAGCCAGTGACTACAGGGCCTCATTCTCTGCACGGCTGTATTTTTGTAGAAATGGGTGGATGGGATATGGTCAAGCACACTGAGCACCTTTAATAAAAAAACAACCTTCAGAGAAGTTCCTTGTCTTGTACACTGAACTCTTTTGAAGATGCACCTGCTGAAATTACTGGTGTTGGGTGCTTGAAATGTCTCCACTTCTCCAAATTTAAAAACTATTTGTTCCCAACACACCACACGTGACAGGGCAGAGCTGGGTCCCCCACTACTGCTGCTGACATTGCAGAAATGGAAGATCATCAAGACTTCAGGGCATTTCCACCTTCTGCCTGCTGTCAGATCCACTTCCTTGACTGTTCCTTTTCTAATATTAGAGAACCAAAGCATAAATTTTCCATCAGCAATGTTGAACCCTCCCGCACAATCTCTCAGAGCACACTGGGCTGCTTTAACAGGCACTTCCACCTTATCCCCCGATTTCACAAGCTCATCCCAAGTCCGTAACAACCCTCTCCCACCCTGGACCACTCCCTGTTGGGTGCAGCACTTATTAGGCATCATTAGATGCCTAATTCACCCAATGAACACCTCCCATCATATGTTCAGCCCATGCCTCATCAAACTGAAAGCAGGAATTTTTATAACAAACTCTTTTCACATGACCAACTCCCAGTCTCCTAATTATTCCTGCCATGTTTTAAACTCCAGTTCACTCACATCCTGAATAAACCTCGTGTCATCCCCCAAAACCCCCCCAAAGAAGGATTATCTCTGCCACAAGTCCTTGTTTTCAAGACCCCAGTCCAAAAACCTAAAGGAATTACTATAAAATTTTCATTTCAGAGGGCTTTAAATCATTTTACTGCTTACAATGTGTGTATATTTAAAACATCTTTTCGATCTTAAATAAATGGAAAAACGTATTTTTCCATAGGTATGGTTAGAAAAACAGGCTCATGCTGCACAGCACAGAAGACACTTTCGAAACTAAGGTTTCAGGACTACTAATGCTGCAGCACATGTGGTCTGGCTTTCTGCCCACTCCTCCTTGCTAAGCACTACGTGGCCTCCGACTCTCCCCTAAATATCCTCCACCCACCTTCTCCCCGTGGACACAAACTCTCCCCAGTGCTCACAGGAGTCCCTGCTGACTCATTTTTCCATTACTGTACTGTGACAGTCATTTCCTTCAGGTAGGAATAACCAATATTGAGGGTTGACATTTTATTCACAATTTCATCCCACAACAATGACCAATTTTCACTCATGTCTACTCAAAAAAGACAAAATATGCTGTGATGGTTTGCAAAGGGAGATATAAGTGGGGTTTCTTAATTTTCAGGCTATAAAAACTGTTTTGCAAAGCATTTCCATGCCCAAATAAGTCTGTAGGCAGTTGATTCAGACTTCACAGGGATGATCCCTGCTCTCGCCATTCCAAGCACAGCCTTACACGTATCACCCTGCAAGGACCACTTGAAAAAAAATCACACGCTGGCATCCTATATTCTCTTCTCAGGCACTATTTGCTGCAGGAAACACGCATCGTCAGGTCAATAATTTTGGTTGCTGACTTTCAGGTCATGATATCACCCAAGATATTGCCCCAGCTCTCAGTGCTTTGCAGTTTGGCTGGTTCAATCCCACCATTTCTTCCTTAAGAGCACAGAAGTGGAAAGTAGTTTTAGGTGGAAATCACAGCCTTTGGTTTCAGTAACAGAGACACCGTGTAGGACGCCTTCCTGATTTTCCCTGGGATTCATTTCTCCAACTGGTCTGACAAAGCTCCAACTTACTCACCCACGGGGAACTAACAGCCAGCCAAGCGTCTCCCAGGCTCTCCCTGGGGGTGCCCACGCTGAGGGCCAGGCTCTTGATGGCTTATACAGACACCTATTTGAATGGGTTTACATATTTTAACATCATTTTACATATCACACGATTTCTGCCCTCGTTTGGTTCTCCTCTCATCCCTCAAAGACTTCTGGAACTTAGAAAACCTGTAGAACTGTACTGTATCACAGAATCGTGGAATCATGGAATATCCTGAGTTGGAAGAGACCCACAAAGATCATCGAATCCAGCTCACGGCCCTGCACAGGACATCCACCCTTTAACCCTCAGCCCCTCATTTCCATTCATTACATTGTGTTTTAGCTTAAATGTCGTCTAAATGAGCTACCAGGCTTTACAACACATTTAATTTCAGGCAAATTAAATTACCATTAGAGCAACAAGAAATTCAATTACACTATCATGACAACAACCATGGACTAGACCAAACTCTCACTTGAGGTAATACTCAGGATTGAGGCTGATATTTGGGTCAGTCTGAGCAAGCATCCCAAAATGCATGAAGTCTGGAGAGTGTTGCTGGCTGTTGTCTCTGAGCAGGGTGTATGAGGCACATCCTTGGGCTTGTCTTACAATCCCCCTCCCCAGCACTATGGACTGACAGTTCTGCTGACAAAAAGCAGGTCTCTCCCTTCCCTTTTTACTGATGACACCCCTGCATCATCTTTGGAGGAAAAGAACCCCAAAAGCTCCCAGCCCACCAGAAAGACACATCTGAGCTTTACAAAGCCAGCAAAAAATTGTGCTGCTTATTCCACCCACAGCCTTAGTGCTTCAGCCTGCTTCCTGTTACACCAAGAGGAGCTCAGCCCAGCTCACTCTGCAAACACATCACACCAAAGAGCGTCAGACAGACAAGCAAGGTCCGAGTCTTACAGACTCCAGCCTCAGCATCAACAGTAGGTTTGGTGAGCTGGCTGCATTGCACTCTGTTTCGATTTAAGATGCTCTTCCTGATTCCTTTTCCTTCTTGGAAGTGCTAATTCACAGACAGTCTCTGTACAAAGTGCCTCGTTAATTATTTTTCCAAGCAGGAGCTTACTGTGGGGGATCCTCACTTACAGTAAGCACAGCAGACACGCCAGGGGATGAGCACAGTGCTTTAATTCCTTTTTCCACAGTGATTTGGCTTTATCTCCTGCCTGTGCAGAGATGTGACAGGCAAACCAGAGCTGTGTCTGCAGAGCTGCACAGCCCCCAGCGTGGCAAAGGCCCCCTCCCTGTGAGCTGAGGGAAGTCTCAGACACACTTCACACGTAGGGATTTCCCAACCCTCCGGCATGAGCTCCCAGTTCTAATTCTAGATGATGTCCAGGGCAAGGACTTGTGCAGTTTCCTCTTGCACAGCTGTGAAGAAACCAACAAGTTCCCTGAATTTCCTGATTTTTTTTTGCAGTAAATAGTCATCAGCCTTTTCAGCCGCTCACAACTCGGGGACCAGAAACGTAAAACGCTGAACTATGGAAATGCAATTCTGGCTGCAGCATAAGGATGAGTGTAAAGGAAAATAGAAATCCATGGGGATTGCACCCTCATGGCTCTGATGGGACTTAAAACCACACTCAACCAGACAGGAAAAAATGACAGAGGGCACCATAGAAAAATCTCTGCACGTGAGGCCAGTAGCTTTGCTGACTGCTTTTTGGGTGGAAACCATTTAATAACTGGACACCTTTCCCACTATGGGAATCTCTTGAAAGACCCACTGTGATTTCAGAAGAGTCCTGACAGAGGAGCAGTTCAACATTTGCACTCCCTCTAAACCACAAAAAAATCCCGGAGCAACAGAATCCAAGGACAAGCTGGGCTGTGGGCACCACCCAGGAGTCACCCTCCGGCCTGAATCCACGGGGTTTGATCTCCCAGTCCACAACAGAGAGGACTCTGCAGGCTCCATATCCATAATACATGAAGTGCTGGAACTGGGCTTCCTTTTCTCATGCAAACTTTTACTTCACTTGTAAATCTCCAGCCTTAAAATTTGCTTTGTAAATACTCTACCTGCTGCCTTACCGATAAGCAGCACAGGCAGACAGGCAAGAGTAAGATGTATTTCATATTTAACTACTCAAGTAACAAAAATACCCCCTAAAATATAGATTTATGCTCTTTTCCTTCATAGTTTAGTAGCCATAAGCATAATTCAAAGTGGGTTTTTGTTTGTTTTCTCTTTCCTAACATTTTAATGGGATAAAGGAATGTCCTTACACAATCTGAACAGTTTACCTAAATACTCACCTGCAGTGTTCCCACTGCCTGGAGCGAGCTTGGCGAAACTTCAGGCTGTACGAATCACAGAATTCCAGAATATTCTGAGTTGGAAAGGACCCACAAGCCCAACTCTTAGCCCTGCACAGGACACCCCAAGAGTCCCACCATGTGCCTGAGAGAGTACGGTCGGGATCTGATGTACCCTGGCAGACCTGGTGCCGTGGGAGCTGCGGGCGCTGGGGGATCGGGATCTGCTGTCACACGGGCGGATTCAGCCGCATCGCTCCCACGCTCCCTGAAGTTTTTACCGTCTACTCACACTCCCTCAGCGGGAACTTTCAGCGCATCGCCGCTTAAAGAAGCGCTCCAAACTCTGGGACGCGAAACTCAAAACACCGGACTCTGGGAGGCAGCGCAAACGCCG
Source organism: Oxyruncus cristatus (assembly GCA_013399855.1). NCBI lineage: Eukaryota > Metazoa > Chordata > Aves > Passeriformes > Cotingidae > Oxyruncus > Oxyruncus cristatus. The sequence continues at coordinate 1,047,129 of VXAY01003218.1, forward strand.
CCGTGCCCGGAGCCTGCCCGGCGGGCGGGATGCGCGGGGATGTTCGGGAGCGCTCCCGNGCGGGGGCCCCCCCGCCGGCATTCCCGCCCGCATGCCCGGAGGCGGTGCCCCGCAGCCCCGCCGAGCCCCCCGTACCTCGGATGTAGGTGCACTTGCTGTCGTCCAGCGGCGCGGAGGCAGAGCCGCCCATGGTGCGGCGGTGCGGGAGCGCGGCTGGAGCGGCGGCGGCCCCGCAGC
>VXAY01003218.1:1047375-1069167 GCA_013399855.1 Oxyruncus cristatus
CGCGCCGCCCCCTCGGCAGGCACCGCCCGCCGCCCCGCCCGGCCGGGGCTGCTCCTGCCGCTCCGGGGACAGCGGCCCCGGGGCCCTCGGCCTCCGGACACGCGGGTCCCGCGGTTTGCTTTGCCCCCGCGGCTGTTTCCTCTTCCCGCCGTCACTTTGTCACCCCCATCGCGAAATCCACGTCCCCCTGGAGACACGCGTAGACCCTGCAAAGTTTCCACATAGGCCGCTTTAAAACACCGTGCCACGCTGAAGGCGGGTTGTCCAGAGAAGCTGTGGCTGCCCCTGGATCCCTGGAAGTGCCCAAGGCCAGGTTGAACAGGGCTTGGAGCAACCTGGGATAGTGGAAGGTGTCCTTGCCCATGGCAGGGGGCTTGGAATTGGATGATCTTTAAGATCGCTTCCAACTCAAACCATTCTGGGATTCTGGGATTCTAAGTTGAGGATGCTTGGAATGATTTTACTCTGTAAAGAAAACGAATTGCTTGGTAACTCTTCATTAACAAAGCTCATGGGATGCAGAGAGAGCACACAAGTCAACCACTTGCTGTCTATCCCAACACAAAATCTGGGATGCACCACACAGAGAATATGGAGTTACAAACTAGTTTGTGTTTGAGGTTATTTCCAGAGGATGCATAGCTGTATTGGTTGTGCTCTGGATGGGGCTTGAAGCAACCTGGTCTAGTGGAAGGAGTCCCTGTCCATGGCAGGGGATGGAATGAAATGGTCCTTAAGGTCCTTTCCAACCCAAAGCATTCCATAACTCACAACTTAGTCTTCAGGGCCATATCTTCCCACTCTTACCAAGAATGCTGAATTTTGCTATACAATGCACAATTCCAGGATGAAGGATAAACCTGCACAAGCAGGCACGAAAATACACATCAGTAAATATCAGTAAATACGGCCCAGTGATCAAGCCAACTTCCTGAAACACGCAAGAGCACCAGTGTGCAGGTCCTCACACAGGACAGCATGGAACAGATACCCAAATTTCCTTGCCTCTGAATAATAATTTCAGTGATGCTTTGGACCAGCTGTGACTTTTTAAGGTATAATCTTCTGTCCTGCTGTTTCTCTAGGGCTAATCCAACAATGGGCAGGGTGCCACGGTTATTGCGCCTTATATGTTTTGCATGGAGTTGATAAGCTGCAATGAATATGGATAGTGATGACACACTGGACCTTCACAGTGATGGGAAGTTATGCATTTTAGCCTTAAACACTTTTCATTCAGCTTGTACACATCTGTCACTGGCTGTGAAATTGCTTCAGCAGAGTTAAGTTTTGCCTGTGTGGGTTGTAGGGTAGGTACGTTTAGTGCTTTGCCATTTGGTTGATCACAGGATGGGTAAAAATTTTGGGGATGAATCTTTTTAAACCAACACTAAACTTGATCAGGTTTGAAGTATTGAAGATGATATGTAACATCATGTTCAGTGTTCTGCTAAAGAGCCTCCTTCCTTCCGAAACTCACGCTCTCTGGGCACACGATCGTTGGATCAAAGAGTAATGGAGCAATTAAGCAACTGCTTAATTACCTTGAGGAGACCAGGCTCCCCCAGAGCACCCCTGAAGCAGCGTCTCACAAGTCTATAGATCTCTCAGCTGAGATATAACACTCAATCCACAGCACTTCCAGAGGTCACACGTGAACCAGGCTCCGTTATGGGTATATTTAATTGGCTCTGCCCGAGAGCCTGCAGAGGAGGCTGCGGCGGTTTCCTCGCGGCACGTCTGTGAGCTGTGCGAGCAGACACCGTGGAGAAAACACTGTTCACTGCTGTGCATTTGAAAGGTGTTAACTCAGAGGTGAATTCAGGCTCTGCTCAGAGTAGCATATCTTCCATCAAATGTGGCAGAGAAGCTTTTCGTAACGCACAGTCACATGGAATATGCAAGTCAAGCTCCAGGAGTCTGGAGAGATAAACGGTGGAAAAATTCATGAGCCATAAACTGGATTGCTATTCTGTCTTGTCATTTAGCAGATGAAAATGCGCCAAATTCCAGAAGCTTTATATCCAAGAACAGATGTTGGTATGTGCACTGAATGGGAAACCTCCCTGTCTAATTACAGCTAGGGTAAAAACAAGGTGAGAACTGAATAGTTTACTTAATGATAATTTTCTATACTTGGTACTACCAGATTCCCAAGATTCCCCAAGCATCTCACAAACATTACCTAATTGAAGGCTGTAATTTCCCTTTTAAGATAGGGAAATGCTGTGTTTTAATGGCAAAGCTTGTGTCCTAAGCATCTTAAAAAGATACCATGAGAAACGTGAACCAAGTCAGGAACAGATATAAATGATCCTATTTCTATTCTGCTTGAAAACAAAACCATCCTCTCTAGGATAAGAAATCCATGTTAGATTTTAGGCTGATGTAACATCTGCACTGCAGTCATCAATGATAAAGGAATAAATTTAAAGCAAAAATACCACCGGAATCAAGAAAATACTTCCCCACATTTTCTCCTATGAAATCTTGATCTTTGATGGTTTTTTTACCTTTACTCTCCCTAAAAGTTCCTTATTTAAACACCTGTTTTTATTATATCCCAAAGGTTGGATTGTATACTAAAGGGCAACCTGATGGAGCTCTTCCATCCCACAAAGTGACTTCCTGAGTGAGCAGGACCAGGAGAAGCACCTCCTGCCCACCAAAGGAGTGGAATCTGTCTCCACTGCCTCTGTGGCTTCCCTTGTGGCAGCATGACATCAGGAAAGAGGTCCAAGCTTCCTCAGGCGCTGGACCCACGAGGCAGCCAGTGAAAGCACTGGGAGCTGTAGTACCCAAAAAGTGCAGCCACAGCCACTACACTGCCCTCTTTTGTGTTGGCCTCCAGCTGTGGTTCAGGAGGGAAAGAGGAGGAGGTTCATCTCCACAATCACTTCTTCATTATCTCCCTGCAGAGGGACTGTAATGGAACCCTGATGTGCCCCAGCCACGATCACTCTCAACACCGTGGGCACACCATGTAATGAGCTCCAGTGGTTGTTAGTCTAACACGTGGTCCTTAACCACAGAGGTGACAGGCTGCAAATGTATCATCGGGGGGACTGAGAAAATCTTTGCCATCTTCTTGGCTACTTCTCCTTCTTTGCACATGAGACGTGCCAAGGCACCAGTTTCTTTGACATGCTGCATAACAGCACCTGACTGGCCCCTTTGCTTCAGACACCCCTGTGTGTGCTCTGCCACGGCCTCAGACACACAGTTTGTTATCAAACAGAAGCACTTAAGTGAAATGTGTGTGAAATCCATTGGGAGAGATGACTAACCGTCCAAAACTACCTTAGAAGACTTCCCCAAGGGAAGGAGCCATTCTAAGACCGCTGACTTTGTAGGCAGGATAACAAGGTGCTGTTGACAAAGACAGCTGCAAATGGAATAGAACTGTCCTGCATAAATAATAATTATCTACTGCTAGGGGAAACTGTTAATCATTGTTGTCTGAAAGTCAAAATCAGGTTGCAGAGAGTAGTCCCAAAAAGATGCGTCACAAGATAAAAACAGCCCTTTTCTCAGGACAGACTGTTGGCTGAATCCTTTCTATCTAAGTAACACAAAAATGTTATCCTTAAGAGTTATTTCCAAAAGGTTGGGAGGAGGTCTTAAAATCGAGCTGCAGAAGATACTCCTAGAGAATCACAGCTGTTCAGGCTGGAGACCCAAAAATGACATTTTGATAAAATAGCCCTAAAAAGAAAGTTAGAGTTGGTTGTGCTTTAGCTACTACCCTGATTCTGAGGGACTGGCAAGAAGCACTGAAAACCCACAAACAGGAGAGTGGATTTTAATAGGTTCTTAATCACAGAGTCAGGCTGGAAGGGACCTCAACAGATCATCTGGTCCAACCTCTCATGGGAGAGGGAGTCTAATGGGATTATCTAACACCTCATGCCATTGCATCCTGAGAACTCTCAGCAGCAGAGACTCCACCACACCCTGGGGAGGTTGTTCCAGTGAATGGTTGTTCTTGCTATAAAAAATACCCTTCCTATATCAAGAGGAGATGACAGGTATGGTGGGGCGGGGAGACAGTATATGAAGTGCTGCTTCACATATGAACTGAATGTTCTGGGGAAGAGATAAAAATAGCATTTGTGGTCACTTATCAAAGAAAGAAATCAAATAAAACCTCTTATTTTTGTAATTGCAGAAAGTATAGATGACAGTCTGAACTACTCGTGAAGGAAGAAAAGTAAGGCAAAGGTACATTTCAGTAGCAGATGCTGGTAAAATGGTATCATTTTATCTCTATCTTTCAAAGGTTTTGAGAATCAAAATATAATCAGGCTTCTGAGTGCACAACCTAATGCAGGAGGAGGTTTGGCTGGCTGCCTTCCTCACTCCTTGTTTTCTTCCCAATTATGTTTTATTGTCATTCAACATGTAAACAACATTCACTTGAATACTCATTGAATACCAGTGCTCATAAAACACCAAACTGTAAGTAACATTCATCATTCTGCCCTGCTTGGTTGCAAATAATTTATAAATGTCTGGCTTTTTCACAGAGTTGAATCTGATACATAATCTGAGGCACTTTCCTGCAATAAAACGTTCTCATGATGCATTAAGGGTGACATGGCAAAGTTCAGTGGATCTCCACTTCCATTGTAAGTATGCGTATATATACATATATATATATATATACATATATGGATATATATACACTTATCCCATAGTAAGGCTTAGCCAGACATTAGCCTTGCTACAAGTCTAGAATTTCCATCCTCAATACCCGAACAGGACACATCTTGTCCCTCAAAAAAATAAATACTTTTGAGTGGAAAGGTGGAGAACTTGGGGTAAAAACTCTCTTTTCTTTGTTGTCAAAGGGCGAGGCAAGGTCATGAAAGCTTCCCTGTAACGGGGATCACAAGCTATCTGTCAGTGGACACCTGGGATTAAAGACACCAGGTAAGCATAAGAACACTGCTTAGCCAGAATTCCTCCTCAAAAATTAGGAGAACGGCACACTGCATGGTAAACTCTGCTCTTTTCTTTCCTATGCATAAGTGTGCCTTAGGTTCCAAGTTCACATGGAGTCCAACCAAATGCTTGGAAGTCTATATTGAGCAAGTTATAATGTTTATAATCAAATACACAAGCTGTTAGTACTTAGGCCATATTACCAAGTTGCATGTCAAGGCTGCTTTTAAAACGGATTCTAGAACTAATTTATTACAAACAAACAGATTGATGCAAGTACAGCTCTAGGCAGTGGCTGTGGAGAAGGGAAAGAGCTCTGCATACCTTGAGTACTTAACCCAAAAAAATTCTCTGAAACCAGTGACTCCACAACAACAAGGGACTTTGCCTTAACTTTGAAATCATCATCTTCCAGCCCTGTGGTGAAAAGTTCCCCTGGACTTCTCCCCTCCCTGGTTTTCCTTCAGGAGTGCTGTTGTCCCTGTCACCTGCTGTGTCAGGACCCTGAGGAGGGCACTGCTTTAGTTTGCTCCCTTGATGTCAGCCTTGTGACTCTTTGAAGTCACGGGCCATGCACTTGGGACAGGAATGAAATTCTTAATAGGGATGCAAAAATCAGAAACTTTCAGATGTGGCTCTGGATTTTATTTCCTATAAAGAAAGGCATCCAAGAGCTGAGAATCACCTTCAGCTGTTGCATACTCCATTTGCCTGTCCCAGTGGCCAAGAAATTACATGGGTTTGTATATATGTAAATTGAAATAAAATACATGTGTTGAACTTTTCTTGTTTCCTAAATACTCCAATCATATTTGGTAAATTCAAAGACCATTTCCTTCTCTGCTTAGTCACTAGTTATAAAATGTGGTAAGTGACACAGCTAGAGGTGCTCATTCCTGCTCAGCTGCCATTAGAGGCTGTATTTTAATTAGTTAGGACATTCATGCCAAAGCAACTAATGCACAGGCCTTTACAGATTCATTGTGAAGATCCCTCGGTGCCAAACACGACACGGTGGATTTGTTCCCTCAGGCAGAAATCGGGGTGGTGCACAGGAACCAGTAAATAAAGCACAGCTCAGGGCCCTTCCCACTGCCCCGTTCTCACACAAGAGCAAACACGGAGCACAGCTCAACCTATTGATCTCAGCAGAAAATCCAGGAGGAAAATCCATCTGTTGGAGATCCAGTGGATTCTTTACTGCTTCAAATAGACAGCCACACCTGCCTGGGAAAGACAAAAACTTTCCCAAGTGCTGGAAATGAGTTTATGGGGTGGGATTTGCAGCCTGGTAACCGAGGAAGGCTAAGACATCGCACTGTCACTGAACAGACTTCAGTGCAGCAAGACACTAATCTAGCAATTAGACCTGTCATTTTCCCTCCTTAACCAAGGAAATCATAGTGACTCTTCTTAGAGGAGCAAGAAATCCTACTTCCATTTGATTAACAAAGATGTGACCAAAACTTTCCTCCCAAGTGAGCTGATGTTCCTGCACTATTAACTACCCTGCAGAAGGACAGCAGGCACAGGCTGCAGAAGCTAAATGATCCTGCAGACATGATTAATGAAGGAGAGGACTAAATCCCCACCACATCTGGATTTGCTTCTTCTGGCCACAGATGGTTTTGGTTGCTTTTTCGTCCGAGTATATTCATTAAGACTAAGCACAGGCTTTAAACACAGCCTTCCTGTTCCAAGGCTCCATTTTCCATGGAGAAGCTTCTTGTAAGGAGCCTGTCCAAGAAGGCATATGTAGCAAATGAAAGGGGTTTTGCTAAGCCATCTTGCACACTGAATGAGCTGCAAGAGTTCAAAAGGAGATGCACAAAGGAAAACTGAAGAGTTTGGATTTTTGATGTATTTTCCCCCCTCTGAAGTGATTAGCTTGTCTGCTTCATCTTCCTTCCAGATAATTTTATAAAAACCTTAGCACCCCAAGGGTTTAAACTCACAGTAAATGGATCCCAAAATGTTCACAAGTTTTTCTGTTCATTAAGTTTGGCTGTTGAGAGCGTAAGTCCGTCCAGCCATCCAAGCCTGGCTTCTGGCACCACGGGACACGACGTGCTAATCTGTCAGTGGGTGAGGTACCTGCTGATCCTGTAATCCTGTTAGCATCCTGCTCCTCTCCAGATCAGCTGCACTCACACAAGAATTTGCCCGGGCAAAAGGAGGCCATCACCTCCTGGGCAGCACCAGCACGTCCAGGAGGCATCTCACAGCCAAGCAGAGAGCAAGAACCTTACCAGTTAACAACTACTGTGATTATTTGGGTGATAACATCTGGGCACAGGGTTTCTCATTGTCCTTTAGGACAACAAATGTAATTAACTGGTATATTATGACCTCTGCACTGATTTTCTCATCCTTGCTGCTCTATTTACTAACATGGGTAACAATAATCTGCTTTTCCAGCATGTTACCTGGTTGGGGTTCTCTCCTGCTCTTTAAATATACCACAGAAGAAAGAGCAGTGGCCTTGTTTGTATAATAGTGATCTACTTAGAACTGATAAACTTTCTCAAATCACTAGTAATTCTGGTTTTTTTCAAAGCAATTTAGGTGTCAGTGTTTATTTGGCTTTTATAGGAAAGCATAATACTTATTTTTAAAAACTGTTTGATATCTGACAGATCCACCACTGCAAGTGCAGCTGTTTTGCTGTGCAGTATTGAACACACTGGCATGTTTACTGCATTAAAAGGGTCCTCAAAAAAGAGATTATTTTATTGCTTTTTTGATGATGTTTAGCAGAGACCTGTATTCTCCTGGTTACCTGTGCAGTTCAACTTTACCAGATTGTTTTTTAACCACAGTCGGTTGCACTGATGTTTGTAAGTGAAATGCAACCATTGCTTTTCCTTCCTTTTCTATTCCATAATTAGGTTAGTATTTCCTTAGGCACTGGATCCTCATTTGCCTGACGTGAGAGAAAATAACAACATTCTTCTGTTATTGTTTTGAAACATGACCATCAGAAGCATTATGACAGATCACAGGAAAATCCAGTTTGGAAGGGGCTTCTGGAGACCATCTGCTCCAAACTTCTGCTGGAAGCAGGGCCATTGAGTTAGGCTGTCCAGGGCTCTGTCAGGCCAAGCCTTGAATATTTCCAGTGAGGGGAAATTTTACCACTTCCCAGGCAACTTAGTCCACTGTTTAATTGTTCTCACAGAGGTTTTTTTGTTTTTTTGTTGTTTTTTTTTTTACTTAAACCCAGACAGAATTTCTGCTTGAGGCGAGTTGTTCGTATGAGCCTTAATGCGTTTTCCCTTGATGTGTTTAGATGCACAAATTAGCTCTTGCCCATCTGAAGAACCAAGAGAAGAAGAACCAACCAGCAGTGGCCTTGTTTTATTTCTGATGTCACACTGGATGTTCCTTTGCACAGCCCCTGTAACTACTGCATAGAACTGGGGGGCTTCCAGGACTCTGTTATTACCAGAGAATGCAGGAACAGAGAAGTGGGCAGTGGGCTGAAACCAAGGCTGTTAGTGTCCTGTAACAGCCCCTCACCCATTTTAAAACGAAGGGTTTTGAGGGTTTTTTCTGTATAATGTAATTGAGCTGTGAAGGTCCCAGCCACGGGACTCGCATTTTGAGCACGTGGAGGGACTGAAAGCAGTGTGCGCAAACCAAACCTTGCAGTCCTGCCAAAAATTACCTGTTACTTGGCATGCTGCCCAGAATTAAAATCTTGCAAAAATTTAATCTCTCACTTTTCTCTGCTATTTCTGTAGCTATTTAAAGCCCTGCCAATAAAATGAAGGAGGGAAAAAAAAAAAAAAAAGAAAAAAGAGACGATAAAAATGTTCAGATTACGGGCTAAACACACATAATGGTCTGGCTACGGCTCCCTTCTCCTTCCCCAAGTACTTGAAAGAATAACAAGAGGAAATTCTAAAAAGAACCAGCAATCTAAACAAAGGTGGTGAGGTCAAACTCTCCCTTGCTCCTCCTTCCTTCTTTTTATCGCTGGTGGCCACTTGGCCACTTGCTGGTCCCAGCTCAAGGCACTGGTTGCATTGTTAAGCCATGGACAAAACAATAAACCACAAAAAAAGGTTTGGGGGAGGGCTCAGTGATAGCTTGAGCTGTTCCAGAGTTTTGTCTTGTGCAAAATGAAAATGCTCTGAAAACAAAGAAAAATAAACCAGAAAACAAGGAAAAATAGACCCAAGTTCATGTAGAATCCCAGAATCCCAGAATGGTTTGGGCTGGGAGAGACCTTAAAGCTCATCTCATTCCAAGCCCCTGCCATGGGTAGGAACACCTCGAACACTACCAGGGTTGTGGAGAATTTCTTCGCATCTCTCCCCGCCCTCTGGCAGTGGGAAGCCATTCCCTGTGTCCTGTCCCTCCACTCCTTGTCCCCAGTCCCTCTCCAGCTCTCCTGGAGCCCCTTTAGGCCCTGCAAGGGGCTCTCAGGTCTCCCGGGAGCCTTCTCCAGGTGAACCCCCCCAGCTCTCCCAGCCTGGCTCCAGATCAACTCAGTGGCCTCCTCTGGACTTGTTCCAACAGCTCCACTTGTGCTGGGGTCCCAGAGCTGGATGCAGCCCTGCAGGTGGGGTCCATGAAGTACCAGCCCCAACTGTGGCCACCATGGATGACATTTCATCACTAGAGTGAGTTACACAGGCGACAGCTCTGTCTGTATTTAGGTTTAGGAGAGGGAGGAAAAGCTGCTTTGAGGAAGCACGTTCTGTTTGGGGACAGGAGGGGTAGAAGTAGCTGCCACTCCATGCAGTTCCCCTAACTGCTGGCTGTGCCATGGCAAAAGGAGTGAGGAGATCCTGTCTGACAGGGCTCCAGTGTCCTGTCTCCTGAATGTTTCTCCTGTGTGCAAGGAGCCCTGTACTGCTACAGCCCTGAAAACAAACACAGCCCAACTTGTAACCTCGGTGTGTGTTGCCTCATTCCATATTGTGGGAATGCAGGCAGCCAACACTCACTGGATCAATGGAGAGTCTTTGTAAGGGAATTTTCCAGTTTAACAAGGAACTAGTCCACTGTAGGGACTGGTATCCAGGGCTGTAACTGAGACACTGGTGCAACACAATAATAAGGGAAGCTGAACAGTTCTTATTGACTTTGCTCTCACACATCTACTTAGAGAGGCATGACAAAGATTATGCTCCTGACTGATCAAAGGCTGGAGATGCCGACATGAGTGATAGGAATGAGATTTTCAGTCCATGTTCATATATCCTGCCTGTTGCCACGAATGTGGAATGCACTAGCTACCAAAACCATGGATGCTCAGTTACCCACCCTAACTCTCCGAGGTTATGCAAAATATAACCTCGGCCAAAACTTTAAGGTGGCTGTTCTCTTCCCTTTTTATTGAGCTATTTCACACCAAAAGTTACTCCTTGCTGTCTGGCGCCCTCTCCTGTACATTCGCTTGTGTTGGATGTTCTGGTGACAGAGAATCCCCCGCATCCTCATCCTCCGGTAAAGGCTTCCCGTACAAAAGTCCCTCCCGCCCTAGCACACCTCCCTGTTTTTCAGATCCCCAAGTTGTGACCACTCGTTACATTCCAGGAGGCTCCCAGGCAATCTCAGCTTAGCTCATGAAGAGTTGTCAGGCAATTAGTTTTCTTTACAAATCAGAATCATTCCAAGCATCCTCAACTTAAGAATCATGGAATCCCAGAATGGTTTGGGTTGGAAGGGACATTAAAACTCACCTTTTTCCACCCCCTGCCATTGGTAGGGACACCTTCCACTATTCCAGGTTGCTCCAAGCCTTGTCCAACCTGCCCTTGGACACTTCCAGGGATGGGGCAGTCACAGTTTCTCTGGGCAACCTGTGCCAGGGCCTCCCCACCCTCACAGGGAAGAATTTCTTCCCAATATCCCACCTAACCCTGCCCTCTGGCAGTGGAAAGCCATTCCCCCTTGTCCTGTCCTCCAGGCCCTTTTCCAAAGTCCCTCTCCAGCTCTTGGAGCCCCCCTTTAGGCACTGGAAGGGGCTCTCAGGTCTCCCTGGAGCCTTCTCTTCTCCAGGTGAACTCCCCCAGCTCTCCCAGCCTTTCCTCACAGGAGAGGTGCTCCATCCCTCCGATCCTCTTCATGGCCCCATCACACCACCTTCAGCCTTCTTGCTGCTCCCCGTAGTGAGGGAGCAATAGCTCTGTGCCTCCGCAGAGGCAACACAAAGCTGACAGATGTGGTGCCTCTGCTCCAGCTGGCAATGTTCTGCACAGAAGGCCCATTGTAACTGCAGCACGGGGAGTTCAGAGAGGGGGGACTCGACCTCTGCCTCTGCCAGCAGGAGCTCAGCTCCTCCACCTCAGGTTATCACAGTCTCAAACAGCAGCTCTGAGACTGAACGTTTGCTCCAGGTACGTGTTCTCTCGCCTTGGTGTGAGAATGAGCCCCCCCCCCCCTTTATTTGTAGATAAAAATCTATGGCCCCAATTCCCACCAAAGACAGGGAATGGGGCACAAACCCTGAGGAGTTTAAGAATTCCTAGAAGAGGAAGCAATATGGGGCTAGCACTTAATCACCACGTTTCTACATCCTCCTTTCATGGGCTGATTGCCAAACCACTTTCTCTCCTGTTTCCTTCCTCCTCGTTGGCTTTTTTACACTCTGTCAAGCAGTTCACACTGCTTCCTCATCCCCACTCAGTGTTCCAAGACTTCATCATATTTTCCAAGTTTATCATCAAAAAGCTGCCAGAAACTGAGAAATTATGTCTTAGAGAACAACACAGGCAATGCTTTGACTTTTGGCCAATGCCCTGCTGCAACATTTCTGGTATTTGATCTGTACATTTTAGAAGGCTTTCTACTTGTAGGTTGGGGATGAGAAGTAGATGCCTGTTCTCAGTAAAAATTCATAGATACTGGCTATTCATTTTCTGTAGGTGCCTTGGAAAAATCCTTCTGGACAGGGTGGCCTGTTTGACTATTCTCTGATCAATGGCTACACAATACCACTGTAAACTATTTCACAGGAAAATACATTAAAAATTTGGTTTCAGCTGCTTTGTGGAAACAGCTGTGGACTCTCATTGTCCAAGAATTCCTTTATCACTGATTTCTTGTTTTCTCTGTAACTGTTCCTGCTGGAGGTTGAGTGTTCAGGACCAGGACATGTGCTAAGCCTGGAAGTTTGTGAAACCTCTTCCTCCACTTGTGCTGTGGATTTCGGTCCCCCCTCCCCACGCACACCAAGCCACCAGACTTCTGCAAAACAAACCACTGAAACCAGTAGGAAAAGGAACCCTGGAAGTCTCATGAATTGAAACTGCCTTGTGGAAGATTTACTTCAGCATACTGGTTCCTGCAACACAGCAGGGAGTTCTGTAAAGCATACAGAAGTATGTAACAAAGCTTCCAAAAATGCCTGCTGTTTTATGGTAGTAAAATTTTTGGTGTCTATTGATAGTTTCATCCCACCATCCCTTAGCTTGGAACTCCTGTTAAACAGTACTATTTAAATTGCTTCCAAGGCTTGTTTTAAACTTGCTTGGACAGGAAGTGTGGTGTATTGTTGCTAAATTATGACCAAAAAACCTGATTTTTATGACTCGTGAAAAAAAATAAAAAGACATCAACTTTCTTCCACCTGCCTCCACTAATGTCAAGGTGTTTCAGAATCTTTAGCTTTGACCTTTGAGAAAATGAAGTTTTCAAAGTTCCTCATGTTCTTTTTGAAAGTGGGGATGATTTATGCATCTTAATTGTGTAGACACTACAGAATCAGTACCTGAAGAGAATCACTACATTCTATTTCCTTCCTTCTCAATTTTTTTATTCCCTGGAAGTGTCCAAGACCAGCTTGGACAGGGCTTGGAGCACCCTGGGATAGTGGGAGGGGGTGGGACTGGATGGGCTTTAAGGTCCCTCGCAACCCAAACCTTTCCGTGATTCTATGAGCAGAGCTGTCCTGCCAATTCAGAGGTATGTAAGAACACAGGTGGCAACTCAGAATACCTAAAGTAGGTGCATAGAGCAGATAGCGAAGAAAAAAATCCCAGCCTGATGTTATGAGTACAAAGAAAAAGCTTCTTTGCTCAGTACTCACCCCTGAGCATCCTCCTGTTCCGCATTCCTTGCGCTGCCTGTCATTCCCAGTCACACATAATAGAAGTCTTCAGGGCTTCTAATTTTTGTTGTCACTCTGTTCCCACTGTTACGTTAATTAGATTAACCCAGACTCCCACGGAGGCTGTAACAATGATAAACCTTGTAGTGATCTGTCAGCTTTCTCTGAAACCCCTGTGTCTGGCTTTGGAAATGTGCCCTCCCCACAGCCCACACCTCTGAGCGATGTCAAGGATCTGCCTGGATCACACCTGCTCACATACACTGCAATAAGCAACACAGAAAAGTAAATTCCTAATGACTGGAAACCTCAGGCACATTATCAATCTTTCCGATAAACCACCATGGAGAGGGTCATGGAACCAGAATAATTTTACATGTATTAATACTGTTGTTACAATATTTTGGGGAGAGAAACCCTGTCAAAAATCTAAACTGACTGTACATTAATACTCACATTTTTCTTTGGAAAGATTGGCTTGTTCCATTTTTCCCTCTTTGCCTTAAATAGGTGGTAGCTTTTCCGCTGCTTGTTCTAAAGACAGCAAAAAATTCTGGCAACTTTTAACACAGACCCCCAGTTCTGTGGGGTTTCACTTGCAGGCAGTTAAATTCTAAATCCATGTTCTGACAGATTTCATCTGCGGAAAAAAGGACAATGCAAGAGTAAGGGCTGACCTGCCCTTCTTGTCCTAATGTCCAGAGACCCTCAGCGACAAGGCACTGCTCATTCCAGACCAAGTGGAGAATTAGGGAGCAGCTCAGGTTCTTCCCAAGCAATTTAGAAACCATCATTACAAATAATTATTTACTTCTCCCTAGCCCTGTGCCTCATTTCACTGAATCCAAAACTGTTTAGGTCTCTTTTATGCAGTGTGTGTGTGCGTGTGTGGACATCTGCTGTGTCCATAAACCTGTATTACACATTTCCTTTCTCCTCTTACTGCAAATTTGAAGCAGATGTGTGAGGCTGGGGAGAATAGGTGGAGGCCATATTTCTCCAAACTGTGTTTTTGCTGCTACTTGGAAGGCAAAAAAAATTTGCCAAATAGCAAAACCACGGACTTTAAAAGCAAGTCGTGACATACAGCCAAGATCTCACCTTTCCATCCCTTGGCCTGAAAATAACAAAAAGAGTGGAAGTGGAACCCAAAAGGAGAAATTATTTCTTCACTAGACCTCTACCCTAATCTAATGCCTGTCCCCAGCACCTACCAAAGTCCACAGCAGATCCCTAATTCATAAGGCTGTTTAGAAGATTATCTGACAACTGCGTTCCTGGAAAGAAACTCCCAGCTGCGAAATCCTACTTAAGATGCTGGGCTGCAACGTGAGCATGTGCAATATGCTCTGCCACCCCCAAATAAATCAGAGCTACATCTATACAACCCACAGCAGCAGAACCGAGAACCCCTGACATTTGTGAGGAAAGAGCTGTGTTCTGCAGAAGTGCAAGAGTCACTTTGGTGAGTCATATGTGGATTTGGAATGAGAGCCCAATTGGCAAACACACATTTTTCATAATTGCTGGAGGTCACTGCCTAAGTAAAAATAATGGAAAAAACAGATGAGTTACGAGCAAACCTCACTGAGTTATATGTGTAACACTCAGCTCAGGGATAGGCTTGCAGAATTTAACCAGCCTCTGGAAAGTATGGCACCAGCATCCCTGGAGCTTTTCCACTCATGGAAACAGTGGGATTGGGGATCATGTGCTTTGACCAGCTACAAAACAAGGTCAGTCTGTGCTACAAGGAACCCTCTCAAACATGACATAAAATGAGGGAAGGAGCAGTCATTCATTTGCTATAACTGATGCTTAAACCAAGAATGACTAAAATGTATCCTGATTACTTTTTTCCAGGATTTTGCCCCCCCTCCTCTTTTTTTGCCTCCTTCTGCCCTCTTCTCTTTTTGCCTTCTCCTTACCCTTGAGTATTTAAAAATACACTGTTGCTCACCACTTTTTTAATGGCTTTGTAAAGATCAACACAACAGTCCCAGACGTTCTCATACTCATTTACCTTTTGCATGATTTTCACTACAAGCATAAACCCTTGACCATTTCAGCAAAAGATCTCTTGGTTGGACCATTCACTGGCAGAAAAAAAAAATCCCTGTATTTGCAGAAAAATAACCCCTGTGTTTGATTGTATCTGTTTCATACACCACGAGAGGGCACCAGATAATTATCAGAAATATTACCCAGGCAGCTGTCGTGAAAAAGCTGTTAATTGCACCTAATTAGAGCTCAGTAGATGTATTAATTAATTAATTAATCAGGCTTCAATACAGACATTCCATCTCCACCCGGTTTCCAGCTTGCTGCTCCTGTTTTGGATCCCAAGGGAAGCTCTATGCAGGTATTGCTTCTCCCTCCAAATATCCCCCCATTTCTAGTCTTGCTGCTGTCCTGTCTTGTGTCACGTACCTCAAATATTGCACGGACCTCAAATACCGTCCAGAGCCCCAGAATGAGAACAGCCATTGCCAAATTTGTTTTCCAGGCCACAGCACAATTTTTTCACCACAAATGAAAAGTTCATCAGTGCAAGAGCAGCTTTAGTACAGGTTAATCCCACAAACATTACCACGCTTTAAAAGTCTTTGATCTTATTTTTGCAACAGTTAGAGTTATTAAAAAAAACAAACAACCTATTTCAAAGCATTGTGTACAGAATTTTCCTACATTTCATAGGTGTTAATCACCCTTGTTTCCTTGCTGCAGAGGACAGGACACAGATTGCTTGCTGGATCACAAATTAAAAAGCTGTAAAAAGGGTTTAATCCTGTCCCTACTTCAAATTAGCTGTGCTGGGAACCATTCTGGATTCGTCTTTGCCCTGACAGTATATAGACCCTTCTGAAAGTATGTGCAAAATCTTCTGATGAAACAAGAAGATAAAAAAAATCCCTAAAAATTATTTCTTGTCTCTCAATCCACTTTGCACTGCTGCAGCACATGCAAGCAGAAACAATTATCCCCCTTGTTTCAGATAAATGGAATTCTCTACTCTTTCTGTATTAAAGGGATAAAGCAAAAGCTTAAAATAAAGATCCCAACAAATGAAAATATTTGTAGTAAGCTAATTACCTGATTAAATAATTACATTGTCTGTCTCCCTGCATTTCTCCACCTGTTACTGTCTTAAATATCAAACACAGAGGTAATACCAGACATTAAGCGCATGGATCCTAGTTAGAGCCGCCGGGTCCAGTTCATCACGGTGTGGGTGTGACCCAAACTGTGTGTTCTACACCCTCTGTGTCATTTCCCAGGAACTCTTAACAACAGACCCTTTGCAGCAGCTGCCCAGAGCACACCTGACCCCTCAGGCTGTCAGCTGGGTGTTAAGGGGCCTGTGAGACAGGAGGATGTTCCTGTGCTCACACCAATGATTGGGGTGTGAGAACTCCCCTCCGGGGAGTCGGTAGCACCTCCACCCCCAGCCTGAGGTCTTCGAATGGGCCATCAAGGATTCCAAAAATATCCTACGACTCACAATCACCCATTGTGGAACTCCCCGCCCTGGGGCAGGTACTGGGCATTCCTGCCCGAACCTCAGTGTATGTAATCTTGGGGTCTTGGGACTGCTGGTACCACTCGTGGGATCCAGAGGAGGGCCAGAACCTCAACCAGACTGTGACCATCACTCTCACCAACAGGTTTTCCCTCCCGTTTACTTTGGACTCAGGGGGGCCACGTGGGGCTCAGCACGGGGGCCAATGAACACCATTCTGTTCGTGCCCCAGGGTGCTGGGTTATACATCTGGGTTTTGTGGGTTAAAACCAATTGTTCGTTTGTGTAATTGTATTTATTGTATTAGTTTTATTAAATTGTAACTCTGACTTATAATCTCTTTTGAGTTGGGTTCATTTCTCCTGCCAGTTTACCTTTAAACCAGCACAGCATGCTACTCCTCTCCAAAAAGCCCAGTCAAGCATGTCTTTGTAAACAATCATACAATGAGAGAATCAGCTGGGTTGGAAAGGACTTCTGAGATCATCAAGTTCAACCCTTGATCCAAACCCACCGTCGTTCCCAACCCATGGCACTGATGCCACGTCCAGTCTGTCCTTAAACACCTCCAGGGACGGTGACTCCATCCCCTCCCTGGGCAGCCCATTCCAATGGCTGATTACCCTCTCTGGGAAGAATTTCTTCCTAATATCCAACCTAAACCTTCCCTGGCACAGCTTAAGACCGAGCCTTCTTGTCTTACTGATAGCTGCCTGGGAGAAGAGACCAACTCCCCGACTCAAAGCACCAATATTCTGAAAACATGGTACATTTTTGAGCACAAAACAGATTTAGTAAACACAGGGTTTTTTCCAGTCTAAGTAAGTTTGGGCTTTTGCCTCATGAAATGTTGAATTTTTCAGTTGCATGGCCTTTTTCTGTAATTTGAGGGGGTGCTACTTAGAACTACCCTTCATTTTTTAAATTGGCCAAACCCTTTGATCACTGGCTGAAACTTCATTTTCTGAAGCTGATAACGCGATCTTGCAGCTACTTGTGAAGTTCTGGGCTAGTTTTGACCTCAGCTTTTACTTTGTTGATACAATTACTTTCCAACCATGCAGTTGAATGCTGTTATGGAAACACTGTCTGAAAAACACTACATATTTCCGAACTACTCCCAGTTGTTGATACCACTGTGCTACAGTTGTTCAGCTGCTGTGCTTGTAGGATTGCTTGGCCTGTATGTACTCTGGGATGCCTCCTGCCCATACAACTGCCAATTTTTTTAATTTTTATATATATATATATTTTTTTTCCTGCGTTCTTAAAGCAACTTGCATTAAAGAACTTGGCCTGATACTGTTTTCATCAAAGCCGGTGAATGAGCTTATCAAGGATAGGGTCAGGTACATCAATATTTGACCCTTCCTAAACAAGATCCACTCTGGTACTTCCTGCTCCCATCTCTGCTACTCCCAGCTCATTCAGGACTTACTAACTGCAGTTTTTAGTAATATCTTTCCCTCTTGGGACAGCATTGTCCACATGCTGGCTATAAACTGTTTTTCAGGGAATTTTTTGGAAGAAAGAACTTAATAATCGTGGGGCCTGAATACTGAAGATCTTGTAGTGTCTCCTGCAAAACTTATTTTCCAAAGGAGTAAAGCTGATAGAGTCCCTAATTTGTGCATTTTGATCCTTGAGCAACATGGGTTCTGCTACAATTCCCATTTATTCACATAACCATGAGTAGTTAATCTGCCATGGCGCTCCCCTTCTCACTTATTTTGGTCTACAAGTCTCAAAATAAAGCCAGAACCTTTTCCAAGTCCTGCAGATCTATCAGCAGGGTATTATCTTACCCATCAGCCCAGGAAGGTAATACAGATTCCAGCAGAGCTGACTGCTTCTGACACAAATTGACAAGAAGCCCTTTCTCCCTGCCTCATTGTACCTGATTTGATCCCCAGGAAAGCTGCTCTTTACACACTTTGTAACCTGCACAAAGGCTAAATGCCTCAGAAATGCCTCCTGCCCTCCCTCTGACAGGGACAGTCAGCATGGGGAAAAGGATTATTTGAGTGCTGCCAGAGCAGCCCAGCCTCTCAGCCTGCCTGGGACACCACCAATTACCTTACCGCACCCTACCAGTGCCCATTTATTTTTCCTTTGCTATCATTTATTTATACCCTCATCTTGCCTTGCTCTGATGTTCCACAGCAGAGTTATGCATCAACATGGACATTTTCTCCCAATTTCTCCCACCTTTTGCCTGCTGTTTACAGTTCCCTGCCTCCAGACTTTTTAAATGAGAGGATTTTATTTTTCTTGTCCTTCTCTGTATATGCTGCATTCTAAAAGGCAGTGAATGGGTGACCTTCAATCACTTTAACAGGTAATAAATATTTTACCTGGAAGGAGGACATGGAAACAGCCTGTCTCAGTTGACTGGAGTAATTTTCCTTACTATTATTTTGCTGCTCCAAGGAGCAGAAGAAATGTTTCTATTACAGCAGGAACAGTGGAAACCGGGAGCTGATGAAGGCTTTCTCAGCTCTCATGCTGCATGGCTTTTCTGCCTGCTGTAGGGAACAAAACCACCCACAAACACAGATTTGAAATACAATATTATCCACACCCCAGGCTCTCTTCTCTGCACGGTGAGAGCAGAATCACAGAACGATGGAATGACTTGGGCTGGAAGGCACCTCGGGAGGTCCCTGTCCAAGCTCCAGCTCAAAGCAGGTCAGCTCTGGGGGCAGATCAGGTCGCTCAGGGCTTGAACTAGTTGGGTTTGGAAAACCTCCGAGGATGGAGATGGCACAGTGTTGCTGGGCAGCTGTGCTGCTCTTGAGTGTCCTGGTGGGAAATAGGTTTTCTCTGCATTCAGCCCAAACCTTTCTTGGTCACCCCAGACCTTGACTGAGAAAAGCCTGGCTCAGCCTCATGGGAAGGGCTGGATGATGCAGGGTCCCCAAAGCCTTCCCTGCCCTGGGCTGACCAAGCCCTGCTCCCGTGGTCTTTCCTCACAGGGAAAGTTCTCCAGCCCAAGCCATCCTGGGGCTTCCCTTCCCTTTCTTTCCTCCAGTCTGTCAATGCCTTTCCTGTTCTTGGAGCCCCAAACTGGACACAGTATCTGGATGTGACCTAAGGAGTGCTGAGCATGAGGGACTAATCCCTCCCTGATCCCCTGCCATGCCCCTGCCAGAGGCAGCAGCGTCCCTGCCACTAAATGATACAGGAAATGTAAAACAAAATAAACATTCTTAGAAATATGGTGAGCTGGACACCAACAACACAGCTTAATTTTGTTGGATTTCTTTTGTCTCCCTTGAAACAAAATTTTCTTAGGGATGTTTATAGTTTATTAATTTCCATGCCACTGTTTAGTTTAGTATTTTGCCAGATGCTTCCCTGGGAGGGTGGGGAGGCCCTGGCACAGGGTGACCAGAGAAGCTGTGGCTGCCCCATCCCTGGGAGTGCCCAAGGACAGGTTGGACGGGGCTTGGAGCAACCTGGGCCAGTGGAAGGTGTCCCTGCCCATGGCAGGGGGTGGGACTGGATGATCTTTAAGGTCCCTTCCAACCCATTCTGGAATTCTATGATTTCAACTCACCTTGTGCTCCATCTGCCTTTGGAGATCTGCTTTCCTTACAACTACATGCTCTCATTTTGAAAATCTTACTTTTGAAACATTTAGCTTTTTTCACATCAAAAAACTTTTCCTAACAGTGGTACATTAACATGGGAACTTCTTCACTCACCTCAGTACTGCAAACAACTAACAAGTGAAGGAATTTTTGCCAAAGGACACTTCTGGTACAGCAATAGCTTGACAGTGCCTTCCTTTCCTCAGCGCTGAGGAACAGCTGAAACACCAGAAAATTTCAGTCATTAACTCTTAGTGCCATTCTAAAGAGAGCAACTTATCAGAATCTCTTCTTCTGTACCAGCTTTGAACTTTAACACTGAAAGAGCCCAACACAACGCACTGAAGAAAAACAATTCTTTAAAAAAAAGGAAACCTAATCAGGAATAAAAAAAGGACTGTTAAATCCTGTCCCCAGCTGACTCCCTCTGAGATTTAGCTGAGACATTTGATCACTTAGAAAACAGAGATGTTATCACTGACTACCTTATCAAGCTCTTGTGAGGATTAATTATATAGGCTGTGGTGTAGGTCACAGGGAGTGTGACAGAGTGAAAGCTACTCCATAAAAATAGTTGCTTAGAACAACCAGGAATAACCTGACATAGGCTAGAATGTCTTAAAAACATGTGAAGTTTTGCAAAAAGGGGTAACAGTCCAAACCAGGACTTTTTTAATATTCTGAGAATATTAACTGTAAAACTCTAGAACAACTTAAAATACTCTACATTGAATTGCTTTAATACTCCATATTGAATAATCTTAATTATGTTGCTGAATGATTAAAGACTGAAGTATTAATTCAAACTCACATCTCACAATGATCTCTGTTCACTTTTTACCCACACATTTAATTAGCTAAGCACACTGCCTTGCTTTTGCTATAGAACAGTTAATGCCAAGACCAGTAAAGGCACCACCAAAGACCCAAAGCTCATAAAAACAATCTTAACAAACATTAAAAGGCAGATGCTGGAAAACAAATGCTTATTTCAGTTTATGACCGCGGAGTGGACTGGGGATGCTTGAAAACACTGGAATGTGTAATTTTGTATGGTGAATAGAGCAGGACGAGCCACGCCAGAGTGTCCATGGCGTTGGAGCAGTGTGAGGGTGGCAGTGCCCTGGCACTGGGCTCGGTGCCACGCTGCCCTGCCTGCCTGGGCTCCAGCTCCCTTCATGGCCCACCAGCCGCAGGCGCATCCCTCTCTCTGGAACAGTGGCCGAGAGCCGGGGAGTGCAGGGACAGGAGGGCAGCAAAGGCCACACGTTCAGCCCACTGTGGCTGGTGGACCTGCTCTCGCCCAACGACAGCTTAATAATAAGGCAGATACAGCCTAATCCCTGCTCACCAGTGGCTGCCCGGGGCAGGTCACACGCCGTCCAGGGCACCGCCACCCGACCACCTCGCTCCTCACGGAGCTCCTGCAGGCTGTGGGAATCACAGGATCAGTGCGGCTGGAAAAGCCCTCACAGCCCATGGAGTCCCCCCCTGTGCCCGATCCCCAGCTCGTCACCCAGCCCAGAGCACGGAGCGCCACGTCCAGTCCTTCCTTGGGCACCTCCACGGACGGGGGCTCCACCACCTCTCTGGGCAGCCCCTGCCAATGCGTGGCCACCCTTTGCAGGGAGAAATTCCTCCTGGTGTCCCACCTGAGCCTCCCCTGGCACAGC
>VXAY01003218.1:1069595-1105211 GCA_013399855.1 Oxyruncus cristatus
GGGGCTGACCCGCGGCGGGGGGCGGAGGGGAGGCTGCGGGCGGTGTTGCGGGTCGGGGGGCTCCGCTCGGGGCCGGGGTGTCCGAGAGGAGCCGTGGCAGGGCGGCCCCAGCGCATCCCGACCCCCGTGGCTGCAGGGCCGCGGGCACCGAGCCGCCCTCGGGCCGGCGGGGGCTGCACACCCGGGGCGATGTGTATCTATCACGTATGTATGTAAATGTGTGTACGCGGGTGTCTGTATGTGTGGGGCAGCCGCAGGCAGAGGCAGCGCACGCCGCCCCACATCGCAGCCGCAGCAGCAGCCCCGGAGCGCGGCACTGCCAAACGCCGTCCTTGGGAAGGGAGAGCTGATTAACGCGGTCAGGAGCCGGTATTGTTGCGGCTGCGAATCGCCCCCTCTGTATAATATGATGGTGGATATGACTTAGAGCTGTGCGTCCGCGGTCTTTTGTCTCCGCCGGAGCCCCGCGCATCGGGGTGTGCGAGGGGTGATGCTCCTGAGCTGGTGCTGGGAGTGACCTGGCTGCTCCTGCTCCTGGGAAAATGTCGCTTCCCACAGGGCGGCAGGTGCAGAAAGACTCTGTGTCGGGAGCTGTGGATGTGCCTCCTTCCCTCGCACTCGCTCTCGCTGCTTCCCTTACGAATTTAGCACCTGTTCCTTGCCAAGTTGTTCACTCTGAGATAGCTGCCTCTCCAGAATCACCTGCCTCCCTTGCACCAGCTCCATGCCACAGTGCACGTATGAAACAAGCACTGAGCAACGTTCTCCTCGGGATTTTTGTAAGCTGTTTGTTTTTCAGACCCTCTCCTATAGAAAATAATTGGATCAAGTGCCTAATTCTGCAGAAATCCAGAGGACAGCTAGTGGAGAAAGATGATTTCCAGCATGATAAATCATAATCCAGCCCTGTTTGGAAGTGGCTGTAGCTCTGTGTAATAACTGTGCACTGCACATGGGCTTTTAAGGATTAAAGGGAATTGCTTGCATTTGAAAGAACGTGACTGGTGTGCAGGGGAAATTATTGTTGCTTGGGGAAAGTTCTTTAATCAAATATGTCACTCATTTCAGTGACAAAGGCTCGATTTGTCATAGGAGTTCCCTGCAGAGGTACTCTAATTTGTAGTCATCTGTGTTTTCATTAAAAACTTGTGTAATGAGATCATTTGACTTTCTTATACATCATGTCAAGCTCAGAGATGGCACTTGGCTTGTCAGCGGAGACAGAGGCGCTCGCTGGGACAGCAGCAGAAATGGATAAGCAGCATAATCTGCATTAAAATATGTATTTGTTTGAAGGGCTAACCTTGTCAGTTGTTTGGAGGTGGGAGGAATTCTCTCTGGGCAGTGCGAGCTGAGTGTCAGCTACGAGCTTTGTGGCTGGGTCTGGCTCTGTGATGGTTCTTTTCAGCAGTGACGGCTTTAGGACATCTTTAAACCTTATTGACCCTGCAAATTGTCATTGACAATGTTTAATAACTACCTTATTTTTCTGTTTGACTTTAATATAGGGACACAGATGTTGCATTGGAGGTGTATTTTCACTTCTTCAGTGGCTAAAACTCTGACCTGTGGCTTCAACCTTTGAAGCCCCAGCCTTGCTGCAGCTGCCAAGAAAAGCACTGCTTGTCGTGTCTTAAGAGGAGAAATAACATGCAGGCCATGGCAAAATAAATTGCGCAGGTCTCCCTTTTATCAATGGTGCCTTGTATTGTAAGAGTGATGTGTGGTAATGGGTTGAGTACAGAGACTTGGTTGGGCATCTTGGGACATTACAGCAGAATTCTGGCATTTTCAGGGCTCCCAACCATTCAGGAGAAATATGGTTGGCACCCATAGGAAAGCCATCAGTCTTAGACGTGAAATAGATGTTGGGATAAGTGAATTTCTGCAGCTCTCTTTAAACTCTTTCCCCGGCTTGCGAAAAGAATGGAAGTGGCGGGGGGAAAAGCAGCTTAAAAAACCGAGATACAAGTCTGGACTGCTCAGTTGTATTTTTCCTAGAAGGAGCCCTGGATCTGGTCTTACTGCAGCACCAGTTGTAGGAACATGTGGGAAAGAAGTATCGGAGTAAAGGAATTCCTTCCACCTTTTTTCCCTAAATACCTTTTACTTATTTTTTTCTGAATAGATCAGCAGTTTAATAATGGTGTAGACAGAGAGGAAAGAGATTGGAGAAGGGATATTGTTGAACCTCAGCTTGGTTCTGCTTGTTGATGAAAATAACTGGCCTTCGAAGCTGACCTTAAATTCTTAATTTTCTGAGGAATGAGCAGCATTCAATATTGTGGAGCTGTTTAGACTTGTTGCAGTAGAGAAGTATTTTAGGAATTATCCCTCTTTGCTTTCCCCCGACTTCTGGATCATGGGACTCCCTTTCAGACAGCTGAGAGTTAGCAGTAGTGTTCTGCTAACTAATTAAAAACCTAATCTGTGCTTTACTCTTCACCTCTTGGTGACAGCATTAAACTGTTTTGGATAATTACTGGGTTAAACTGTGTGAGTATTGCTCCTGTTTACAAAATGTACAATCTTATTTGTGAGGGAGTCGTTGGAATGCAAACTGTTCTTCGCTGTCACCCAGCTTTAGGTGAGAGCTGCCTGCTTGCCAAATTAACAATTTGGCTTCTCTGTATTTATTGTAGCTATTAAGTCAATCATACATGAGATGGCTTGAGTCTTTTTGTCTCTCAAGTGTTGTGGGGGAGTTTATTTTCTGTTTGTTAACAGCCAAGCTGTCTTTTGTTCTCTTCAAGAAAATTCTCTCACTGTTGGTTGTGGCTTCACTGTGATAACTGCTTATAGGGAAGAAATCTTTCTGTCTGTCCAACATAGCTCTGGAAAAACTGGAATCCAAGCATATTTCTTGATCTGATATCCTCAGAATATCATCCACATGTCTTTTAAAATAATATAAATGCAGCGGAGTACTGGTGCTTGCTGTTAATAAACGGATGGATGGCGGGTGCATTGCGTGCTGAAGAGAAGGACACAAAGGGCTCGCTGGATATGATCCCAGGACACCCGAATTACAGCATATTTGGCTTGAACTTTCATGATGTTTCTTAAATGTGCTTAGAAGCATCTTGGCCCTGTGGCACTGCCCCAGAGCAGCTGTCCAGAAAGGTGAGGAGCAGCTTTTCTGTTGGTGGGATGAAAAATATCAAACCCATGTTGGTTTCTCAATGGAAATAGAAGCAGATCTGTGCTGGCTCCTCAAGCTTTGGTGTTCAGGTGGTTATTCCACATGCCTTTGGTTTTAGACTGTCTTGGAAACGGGGTGTTTCCAAGCTCTTCCACCCTGGGCTCAGGATGGGCATCTGAGGGCTGGAACTGTGCAGCAGGGGGAGCAGGAGGTACAGCCCTGAAGAGTAATTAAATATGGAATATTAATATACCAGCTCTGTAGCTCTTGTTTATTAAAGTCACCCTGAGGTTGGCTGCATGTTTGCAGGTTGTGATGACAGAGCTGCCTGACCCCACAACTGTCAGGAAGGAACCTGGAATCTGCACACACCCCTGGCTGGAGGTTTGGGTTTTCTCAGTGTTATATTCAGGACTGTAAAGGCCTGAAGGCAGAATTGAATCAGTGGGTTTCATTTTGCCACCAAAAGTAGGTTGAGCCGTTGGGTGGAAAACCAGCTGTGTGTTGGTTTTTGTCCTCCTGGTGTAACTGTAGATGTAGAAGCGATTTTTTTTTTTTTTTTTTTTTTTTTTATCCCGCACAATCNTTTTTTTTTTTTTACCAGCACAATCACCAGCCAAGAACTGTAGTTCTCCATGTTTCCAGTGTAAAAACTGAAAAGAGAAGACGAAGTTTTCTCGAGCCCCAACCTTTGCTGCCTTTGTGGAGATGGGAAAGGTCATTTGAATTGTAGTGCGGGGATGTTCAAAGGATTTGTGTTAAAATGTAAATGGAGCAAATGTAAAGGCTACAGCAGGTGAAATGACCAAATTTCACCTTATTGATTGGAGTGGCCAGGTCTTGCTTTTAGCAGCTGTTACTTCAGGGAGACAGCAAGAAGGTGGTTCACCTCAAAAAAAAAAAAAAGTGCCAGCAGTTCAGGGCAAGGAAAAAACTCAAAATCTCATTAAAAATATCCTAAGGCAACACATATCATTCCTGGCCTGTTTGTGTGAGTTTAGTTGCTGTGACAGATTCAGCTTTTCTGGAATTGGAAGGTTTACTTTTGTTTGCTCCCAAAAGTTTTCACTCTTTTGTCCCTCCTATCTGATGCAGCACTGAATGAATCTTAGAAAGGCATTTTTGCTTTTCTCCATCCCAGTTGGTTATTAATTCTGAAGTCTAAGGTTGATGTAAGAGATGAAAAAGTTCATTTTTGAAACTCACCTGGGCAGTCACACACACAGTAGCTTCATAATATGAGAAACTTCGCATAAAATTTAACAACTAGCAGATAAAATCACGATTCTACTCACTCCCCTGGAGTTCTGCTTAATATTGCTTCTTCACAGGCTAAATTATGGCTCGGTAGTGGCTGTTTTCCTTTTTATTTGAGTTGCTGGCAAAGGTCTCTGGCACAGTTGAGGTCAAGTGCTTGCCTGATCTGTTGACCCACATTAACAGTGAAAAGCTGCTGTTACTGTACCAGTTGTGGGGTTTGTTTTCACTCCTGGCAGAAGCATGAATTGTTGCGTATTTTAATACTACTTTGGGCAAGATATAGGTGGTTGAAAGTACCAGGATTTGAGCTTTAGTGGTTAAAATAACTTTAAAATAACTTTACTGCCTGATGCATTACAACAGTGGGTAATGTTTGCTTTTTTTTTGTGTATGTGTGTACCAAAACCTGTGAAGTTTTCTAATCAATCCCTTTGAGATTTAAAAAAGAAAACCAATCTAAGCTTTTTAATTAAATATACAGAGAAGCTCCAACTTAAAATCACAAACTTGTGTCACATCCAGAAGTACGTGACTGTTCTTAACACTGTGATAAAAACACCTGGATATCATAAGAAGTGGAATTTGGTACTTTTTGTTTTTCTTACTGCCCTTGACATCTAAACTGGGAGGAGTTATGTCCCTTCGGACACTTCTGTCAGCGTTGGATTTGCTGAACCCTTCCAGAGGTGTCCAGGTGAGGTCACACACCAGGATGAGCAGCTTGGCAGCCAGGTTGGGAACGCTCCATGGATCAATCCCTCCCAGGTCCAGGAAACCGGGAATGGCGATGGAAGATTCCGTATCTTAAGGCAGCAGGGAGAACACTTTCTCAGGAGAATAAAGACAGTGAAGAAAGTGTAAAAGACCATGTGCTTCTAAGCCTGTGGTGTCAGAAATGCCAGTATGATTTTTTCCCTCTGTCAGATGTCCAGCAGCTTCCAGACATTACATAATCGCAGTTTTAGGTGTCGTTACTTGCTTTTCAAGGAAAGATGTTTTTTTTTTGAATGTTGAAGAGATATACCTGTTAAGTTTCTGGGCAGGCTGTGGGAAAATGGGAGTTTGGGGCTGGTTATCAGAAGAACTAAAAACTGGGATGTGGTGTGATTGAGAGGGACAGTCGTGTTGGGAAAAGGTCTTTAGTGTAACCAACTGTGGAAGCTGTTAAACTGTGCCAGTGCCTCGGATTTCTCTGCATTCCTCAGTTTTATTGGCTGCACTGGGACATTTTTGAGTCTGTGGTCTTGAATTAATTATGCAACGTCTTTCCCTCCTGGCTGGGAGCGCTCCAGGGCAGCACTGAGGTTGTCTCTCTTTGCTCCTGCTCTTTATAGACTGGCAAACCTCGGATTTCTCAGTATTTAAATGTACAACTTGGCACAGCCTTGATTGTGTCAAGATCAACATCTGTCACTAGTGTGTTTACAGATAGTTTATTGTATTAGTAACTTCTCCACTGTGTCAGTCCATCAGTTATCTGCCATTCAGTGGGATTTGGATGGGCCCATCTGAACAGAGAATTTGTGTTTTAGTATTTAGTTGTCTGGTTTTATTATTGTGAACCTGTTTTCTCAGCCATAGTGGGGCCATATTGATACAATCGATCAAAACATTTGAATGTTCATCTCTTCATTTCCTTCTGTAAATACAGTAGGAAATCAGGGTGGCAAGGAACCAGGTGAAAACACTGTTAAATTGGGATTGCCAGGGTGGTTATCACCTATTTAATTTTTAATGACTTACAGTAGTGAGAGGATAAATCTGCTTTAAGTTGTTTCATCACATCCGACATTGACTGTAACCCATGTCCCCAAGGGCCACATCCACATGTCTTTTAAATCCCTCCAGGGATGGGGACTCCACCCCTGCCCTGGGCAGCTGTGCCAGTGCCTGACAGCCCTTTCACTGAGGAAATTTTCCCCAAATCCAACCTGAACCTCCCTGGTGAGAGGACTATGCTGGCATTTGTGAGGAGTTTTGGAGGACTGAAGGTGGTGGTTAAACTTGTAATGATGCAGGTGGTTTTAAATACACACTATCCAAGCCCAGTTCAGGATCCAGGAATGATGCCCTGACATGGATCTGATTCCTTTCTTACTTCCCAGCAACACTGTTGCCCCTGGAGTTGCTGGTGTTTCGGTTTCTTTCTTTCACGGAGCACAGATAACATGCTCTTCATACGTGGTCCATGGAAGACAAGGGAAACATGGTTTTAAAACGGAAAGAGAGTAGGTTTAGATTAGATATTTGGAGGAAATCCTTCCCTGTGAGGGTGGGGAGGCCCTGGCACAGGTTGCCCAGAGAAGCTGTGGCTGCCCCATCCCTGGAAGTGTCCAAGGCCAGGTTGGACAGGGCTTGGAGCAACCTGGGACAGTGGAAGGTGTCCCTGTTGGGGACGGGTGGAACTGGATGAGCTTTAAAGTCTCATCCCACCCAAACCATTCTGGAATTCTCTGATGAAGTGATACAAGTCTGTGTCTCTTCTCCCTTGTTCTTTATTCTGATTCAGTGTTTCCATCCCACACAGACAGTCCCAGGATGTGTTTGTTTGTAAGCTGAGATATCCCATGGGTGGAAAGCACGGTGTTGTAAATGCTTGTTATTTGTTATCAGATTTGGCTTCTGAAGCTTGGAATTGCTATTTGGAGTTTCAGTTTCATACTTCATATTAATTTGGCATCTTTAATAGTCCTTTAATTGGCTGTAATTGTGCTGTGCACGTGACAGGCTTCTAGTTAATGTGTACAAAATGCTTGAAACGCTGGCGTTGTGGAAGCTTTGGGAGCCTCCCATTCTTAACCACTACAGGAGCAAAGGAGCTCACATTACCCATCAGTACTAACTATAAAATGATTGGTAATAATTCTGAAATTAGCCCATTAATATACCTTTAGGCATTTTATGAATAGCTGGAACTATTCATTTGACAACACTGATTTTTATTTTTTTTTAATCTAATCCTTGTGAATTTGAAGATTGATGGTTGGCCTGCCACCACTTACAGCTCTATCCTAAGCATTCTTTTTCTTAAATACATAGCTATATCATGTGTTTATGAAAAAAACTCCCATTTAAGCAGACTTGCTGGATGTTCTTTATAACATAACAGGTGTCTGAGGGCCCAATTCCCTTGTTGCTGTTTCCAATGCTCAAACAAATGGATTCTGCTTTGTATAAAGCCAGTGGTCACTGTTGTCTCAAAAAAAGCCTTCTGATGTTTCTTATGTGGGCAGGGAGGATGCTCACAGAATAATTGGCCACAGAGATTGTAGACGGTCAGGTTTCTTCAGCTTTTTTTTATTGTGGCAGTGGTTTATTGGTTTATTGGTGGTAGTTGCTGTTGGCTTTTTTTTGGCTGGGTCACTTTCTACACAGCAAAACTAAGGAAAAGTGTCTCTGATAGTGAGAGAACTCCATCATCAGAATAACTTGGGTTGAAAGAGACCTCCAGAGATGATCTGATACAACCTCCTGGTAAAAGCAGGTCAGGTTGTTCCCCACCGCATCCCGTTGAGTGTGACTGTCTCCGATGCTGGATGGAAATAGTTTCCCATTTTGGTTTTGGTACCTTAAGTAACAGTTGCTTTCTGTCTGGCTCATGATGTGAGCCCACAGCAGAAGCTCCCCAAGATTTTAAATGGAGTTTTAATGTCTGTAACAGATGGTGATGATGGAGAGCAAATCACATCCTAATTTGTGTGTTGGAGGTGAGCTGCCCTACAGAGCCACTGTGTTGTGATTGCAACCCTGAACATCAGTCCACGGGGCTGACCTCGGCGTTAGCAAAGATCAGCTCTGATTGTGTCAAGGGAAGGTGACTGCACATGGCAAACAGAATATTGAATTCAATTGGCAAATAGAAGGAGGTGAAAACCTGCCCAGAAAGGGATGTTGTGATGTTGAACTTCACTGGGAGGACAAGGCCTGGTGGGTGAATAGAACTAAAGCCACTTCAGTAAGACTTTGCTCTCTTGAGTTGAGCCCCTTTGGAGATCAGTGTCATTATAGGAAGTGCAGCATAAACAGGGAGAGGCAACTGCCGGAGTGGGGACAGTGAGGAGGAAGGGGAGGCACAGGCAGATGCAGTGACACACTTGTTCAGGATCACTGAGCAGTTCATTTCAGAGCTGGGAACAAACTGAGCTCCAGGCCAGAACCCGATTCCTCTGTCTCCCACAGATCTTTTGATCCAGAGAGGGAAAAAAATTTCAGAACAGAGGGAATACTAAACGTAATACTAGATTATAAGCTGGTGTTAGTTGTGCTACATTCTAACTGAATGTAAAGCCATCTGAGCTGCCAGTGAACTGCAGGGAAGATGAATTTCTTCAAACAGTGTCTTCCAGAACTGTATGGATTTTTTTTTTTTAAATCAAGCTCTTTAGTCAGACAGGAAAAGCAGAAGAAACTTACATTTCAGACTGCTTTAATTGAATAAATTGAAATGAATGATTGAAGAATTTGTGAAAACATGCAGTCTGCCCCCAGTACTAGTTATAGTACAAGAGAGAGTAAACCCCCAAATTCTAATCCTTTTGAACCTCCAAGTAACTGCAGTATGATACCTGTTTTTAAAGGACCTAATCCTTTGGAAAGAAAAAACGGAATGGCTGAAGATGCTGTTGAACTTGACACACCAAATAGAAGTCTAACTCTTACTGTTTTAAGTCTAAGTATTTACCTTTTACACCTTGGAATAGAAATCAGTTGATCTCTAAGATTTTAATACTCTGTAAAAATATGTGTAATCAATATTTTTTTAAGAGCCTGATGCAATTCTTTTTTTCCCCTCAAAAGTTGTTTTTTTTTTTTCATGAAAGTATCAGAAATGAAGGCACTGATTACAGTTGCATAGGGGTGATGTGGTTATGGCTGGGTTTGTGGGTTATCTGCTCCAGCTGCTTGGCACCATTCCAGCCTTTCTCTGACCTCAGGGTGTGCTGACACAACCACACCTGCACATGCTCTTTAGCCTTTGCCTGGGCTAAAAGAGGGCTAACATAGGCATTGCAAAGCAGTTTGGAGCATAATCCAGGTTGAGAGGGATCTCTGGGGGCATCTAGTAGAGAGTCCCCTGCTCCCTGCTTAAAGCAGGACAGCCATCACTGTTAGTGCCAACATAGAGCTCAGGGAACCTTCAACTTCTGTAAATGACAAATTTTGAGATATAAGTCAAGGAGCGATTGTATATTGGTGGATCTGAGGGTGGGAGAGCTCTGCAAGGTAAGTTGGGAAGAGCAGGAGTGGAGACACCTCCATTGGAAGAAGGACAGTGGCATAAATTCCTCAGATAGTGAGGAGGCAGGAGATCCAAGGGCCTTTCACATGGGCTCTTTCATACTGATATTTTTTCCTATAACTGCCTGTTTTCCAGCACTTCAGGAACAAGACTTATTTTCTTGTGAAGTTTTGGTACCCCAACCATTTTTCTTCAAATTTGTTTTAGAAAATGAGCACAAAGAGCAGGATTGCATAAGCCCCGTTTTCCAAGAAAATCAGGCTTAAATAGGGAGTTTTCAGCTTGAGTGATGTGCTGCTCTTTCCTGGAGCCACAGGCTCATCTCGCAGCACTGTTCAGCTTGTGGGTGAAGTTTGGATTTATAAAGTCAATCCAAAGTTTCCTGAGCTCCTTAAGAACAGCACAGGTGGGGTTTGTTTTATTTTGTTTTTAACACTCCAACAACATGGAGAACTGAGAAAAACAGCCTGGGTACAATAAATCAAAATTTACCCATTCTGGTCATCTTGAACAATCTCCCTGTTTCCAGTTTTCTTCTACAAAAGACACAAATCAACCTGGCAAGTTCTAGGACTAAACACCAAATGTCAGCTTGTCTCCCTTTTTCCAGCTGCTGTTTAGAATGGGGGAGTGACAAGGAACCAAACCTGGAGAAACTGGATGAGCTTTAAGGTCACTTCCAACCCAAAGCATTCCAGGATTCTCCTTAATAGCCGTAACAGTGGATGTGGCTACTTTATGTCAGGCTTTTTTTTCCCCCCTCCTTCTTTTTTCCTAAGGTGAGAAAACTCTGATTTCTGTGCCTGGATGGAAGTAGATCTAATAATTGTCACTGCACTGCTTCTCTTGCTTTTCCCTTCACAATTAATTAAACCTTACAAAGTAACCTCATTCTCCAGAGAGTTTTCGGCCCTTTTCATATAGAACTTGATGAGTTGGAAACTGGATTATAACGTATGTGGTAGATGCTGGTAGAAAATGTATTTGGCTGCTGAATTGAAGGGACTGGAAATACAAATTTAGGTTTAAAAACATGGTAAAAGACAGGAAGAAAGCACTTCTTCCTCCACCAAGTAGAAACGTCTGCAGCTGTAATCTTGCCACTTCTGCAGTTACATTTATTTTTTTAAACGTACCCCTCAGCCTGGGATAAGTTTTCCTGCTTCAAGGCAGGCGTTTTTGGAGAGGTGGGAAGGATTGCCTTCTCTAGCCCAGTGTGAGAGTATCTTTTGTTCCGAAACGTCATTTTCTTCTCTCGTTTTCACTGGACTTTTTCACGTCCGCAGTGATCGCATGTGGTAATTTTGCCTCATCTCATACAGTGATCCTGAAGTTCTGATGGGATTTCTGATGGCATTGCAGTTTCTCTGTGTGGTCTTTCGTTTTATCAATCAGTGACTGGGTTGCACTTGATCTTTCAGCATTCCCTAAACTTCTCTTTGGAAACTCCATGCACTGTATTTTCAGGAGGAAGGAAAAGCCATCCTGGTGTGCTCCAGTGAGCACTTTTAGCTGTTTTGTGTGCCATGTCTAATTTTGCCCTTCCCCTTGGTCAGGAGGCAGACCCTGCTTGACCCCTCTGCACACTTGTGAGTGGATGTTTTAGGAATATTTTCCACATCAGGTGGCATTTGCGGTGTTGGCATCGCAGGGCCAAAGTTTTATGGCCTTCAGTTCCGTGTCACTTTTGTTTAACAACTCAGTTGCTTTTTGCCAAGTGTTCATGGCTCACTGGCTGCCTCAGTTTTTCTGGAGCGGCACAGAGCATGGATTATCCGTGGAGCCTGTGGATGAACAAGTGTTCCCCCAGAACTCCTGCTTCTCTGGCACAGAGGCCGCTGTGTCTGCGAGGATCAGGAATTCCACTGGCTCGGGAGAGGGAGTGGATCCTGTATCAGGCATACATGAGTGGTGAGCTTGTCTCTCTTCTCCTTCCCAGCCATGTCTCAGGCCGTGCAGACCAACGGGACGCAGCCCCTGAGCAAGACCTGGGAGCTGAGTCTGTACGAACTGCAGAGAACACCTCAGGTAATCCCCGAATCCCAGAGTGCTTGGGGTTGGAAGGGACCCCTGGAGATCCCCCAGTCCAGCTCCCTGCTGAGGCAGGGTCACATGGAGCAGGTGACACAGGGACATGTCCAGGTGAGGTTGGACTGTCTCCAGAGAGGGAGACTCCAGGCTCTCCCTGGGCAGCTGTACCAGTGTTCTGCCACCCTCAACATAAAGTTCTTCCTCATGTTGAGGCCATTGCTCCTTGCCCTGTCGGTGGGCACCACTGGAGAGTCTGGCACCATCCTCTGACCTACTCTGGAGTCCTTTATGTGCATTAATGACACCCCCCCTCAGTCTTCTCTGCAGACTAAGCGGGTCCAGCTCCCGCACTCTCTGCCCGTAACAGAAATGCTTCCGACTCCAGCTCATCTTCACGGCCTCCACTGGACCCTCTCCATGAGCTCCTTGTCTTTCTTGTGTGCTACAGAGCTGGCCTTGCTGGCAGCACTGTGTTTGATGTGTTTGTTGAGGTCCTGTTTTGTCTTCTCACCGTGTTTCCCTGTAGTAACACACGCCATCTCCATGAGGCAGTGACTCAACTCCTTTAAAGAACTTTTCCTTTCTGTGGCACTAGGAAGCCATCACGGATGGGCTGGAGATCGTGGTGTCCCCCCGGAGCCTGCACAGCGAGCTGATGTGCCCCATCTGCCTGGACATGCTGAAGAACACCATGACCACCAAGGAGTGTCTGCACCGGTTCTGCGCCGACTGCATCATCACCGCCCTCCGGAGCGGGTGGGTGACCCTGGGATGGCACTGCGGGACAGGGGATACAAGAAGGGCCTGAGGGTTGATGTGGGACAGTTACTGTACATCTTTCACATCTCCTCCTTCCATGTCCAGCCATCTCTGGCACACAGATCTCATTCTTCCCTCATGAAAAAACATCCTATAAATGTTTCTTGCAAGGATTTGAAGCCCTCTTTTATATTCCTTTTTTCCCCCTCTTTGATCCAGTAACCATAAACCAAACATTACTTCAAAAATAAGTTTCATTTCCCTTATTCTTCCCTTTCCTAATAAGTTTCAAATTGTGTGGCCTTCAGCTGTAGTTCTGCTTCCAAGCTTCACCCCTGAAACAACCTGTGCTAAAGCACAAATAACTTTTTTTGTATTCTTCAGTTACACATTCGTATTTTCCCAGATAGAATTCTGAGGTAACCAACAGCAATTAAGGCCATGATGTTTTTATTTCTGATAACGGCAGTTATCTGTGTCACGCTTGCTTTGTTGTGCCTGGGTAAATTCTGATGAGTAATTAGAAAACATTCATTAGAGGGAAACGAGAAAACCATCGGGAGTAAAGGCACCAGGCTTTCAGCTACTGAGGCCTCTTCCTCTTTCAGGAAAAAGATGGCATGATCCTGCCATTTTAGTTAAATGAGCACAAAACAGTAGGAAGGACAAGATTGGATTAGTTTTCCCAGTAATTAGTGCTTGAACTATTGAATAGATTTCTTAGCCTTTGTTTTGCCCTGAGTGCAAGAAATCACGGAATCACAGAATCCTGGAATGGTTTGGGTGGGAAGGGAACTTACAGCTCATGCAGTCCCACCCCCTGCCATGGGCAGGGACACCTTCCACTAGCCCAGGTTGCTCCAAGCCCTGTCCAGCCTGGCCTTGGACACTTCCAGGGATCCAGGGGCAGCCACAGCTTCTCTGGGCAACCTGTGCCAGGGCCTCCCCACCCTCACAGGGAAGAAGTTCTTCCTAAGACTGTAGCTTAATAAAATTTCCCCTAGACATCCATTTTTTCTGGGTGAAAATCCAGCCAGAGTGGAGGGAAGAACCAGTTGGCAGAGTGGGACTTCTGAATTCTTTGGTCTAAACGCAGTTTGTTCAGACATACTTTAAAATACAAAAGCAGCAGGGAGAGGTATGTTTGGGATTTTTGTTTAAATATCTGTAACTACCATCCCAGATTAACTGTAAATACTGAGTCTTGGCAAGCCCTTTGACTAAGAATGGCAGCACCAGGGCAGAGTTCTGTTGCTGCTGGAGAGTTAGTGCTGTTTGCTTCCTCCTTGTTCACGTCCAGCAACAAAGAATGTCCCACGTGTCGCAAAAAGCTCGTTTCAAAGAGATCCCTGCGCCCAGACCCCAACTTCGATGCTCTCATCAGCAAGATTTACCCAAGCAGAGATGAATATGAGGCTCATCAGGAGAGGGTGCTGGCCAGAATCAGCAAACACAACAACCAGCAAGCCCTGAGTCACAGCATCGAGGAGGGATTAAAGATCCAGGCCATGAACAGGTACATTAATGATGTCATTTGTCCA
Organism: Oxyruncus cristatus; assembly: GCA_013399855.1. Lineage (NCBI taxonomy): Eukaryota > Metazoa > Chordata > Aves > Passeriformes > Cotingidae > Oxyruncus > Oxyruncus cristatus. The sequence continues at coordinate 1,083,568 of VXAY01003218.1, forward strand.
TGTGTCACCTCATTTGCCTTTACACTAAAAATACGCTGCCTGTGTAGCTTGAGAGTCTTCTGCTCTCCTCTCCTCTGAAGTCTGCCAAAATAATTTTCAACCTTTGGCAAAACAATTTTTAAGCTTTTGTCTACTAATAGAAACCTTTGTACCGCTCCCTGCAAGTTCTGTGGCAGCCTGATGGAGATTTCAGCTTAGCTTTACCCAGTTATGGCTGTCATGTCTCAGATAACAACCCATAATACAAGGAATCCTGTACCAAGATACTACTCTTCCATGCAAATAAATGCACATAATACCAGGACTTAAGTTTTAGTTGCAGCTTAATTCACCGGCTGGAGTATGTGGTGATTGCACTGTCGTGACATTTCCAGTGTCCATTTAAACTTAAAAGAGCCAGCTGGGAAAGGGACCCCAAACTTTCTGTTGTGGTGAAGCATGGTGTGATTTGTATTTTTAATCACATGTGGATTCACGTTTAGATGAAAATAATAGTCTGCAATTGCCTGAAAAGCAACTGTGTGAAGTTAAAATGGTCTTAAAACATGTCTAAAAGGTGTTTGAGAGACAGGAAAAAATTAATGGTCTTGTCTGTGAGAATCTTTTTCTAAAAAAAATACTAGTATTTGTACAGGGCCTGTCCACTGCATGAATTCTAAGTGGGGATCAGGGTGTGTCTGTATTTATTGTGACCAGGTTACAGAGGGGCAAGAAGCAGCAGATCGAGAACGGCAGCGGAGCAGAGGATAACGGAGACAGCTCCCACTGCAGCAATGCCTCCACACACAGCAACCAGGAGGCAGGGCCCAGCACCAAGAGGACCAAAACCTCGGATGATTCCGGGCTGGAACTGGACAATAACAACACCACTGTGGCCATAGACCCTGTGATGGATGGGGCCAGTGAGATCGAGCTGGTCTTCAGGCCTCACCCCACCCTCATGGAGAACGACGACAGCGCACAGACGAGGTCAGTCTTCTCTTCCTCTCCATGTGCTCTGCTCCTCATTGCTGCTGCTTTTGGCTTCTGTCACGTCTTGGGGCTTTGAAAAATCAATTTACTTTGGTCGCACAACATCCTGTTCAACCATATCATGGAATCATGGAATGGGTTGGAAGGGATGTTAAAGCCCATCCAGTCCCAGCCCCTGCCCCGGGTAGGGACACCTTCCACTAGCCCAGGTTGCTGCAAGCCCCATCCAAGCCTTGTGTGTCCAACCCTTGGACACTTCCAGGGATGGGACAGCCACAGCTTCTCTGGGCACCCTGTGCCAATGCCAAATGCAAATAAGCACTCCTTCCCTCAGGCACTGCTCAACTATTTGAAAATTACAGTAATGAGCTGTTTCAAGCCTTTGATCACAAAGATGGTTTTCAGTTTTTTTTTTAGCGTTGCAGTTGACAGTAGGTAGTGGGATAATGGGGTAGTATCAGCCCCTTTCTACTATTCTGAGATTCTTTGGGAATAAACAAACCTTGTGGAAGTGTCAGCAGTTTTCAGAGCAGCTTTTTGCCAGCAGGATTTGCAGGCTGGAAGCTTTTCCTGGCTTTTTTTTTGTTCATAATCCAGTCCAAGCACTGACTGCAAATTTTGGCTCTCAGCAATGAGTAGTTTTGTGGAGTTTGCTCAGGTCTCTTCTTGGCTTTCTCTGCTGCTGTGTCTCTGTAGTGTCTGTAAATCTGTGAGAAGCTCCAGCTGTGAGCTGTCTCTTTTCACAGCTGGTATTTAATACTTGGAGGCATTCCAGATGTTTTTTCCTCATCCCTGCTACTCAGATACTGTGGTTGCTGTCACAGGTACATCAAGACCTCGGGCAATGCCACAGTGGATCACTTATCCAAGTACCTGGCTGTGAGGTTGGCTCTGGAGGAGCTTCGGAGCAAAGGAGAATCCAACCAGATGAACCTGGACACGGCCAGTGAGAAGCAGTACACCATCTACATCGCCACTGCCAACGGGCAGTTCACTGTAAGCACCTCTGTCCCACACTAACTCCCGCTGTTAACATGTCCTTGGTACAACTGGATTAAATTCCACCCAGCTGGACTTATCCCGAGTTGGCTTAAGGGTAAAATCCATGGCATCAGGTTATTTAGAAGCCGATCAGCTGCTTTTCAGGAAAATGGAGACAGCAAAGGCTTGGTTGGGAGAAAAGGAGGCATATAAATTACTTTGGGAAAATGCAGTGGTGCAATAACTACAAGCTGGCTTATGGTGTTATTTTCCAGTGAAAATGGAAGAGGGAAAAAATAATACTTTATCTGAGAATCTTGGGGTTTCATGAGCTTGTCACTTGTACCACTTTATTGGCGACTCCTTCAAGCCAACACACTGAAGTGTTGATTTAAGGAGTCCATTTCTACAGCACAACTGGATTTACTTCATTTCTGTCTTGCTCTTCTGTTCCAGGTGTTAAATGGGTCGTTTTCCCTGGAACTGGTCAGTGAGAAGTACTGGAAGGTGAACAAGCCCATGGAACTGTACTATGCGCCCACGAAGGAGCACAAATAGGCTGTGCTGGGAAACTGGGCTGGGACTGACTCTTTTTATAGCTATGACTTCTTTAATATGAAAAGAAGGCACCACCAGTATCTTCCTGGACAATAGACGTGCTGCCTTCAGGCACCCTCAGTATACTCAGTAATATGATTAGACAGTATTCTGGGTTGTATTTGATTTAGTCTTTGGGTTGGGTTTTTTGGCTTTTCCCTAGACTAACTGACCTTCTCCATCCAATGCATTCCAGTGTTTGACATGCTTTTTTTGTTCCTAATGCATGATAACTGAGTGAGTGTTCCGGTTTGGAATGTCTTCATTTTGTCCAGGTAAATCTGGATTTCTCATACATTTGGCACAGTTACAGTAGCCTCTGTGAAGTATTGAGTGTTGGATGGCCAGGGAAGTCTGTTCAGTAGTAGCATATGCCAAGGAACGTGTTAAATGTTGGAATCTGGTACCAGTTCTCCATCTGAAAGACTGGTAGAGAATGGATTTTGGATGGTTTTGCAGCTAGAGGCGATTCCCTAGGAAAGGTTTATTAAGTCATTTTCTTGTGAACAAATGTGCGTTTGGCATCTTGTGAGAGGCATCACTGCCCATGGCAGGGGGTGGAACGAGATGGTCTTTAAGGTCCCTTCCAACCCAGATCGTTCTGGGATTCTGTGATTCTAATTAGAGCTGACACTGACACTTGAAAACCTTGCTGTTTATTGGGCTTAATTTAATACTTCAGGGCAAGATGATTCGTGAGATTGGTTTGGTTTTCAGTCAAAACAAGCCCAAACAACCCAAACCCATAACTCTTCCCCATGCAGGACATGCCAGTTTTGATGATTGCCTCCTGGCCTCTCTTACAATGCCCTGTCCTCATAGCTTCAGTGAAGGAAATCTTGTGCAAGTGTCACAGCCCTGCTCTGTTCCTTGGAATGGGATCTCTACTGTGAGTGTGCTAGAATGTGCTCTGAAGAACTGTCTGGAGAACTTGTTTTTTTAAAGCAAATCCCCCAAATTCCAGCACATGGACATCAAAATGCTTTGCTTTAGGGAATTGTGCCACCCCAGCAGTGACCTTATCCTGGTGTGTGAGTAGGAATGACTTCAACCATAAGCTGCTCCAAGATTCTCCTTTTTCTCCTTTGCCATAGCTTTAACAAACGTGGCTTAGCACTTTGGAAGGCAACTTTAGTACTTGACAAAGTTTACCATTTAGTGTCTTAAACTTAGGTTCAAGTGTTCCAACTTGGCACTGGGCCCTTGTGCGAGGCCCAGGAGCTGCTGTTTGTTTGCATGTTCACCCCTCTGCCCTGGCTCTGGACTTGGCTGTGGCTCTGTGGGAGCTGCTTTACCTGTGTTCTGCCTGAGGGATGTTCTGTCCCCACGAGGTTCCCTTTGCTGGAGGACTCGCTGATGACCCCTCACCTCTTTGCACCTGGAGCTCGAAGCAGAGCTGGTGATGGGTGAGAAGCAAGACTTCACACCACAGGATTGCTCCTCCTGCGTGCTGCCTGCAGTTCCACTGGTTTTGGCATGTGCTACACCAGTATTCCAATGCTTGGGGATTTTCTGGGGAAGGATTTACCCTTCCCTGGCTCCAGGCTCTCCTAGCACTTGTAAATACGTGTCCTTTCCGGCTGCTGTTCCGGGTCAGCTCTATCCCGCTGAAAACTGTGCAGGCTTCTTTGAGTAACCTGATTATTTTCTCTGACTGGAGAGACTTGGGATTTTGACTTGAAATGGAAGTTTTGAGGCCCCAGAGCACAGAGGGGGCAGTTCTTAAGGAAACATGGTCTTACTTTCTGGTGAAACGTTGCTGTATAGACTAGTAGTGCATATGCACAGAATATAACCGGGGGGTGGGGGAGGAGCCATGGGAAATGCTTTAAATTCTTGGGGAAACTTCTAGATTAGTTGTCAGCATCCCTTCCAGTGTGAGAGCTGTGGAGATGAACAGGCCCTGAAGCAAGAGGGGCGTTTGTGAAGCTGAGCAGTCTGTCTAGGAGCTGTCTGTCACTTTGTCCCCAGTTCTTTCAAAAAGTGTGGGAGAATGTGAAGCTTTTATTTTCATGTTGTAGTGAATTTCCTGAATATTTATGTTCTTTAAATATATATATAATGTAGTTGTTTGATTAAACCATTGATTGCACTGTGACTCTTTAGTGCTAGAAACTATTTTATTTTCAACTTGACATTACTCTTGCCCCTTTCAAAGCCATGTTATTTTTAAGTACCTAACAGGTTAGGTATGGGTAAGCCTAACTAAAGTATCTCCTGTCCAACTGAAGTCCCACTGAAATTCTCAAATTGACAATAAAAGCAAAAATGTTATCAAGAACCTGTTGGAACTTCCAGTGCTGCTTCCTGTTGTAGCTGATAAAAGAAGCCCCTTGGGGTGTGTTTTAGTGCTGCCCGGCTGCCCCTGAGCTCCACTGCGTTGGGTGTTACGGTCCCTTAGGGTTGAACAGTGTTCAATCCTAAGCAGGTTGAAGCAGTGAACTCCCAAGGGTGTTCTGTGCCTTGAATCAGAAATAGAGGCACGGAGAAGGCAGCAGCTCTTCCACTGACTTGTCACAGGTGTTCTGCTTCCAGTCAGATCCTGCAGCCTGAGGAAGGGGATGAAGGATTTTTCGTACTGCAGTTAAACCCTCGTACTTTGGTTGCATTGAACTGCATGAAGCAGCTTCCGTCCAAAGCAGTGGAGGGCAACTGGAAATCACTTGGGTTGAGGTGCCTTATTTTATTTAAAACAGTGAAGTTTTGTTCCTTTTCCTTGTTTTCTCTCTGCATTTACACAGAGGCTTACACAACTTTTAACCAGAGGCTGCACCTTGAGCTGAGGCACTGTTTGTGTTCACCAAGAGCTGCACTGAAGCTCTCCCACTGTGGAAGGAGATCCCTTTGTGCCCATGCTCCTGCTGCTCCCTGGGCTGGCACTGATTATCCCGGTTGCGTTTGAACAGCCTAAACTCCCTTAAAGCTTCCTTAAATCACAGCTAAGCAGAAACCACCCCGAGTGCTCATGGTTATGCAGTGGGGAGGTGGCCGTGTCCCCCAGGTACAAAGCATCCAAGGTGCCACGGCACCACCCACCGTGGTGACTGGATACATCCTACAGCTTAACTTTTCTCTGGCACTAATGCTCCAGCCTGCTGGTTCAGCTGATGGCCTGACACTGACATCCAACCCTGAGGCTTCCAGCAGTCGATCAGTTCTCATTTTCTCTTCAGCACAAGCCACTTGCAGACACCTTGACCCGACCAAGAGGTGCTGAAGGTCTGTCAGTGGTGGTGGCACAGCAGTGGGTACTGGCTGGTACACTGGCCAGCTCTGAGAATGGATACAGGACCAGCTGTGGCCTTGCCACCCCCACCTGCATTATCTTCACTTGTTTCCCACTCTGTTTCCTGCTGTACCAGCCAACCCTGGCACTGTGGGTCAGTATAAGCAGGAACAAGAAGCCTCCAAGCTCCAGCCTCGAACAAACACTGGTGTTCTGGTAACTAATTATTGCAGGACTGGCCCTACCTTGGCTTGAATTTCACTTTCTCTGCCCCTCCAAACCCCTGGGAATAGTTGCCTTGGCTTGGAAAAGGTGCACAATACTTTCTGTTCCTTAGGAGGAGCTGCAAGAGGAATCAAAAACGTTCCCTACAAGGGGCTTCATTAAACTTTCTTTTTAACCTACTTAACTGTAATTTGAACAATATTTGCCTCAGGTACCCAACTTTAGGACTGATCCATTAACACTGAAGTGAGCAGTGTGTTACCTGCAAGCACAGCCTGCCAACACATTCCACTTAAAACCCAAAAATGTGACAAGGGAACATGAAATTCTCTTCCCTTCCATCTCTCTTTCCAGTTTGATCCCAGGTGATCTTTGGAAAAGAACTATAAGCACCACACTTTTGAAGGAAACGGTTGCTGTATCACTGATCCATGATCCCTTCAGTGGGCTCCTCTTTTTTTAAGTCAGAGCAGAGTGAAAATAACTCATCACTAAAGAGCTTGAATTGAAGAGAGTCTAAGAGGCAGCACCTTCTGGCCTGACAGGCGTGTGGGAAGTTCTGTATAATCAGGAGTGTATCAGTCATGTTACTCTTGTTGCAAAGTTTCAGAGATGGATAGGTAAGGATAACCCCTAATATTCTGCTCTTTGATAACTATAACACCAGGGGCCAGCTGAACACCAAACCTGTGAGAAACACTGAGAGCGCTGGTCCTTATTCCAGTGAAATCCAGAAGTATCAGAACAAAGTTTGGGGGAAAGAAAGGACGAAGCCAAGCTTGTTTGTCTGGAATGCTACCATGTATTTAAGGAAACCAGAAACCACTGCCAACACACAGCACCTCTGCCCGTTCACAGAGATTTTTCTCCCCTAAGGTTTATTGTTGACAAACTCATGGCAGAACTTCACCTGAACATCAACTGTGGTCCCTCGTCCCTTGTGCCTTTCTGCAGCACACAACCAGTGTGACCTCTGAGCAAACAACTACCTAGAGTGACTACACAATTCACTACAGTTTGGTTATACACTGGAGTTTCAGTAGCAGTCGTGTCACCTTCCTTCCCTTCTCGCCTGGAGCAGGGCTATGGAAACGGACCTGAACGCAGCTCCCTGTGCAGCCTGGAGCTCCAGGTGCACCCGGGCAGGAATTCCTGCCTTAAACTCTCTTTGCATTTTATCCTGTGGTATTCTCTTACCTTAACATGCCTTCCCTCTGCATTGTAACCAGCCAGGTTTTAGGAGTGATGCTTTTTAGGAATATGCTGTTTCACTTTCATCTCATATTCCAAACCGCTGAAGGCTTTTGGCCCTGTCCACCTTCCTGGATGCTGTGCTGGCAGTAGGGCTTGATCAGACAGGGGAGCAGCCTCAGTGTGAGAAGGATGGAATTGTAAAAGCAGGTAACTCTCAAACTTTGACACTCTCCAAGACCTTTGCACAGTTCCATGACTGCAGCCAGGCTGGGATCAGGGCTAAGTTTTGCTACATAAGTCTAAAATGCCCCTTCAAAGTAAAACGGGCAGCTCAAATGTTCAAACTGCAGTCTGGGAAGAAGGAGTAGCTCACTGGAACGGGGTGTGCTCGAGTCTGGAACATCCTGATGTATGAACAAAACGATCTGCATTAATCAGCTGCACAGTCAGTTGGGTAGGATTGTGTGGAGACAGCATCAACAACTCCGGATTTATCATCTTCTGGAAACTCAGCATCTTCTTCCTTGGTATCTGCAGCAGCTGGAACCTCTTCTTCCACTTGGACATCTCCAGGGAGGTGGACAGGCCCTTCTGCCTGCCCCACCGTGTTCGTGGGGGTGCTGTACTTCATGAGGACAGTCTTGAACTGTGCCAGGGGTGCGTTCGTGCGCACCCCCATGGGGTCAAAGTGGGTGCGGCTCACCCTGTACCCGGCTTCAGACAGGTAGTTCAGGAACTTATTCAACCTGGAAAAGACCAAACCCACACATTTACACAGAAGGCAGTGCTGCTGAGGCTGCCTCAGTACGGGCTGTGGTGAATTGAAGCAGCCTTACTTTGGCATGTTCATGCCCCGGATGCTGTGCCTGTGCATGTTGTAGTAGAAGGCGGGGTGCTCGGCGCTGTGCTCGCCTCTCTGGCGCTTGGCCACCCCGCGAATCACCTCCTCGCCTTTCCTCTTCCCTGCACCACAAAAACATACCAGGAAACCAGTCAATAGCCAGGGACACCCCACAAAATGCCACTGAAGCCCAAGACAGCATGTAAAACGAGCCACACAGCACCTCCACCTGTGCTTTTCTAAGGCGGTATGTGCAGAGTTAAAATCTAGCCTGGATTTCATTAACAGGCTGTTTTCAGTCACAAAGTGGGCTTCATGGAGCATTCAGCATTCTGCTTTCACCAATATGATGATACAATAGATATGATGAGAGATGAAGTAAAATCAGTATTCAGTGCGGAAAAATTGAGCAAAGAAAAAAACCTGCCCAACTGCAACAGCTACAGCAAAATGAGCCACTTACCAGGTACCATGTAGGACTCTGCAGAAGTGTTTGAGGTTTTAATATACACACCACACTCTTCTAGAATAGAATTAAAGTCATAATTAGTTCTACTGTAAAGTGGAAAAATAATTACACAGAAAGAAAGAATTCATTCCACTATTCAATAATGCATTTAATTTTATGGACACACTTAAATAAGTTATCACAGAGCAGCATCTGCAAATCACCACAAAGCCGGTCCTTCCTGTGAACAGGCTGCCTTTTTCTTACCTTGCTTGTTCTCATCACCAGGACCATGGGTAGAGAAATGTTTTAAAGTTGTGCACTCTGCTTCACAAACTAATGTCTTCAGGAGTGGCTGGGCTTCGTCCAAGCCATACTGCACAGCCTCCAACAGCATTCTCCTGAGGAATCCAGTGTTGAAGAGGCTTCCTGACCTGTGACATGCAAGGGGAGGGAAAAGTTAAGACTTCTTCTAATGAAAACAAAAAAGCTGCTCTAGAAATCTCCTGCCCAAATTGATTAGCAATTGTTCCACCAAAGTGCTGCATCGGGCTGAATGTGTTTTTTGAACTTATCAAAGCTGAATTGCTTTGTTTGCAATGACAGTAACATCGGTCTTATTAAAAAAAATATTCAAGATCTCAAGCATAGGTATTTTATTTCTGCCCTAATATGTTGAGAAAGTCATTTAACCCCCACAAGAATGGTACTGTCAATTGTCAGCTGTTTTTAATGCTGCTTTGAAATGGTCAAAAGACTTAAAATGCTTTACTCGTGTTTCTCACAAGTCTCAGTTATCAAGAAGTGTCTTCCTACGGTCAGTCAATGTAATGATTCACTAAATGAGTTCTCCATAAGCATAGAGTAAAAAAAAGAGTTGCTTAACATCAGACTACTAGAGGAACACAGAGGGAGATTCTCCTGTGCAGGACGTGTTCCATGAGTGCTCTGAATGTGAAATCTAAAGCAAGTTTGTTATTATTTATTAAGTGGTTTAAACAAAAGCAAAAACTGAACAACTGATTAAACTGACATCCATGGTCTGTTTCCTGAATTCCTCCTGATTGATGCAACTCCTTTTGTAGAGCTAACGTTCCCAACAGACTGGCATTTTTGTGACAGGACTGACAACTGACCCTCAGAGCTCCTCCAACCACAGTGCCTCGCCAAGCGTGTGATCTGCACTTACCAGAGAGGCCCCAGGACCACCGCTGTCCTCCCGGGCATGCTGCCATGGCAGTCACAGGGCAGCTGCTGGTAAGGGTTCTCTGCGACAGAAAAACGGGACTGTAGTTGTGGGGAACAGCCAGCAGCAATGCCTTTCTTAGTGCAGACAGAGATACAGCCAGAGCCCACTTCAGGGGAGAGCTTGGAAGGGCAGCAGCAGGAGTGTGACACTGGTCTCACTCCTGCCAAGCAGCTCAAGCAAAGAACAATGACTGATGACTTGATCTTTAAGCAGTGTTAAAACACTGCAGGGAAAAAAAAGCCACATAACTTCCTATGTTTTTTTCAAGTAACAGGGAAATTATTTGCCTCCCTACACTTATGTACAAATTGTCCAGGTTAATAGTGAATACAACCAAAAACATTTCAGACGTAGCCAACTACACCTACAAAACACCTACAGGTTTAAGGGACCTTGTGCAACTAAGACATTAAGTAAACAATTCACGTACAAATTAAGATCTCTGCCATAACACTGTACTTATCGGTTGCTCATTCCCATCCTTAGAACTGTATCTGTTTTTTTAAAAAACCTTTTTAATACCAAGCTCATGCACCTGACCTGGAGCAGGGCAGGACCAGTTAGGAGTGAGATATCCAAGAGCCCCTGACTTTGAAACAAGATTTTAGCTTTTATATTCACTCAAAGCACCATCTCCAGTGTAATTTTTGTCTCCTCCCTCTGCTGACCTGTGTATTGAGATAGCCCATGAACAACAGGACGGGAAAGTGAGACTGTTCAGTCCACTACGTTTTAAGGAACTGAAATGAGCAGCAGAAAAGCAACCTGACACCAAAACCTGTCAAGCAGCTGCTGCCTGGAGGAACCCAGTGGTAGCCAAGGCTGCCCCACTCTTCTGGCCTTTCCTGAAATGGCATCTCCATGGACACACCAGGCATCCTGGCAGCTTCAGCAGCTGCAGCTGCTTGGTAGGATGTCTTGTCTAGAGACAAATCCCAAAATGGTTTGGGTGGGAAGGGACCTTAAAGCTCATCTCATCCCACCCCCTGCCCCGGGCACAGACACCTTCCACTGTCCCAGGTTGCTCCAAGCCCCGTCCAACCTGGCCTTGGACACCTCCAGGGATGGGGCAGCCACAGCTTCTCTGGGCAACCTGTGCCACAAATCCAGCACATTTACAGCAAAATCCATGCACACAACTAATCTAATCCATGACCACAAAGCACAGTGCCCCCTCCACCTCATACAAAACACCCGTAGTTACATCCAAGGGAATTGTTGCTAATGGAATGTAAATATAAACAAGGCACAAAACGGAGAGACAGGAATCAGACCTTCTAGAAGTGCAAAAAAAAAAAAGCCATTTACCTTCTACCATATTACCCTCCTTCTGAAAAATCCTCTCTTCACACCACTGGCAGTGGATGAGGTACCGAATTTTCTTTGCAGAGTTGTCTGCAGTGGATGGGCCCCTCAGAACTCTGACCACCACCAGGACAAAGTGTTCCAGAGCCACTGCCAGCAACACCTCAATGCCTTTGTTACAGCGAGCTGCAGCTCTGGGAAGGGAAAGAACACCAGCCTGAATCAAATTTAAACACTGCCACAGACACCTGGACCTGCTGTGAGGTGCTGAAGCTCATCCACTTTCTGGAGAGATGGACTCAAGGTTTGAGAAAAAAAAGTGGTGTTTCTGAAGTGCCTTGCTTTGGGTCCCTCCTGCCAGGCCAAGCAAAACTTGTTTTACTTCTTTTTATCACATCTACAAATACTGGTCTTCCACCTGCATCATCACACGTGCAGGGAGATGGACACCTGAAATCTAACTATGTTCATGCCAGCATTTGTGCTCTGGCACTCCCAAAACCTCTGGGCACTTCATTTTCCCCCCATCTTTTCCAAGCGGTTGTCCCATCCTCTTGCCTGCATCATTTCTTTTTCCCAGTTAGGTTTTATGCCTTCATTTATTTAACTAATTTACTGAGCATCTATATGCCAATGACTAATTTCACAAGTCAGTAATCACACCTATCTCCTGAACCTCAAGCATGAGGATCTGCAGTGAACATCAGGTTCCACTGACACAAGTCTGACTGAACTAGAAGCCATCCAAGCAGTTTAGTTAGCGTTTCTAAAGTCCTGTGCAGCTCTAAATGACAGAACTGACACAGGAATAGAAGTTGGCAAATCTGGGTGGGTATTTCCTATTACCGTCCCACCCCCTTGCCCTACTGAGGCATTTGCACCCTGCCCGCTCACTAATTATTTCTAATAATGACCTAATTATTTCTAATAATGGCTTTTTACCGTAACTGGAGGTGGTTCAGCAGTACCTGGTGACAGCAGCAATGACAATCCTGGCTGCCAGCTCCTTGTAGTACTCTGTCCTGACAATGTTGCACCCATAGTGGCGCAGGGCAACGTGCTGAGCCTTCGCATACAGAGAGCTGATGTCTGTGGACGTCAAGGACACAATCCCAAGGTTTCTCACATTCCTAAAGGCAGAATCCAGGTAATTCACGGAAGTTCCAAAGGGGTCCAAGTGGCTGAAAACAAAGGAAACACCACTGAGTGTCTATAAATGCTCCAGAGTTTAGCTTTACACTGAGAAAAACACTTTTATAACCATCACTTATTTAAAACAAAAGGAGGGAACAGGACTAAAACTTCCAATAATAACATAGAAAAATACCATCACTTATTTTGATGTCTACATAGGTTTTGAATGCATGCATCTCTAAACCCAACCTGGAAGAATTAGCCTACTTTAACTGAAAATTAATATGCTGAAATATGGTTGAAAGAGATGCAATCCTACACAACAACATGAACAGGTATGAATTTTAAACCAGTAGAAGTTATAAGAAAAAAAAAGACTGATTTGACATTTCATCAAACAATGAAGTTATACAAAAAAACTCCAGTTTGCCTTAAAATTTTCATGTGTATTTAAAGTCCATTCTGGAAAGGCTAATATTTTTTACAGCAATATCTGAAATATCTAAGATTAAAGTTCTGTCCCCACATCATGTCTGGGACAACAGAATTATATTTAAAATACCAGGTGACTGTTGGCCGACTCTTTCGTAATTCCAACTTCTCCAAATAATCACACACTGGGATGTGGGTGGGATGTGCCGTTATCAAACAAGAAAATTTTGACAGATTCAACACTTACATAAAATCAAATGATCTCAAATGCATGATAACATTGGCATCCATTTTGGTCACCTCAATGGTGTCAGTATTTTCTTCTCCATCTCCCACAGTTCCATCACTGTCTCCTTCCTTCATGTTCAGTTTCACCTTCAGTTTGTTTAAGTGACAGTTTTCCTTAATGATTTCCACGGAATTTTCGTTGCAATCATTAATTGTAACTTTCACAGAACTCCTGAGGTGCTTTGCCCACTGCAGTCCCATTATACCTGAGGAAAACCAGAATTGGACAGAAGAAGGAATTGGTTTCTGCATTGCTGAACTTGACAAGAAAAATCCATGTTTTTCAGTTCTCACCATACAGAACTCTGTGTGTGAGATGCAAATTTCATCATCTTCGTGCAAAACTGTGTTGGTGACTTCTGCCCCGGCAGGGTGACAATGGGGCATGGAAAGGGACAGTCTCACCTATCACTTTCTGACATGATAATCAGGGTTATAGCCCCAAAGAGCTGTGATTTTGCAGAATTTAAGAAAGCTGGACCCACACTCACCAGGAGAGCCCCTCGGCTTGTTTAACACTCCAGTGCAGCAGACACAAGTTCTAAGACTGTAAAATCCACCATCTCCTCAGACCTGCTTAACGGACACGGATATAACTGCTCTACACTCATGGCCAGAAATTTTTGGAATCAATTAAGAGATGACTGTGATAAAGAACTCTGGGTTCAACCCCATTTTTAAACCACAGGTTCATTTCACAGCCAAATTCCACATCCATGGAGCCAGAAGAGAAGTGTGATCTTGGACCCAAGCTTAGGAAGATGCCATTCCAGGGACTGATTTTAAGGAGACCACTAAACTTTGATTTAGTATTATTTAAAGCCTTTTTAAAAGGCTTAATACCAGGCTCTAGATGGCTGGTTTTTTGTATGGAAGCTAATGACTGCCCGCCTAGGGAAGAAATTACATTATTTTTTACTTTCTGATGTCAGTTTTGATTTCTGCAGCTTCTTACTACTGGGTATTAAGCAAAATATTAAAAAAATGAGCTTTACCAGTGGCCCCAAAAGCATCCAAACACTCAATTGGTTTACGCTCCTCAGCCAGCACAGCCAGTGCACAGAAAATCAGCTGCCTTCAAAAGAAAAAACAATGGACACAGTAAGTAGATTAAGTATTTTTCCCTCCTTTTCCTTATTTATCTCCCTTGAACACAACACTGGAACATTTAAGCTAAACTCTACCTTTTACATGGAAGAAGTGTAAATCAAAAACCTCAGCTCCGCTTAAAAGTTGTAATTCTACAGCAGGACATTCTTAAATCTACTGATCGCAGAAAGACACTTAATTGCTTCAGAAATTACAGTATTTCCCATACAGTGTTCTTGGGTTTAAATATTATTTGTCAGAAAGAGTTTTCTGATGGAAAACTCCTTTCTCCTGCCCTCTGAACAAACACTTCACAGGGCTTGCTTTTTAAAACATGTGTTTTTCGCCACCAACTCAACCCCTCTCTGGTGCATCCTCCCACTCCCTGTTCTCTTACCTGTTGAGTTTCATTTTAGGATTAAAATAGGAATCTGTTTTCTGGGGCGTGGAGTGGTTGGGAAGAACCTGCACATCCGTGGCTGACTCTTTTATCACTTCGTTTGTGGGAGCACGAACTGAGAGAAGGTAATTGAGGGGGAAGGAAAGAATCAGTGAGAACTGGAAGGAACATCAGCACACTCGGCAAATTACACTGACAAAGTGCTCCCACATAGCCAGAAGTTCTGGTTATGCTGTAACCCAACCAGCACATGGATCAGTTGACAAGGATAAGGAGGGAACAGGCAACAATTCGTCTTCTAATCTCAAGAGTGGCAGATAAGGATCACACTCTACCACAATTTTCTTCCCATACAAGATCAGATTTGTTCCTCAGTTGGGCTCCTGTGTATGCACTCACATTAAAGAAAGCCAGCCCCTGAGCCTGAGGCTTAGCACGTCTGGTTTACATGTTCAAACATGTAATTAAACTGCTAATTAATTAAAACCCTATTAACATAGTCTTGAATGTGTATCAATGAACTGCAAAAATCCCTCAAAATCCTGGATCTAATCTCTCTAAAATATCAAACAGCTCCAGGAAATCTGCCTAGACAGCACAGGGACAATTCCAGCACTTAAGCTCTGTGTAAACAGTCTGTGGCTGTCATTCCTCTGAGCAACTTATCCCCAGCCTAAAACTTACCTAGCAATGACCAGAAAAATTCATAGCAACTAGATACATCCCAGAGCTCAGCCTGCCTCTCTCTCAGGGCTTTCAAACCCACAGGTGGTTTATCTGCTCCCCCTTCAGAGGCCCCAAGGGTTGCCAAAGCACCTACAAAGCATGAAACACCTGATCTCTGAAGTTCTTCTTTTGTTAAAAAAATCACAAATGGGCCATTCTTTACTCACAGCTCTGAAGGGAACCACACAGAGATTAATGTATTACACAGCACAAACTCTGTTTAAGCTTAAGGTATGGATGCCACTACAGCTTCTCAGACATGCAAACTGATACCCAGGCATTAAACTACTGGCATTCCACTTACTTTAAAATGTTTTCCATCCAGTTTATCCAAGTTTAAAAACAAAAGTCCCATTCTGGAGAAAGGCAGGATTGTAATTTGCCAAAGAACTACTGACACCCCTACTGTAACTCTCTGGGACTTAAGAAAACATCACCTTGGTTTGGGAAGCCAGGCTGGGGCAGTTTGGATAAGAAGTGAAGGATTTTTATACTGTTTTGTGGGTGCCATGTCCCTCATTCTTTTGGAGACTTGTACTCGAAGTACAAGTAGACAAGTACAAGACAGAAGCTTGTACTTACAACATTAAACTAAGTGTGAAGGGAGTCTTAGTGATCAGCAAGAACAGAGTAACCTGCCAATGCAGAGACTAAACCACAACACTGCAACATTTCTGAGGAAAACAGAAGCTCTGAAATACAAAGGCCAGATTTTTCATTAGTAAAGCTAAATCTGTTTTGGAGGTTTTCTCGTGTCTCTCACCCCCGTATCACAGTTACTGCAGGTGCTATGTGGTATAAAAGGATTGAATGTTTGCTGTAGCTCAGAACCCACCTGTAGTAAACCTTGACTCAGTCTCTCCTTTGTTGACATGCCTGTTAATGTGACCTATCATGTCAGTCCTTCGGGTGATAGTCGCTGAGCAGATGATACAGTGGTAATGGGCTCCCATCTTTGACAATGTCTGTAAAATGCGGTAATTTTATGCAGTTCCAGAACACAGAAACATGGTTAAGAGTCATCTGTTACCTCTAAAGCATGCAGAATATCTGTGATCTCCAGCCAGAGATGCTCTAGGCAGCTGCCCACCACAATGAGAGGTGTAACTACATCCAGCTACCCAGGGGTTCTGCCAAATACTTGCACTCTGCACCAACAACTCAGCCCACACCCGGGAGAGCAAGATGTACTTCGCAACTCATTAGATCTCAAACGTTCCCCTAAATCACCCATTTCCCCCAGTTTGTACAGTGACAAGCATTTCTCTGAGATTCAGCATTTTTTACCTGGTCTCCAAGGAGGTTTGGTTTTCCTGGGAGACACGGTAAGTGACAGATGCACATTCTGTACCCTGGAAAACAAATCCACACACAGCACAGCAAATGACCAGGATGTCTGTGTCCTGCACCACATTTAAGGCTCCGAAACACACAGAGAACATCTGGTACGTTCACCCTCTGCACAGGGAAATTAACTGGCTAATTGTACATTTTAAATTTTCAAATGCACAAAATCTTTGCAAAGCAAACTGTTTTAAAAAGTCTCTGAGCATCCTACAAAGCTATGTCAGGTCTCCAGTTCAAAAGTACTTGTGAGTCTTTTACAAAAATACTGTTACTGGCTAAAGGACTTGTGTGAGGACTACCATAAATGATATGTCCCACAGTTGAAGAGAAATAAGACAAGACACCTGACGCTCCAGTCAGATAATTTTTAGTTTTGTCATTTTATTTCCCACAAGCCCATATACCTGGTTCTTTAAAAACCACATACTGCTCCCTTTTTGTCTTTCCTAAACTTCTTGTGGGCATTTTAATGCATCTTACAAGCAGATGACAGAGTTTGTTAAAAAACAATTAAGGCCAAATAGTAAATAATATCCTAAATACTACTAAATAAATATTTAAGATTGTTTATCTGAAACCATGGATAAACTTTCTGATGAGCCAAAAGTGACCACATGTGTGTGTCTGATTATTTCAAATAAAACTTTTATTTAAGTAATTTTCATTATACACATATTTTAGATCTTATAGTAACTTCTATGACATGCCAAGGTACTGGGTTTTTTGAAGAGAAAATGCAGAACTGTAACTATTTTGGCATGTTGAAGAATACAGAGTTATTTCACATTTACATTTTACATCCCAGCTCAAAATTCATTGGGTCACTCTGATTCAGAGCTGGGAACAAAATGCTTGAGGAAGGGGAATTTAAAATGATGAAACACAGACCATGCCCACAATTTGTTCAGGTACTTGCTACTAAAATCTGATTTCCTTTACCTTTGAACTCAACGGAAACTTTCCAGTGCAAGTTCTGAAGGTGACGATGGAGTTTATGACCATAACAAGCTTTGAATTTCTCCTCAGGGCACAACGGACAAGGCTTCTTTTCGTCTGAACATACAGAAGAATCAATATGAGAAACACAAACTTTAGGTATCATTCATGTTAACTAAGATGCAGGCCAAGAGAAAAAAAACACCAAGGTAATATCAATGGGAGTTAAAGATGAATTCCCCAGGGGACAGTCTGTTTCAGGCCCACAGAAACTCCAAATTCACGGATTTGGTCTTTCCACTCCATCGAATGCAGGCAAGAACCACTATCACCTCAAAGATAATTAACTTCTACAACCTTTTAGCTTTCGTTTTCTAGTATTTTTTACTCCAGCTACATGAGGTTTAATGCAACTTCTGAAGAGTACCGAGGAATGACAGAATTTTACAGATGACATACAGAGACTTGCAATGTTTCAAAAAAGAACCCCAAACAAATTAAGAGGTTAGAACAAGACTCTGCCTTTCCAACTCCTGAATCTTTTAGAGAAAGCAAGCACCTGCCATCTTTTAAAGCTGCAAAAAAAAGATAATGTACTCTATATAATACCATTTTTCCTTGGAAATCCTGCAGGCAGAATTTAGCAGAAAAGCAAGGGAATAAATCATAACGCTCTTTTTTTACAAAAGCCCTGGTCTTCAAGCGTTATAAATACATGTAAGTGTGTTAAAGACTAAGGGAAAATGGAAATCCCTGTATCAGGAAGATGTGTGTTCTGGGACACTGCCTTGGTGAACTCACCTTCTCTCAGGTCAGCCAGTTTCTCCAGATCAGCCAGGTGTCTTTGAATTGAAATATGTTTGTCTAAAAAGCAGAAATATTTAGAAGTTAAACACTCTCAGTTTAAAAATTATTTTCCGTATACTGCTACTTTTCTGTGCATCATTTCAAACCTAGTACTGTTAGGAAATGACTGTAGAGCCAGCTGGAATCCTTACTGGCATCCTTTACCTTCCATGGCAGCAAGAATGACTGCAAATATTAATCCCCAGAAAGGCTCTTTAATAAGATCTGTATATTTTCATATATTTCTACTTCTTTTTAATACTGACACACATCAAACTTCTAAAATCAGAAATGTGAAAAAACAAGCTAAAAAGATCAAGTCACGTTCCATTTACTGCTAGTTTTAATGCAAATCATGCCCAAAGCAGTACAAAAACATCCTATGAACTGCCTGGCAAAATTAAAATATCAAACAAAAGTGGACCATTTTAAGAAATTTTAAGAAAAATTATTCACTGTAGAGCCAGAAT
The DNA here is from genome assembly GCA_013399855.1 of Oxyruncus cristatus. Lineage (NCBI taxonomy): Eukaryota > Metazoa > Chordata > Aves > Passeriformes > Cotingidae > Oxyruncus > Oxyruncus cristatus. Next base: position 1,102,274 of record VXAY01003218.1, read on the forward strand.
ACATTGAATTCTACCACTGTTTTCCCTTCCCTTAGGAAACTGTTCAACCCCTAAGTCTACCATCTGATTTTCCAACTTATCAGTCGAGGGTAACGGTGAAGAATTTGTTAAAAAGAATTAGCTTATCCAGTAAATCTGCTTTATTGGTTCCAGCACACAGACCATCCCACTTCAGAGTGACACTGATTTTATAGTGACTTTAACCTTCACAGTGTTTTTTACAAGATCCATCTTCAGGTTTTCTTATGAGAGACAAAGTAATTGATCCACGTGCTTAGGATACACAGGTGAGTTTTAAAGTTCCAAAATGAGATTTCATACACTCCCTTCACCTTTCTCCCTATTTCTCTACCTCAAGCACACAACACAACTATTACAGTTTAAGAGCAAACCTCGTGGATAATCAGATGATACATCCAAAATGTTGCCATCTGCTTCCCTTGTAGGTTCTTCCTCTGTTCCTTTTTCTTTGGTTTCCAATTCTGACTCGGGAATTTTCGCATCCAGGTCGTTGCTTTTCAATTCCTCAGAGTCAACCACACCATCTTAAAATCAAACAGAACACCCCGTGGAGGTGTCAATGTAACCGAACTATACAAACGCGTTCATCTGTTTCCAGTAATCTGATGCTGACTAAAAGTGTGAAGGAGGAAAAAAACATAACCAAACAGTATGTTGGGGAATAAGATGAGATTAATTATCACTCCAAGTATCCCTGGAAACCACCGTGGAATAATGCCATCCTGGACAGCTGAAACTATTCAAGTCACCATCTGTATTATCAGATGTTTAAGGTGAACACAGTAATATTTACGTTTTTTCTGGAAGATAGCAAAGGAAAGCAAGCAAGGAGGAGGTCCTAATTCTCCTAACAATATACAACCCTCTGGGAAAGTCTGGCAACAGTAGTTTAGAATTGTTTGTGATTCAAACAATCAGGGAAAAAAGAAGGGAGTAAGGAAGGATTTTGCTATTATGGGGGTTAAGTTCTGGTGCCATCAGCATTTGCAAATGAATGACCTCCTGGGGCAGTAAGACAAGCCTGATGAGGAATTTCAAGGACTGAAGGGGCTGAGTGATGGGACAATAAAATGACAAAAAATAGCCAAGTCCCCGAGCCAAACCTGGGGGAAATAACTGAAGGAAGAGGCAGAAATCCTCAGAAGCTGTGGGTCTCACTCCCCATCAAGGGGCATCAGGAGGCACTAGGAAAGGATTCAGAAAGCCACTCATATCCAACGATCCCACAAGCTCCCAAGGGACACGTGAGACTAGGAAAGTTTCCAACAAGAAACAAGGCCATGGCACGACTTCACAGCCACTGAGGAGCAACAGAGCAGACCAAGGTTCCTCAGCCGGGGTGGGACAGATGTCTGTAAGATCACGGGATGCAGAGAGAGCACATAAGCCAACCACTGGCTGCCTCTCCCAGCACAAAAGCTGGGATGCACCTCACAGAGTTACGAACTGATTTGTGTTTGAGGTTATTCCCGGAGGATCCAGGGTTGGTTGTGCTCTGGATGGGGCTTGGAGCAATCTGGTCTAGTGGAAGGTGTCCCTGCCCATGGCAGGGGGTGGGACTGGGGGATCCTTAAGGTCCCTTCCAACCCAAACCATTCCAGAATTCCATGATTTTACTCGTCTTCCCCAGCCACCTACTGCTGGCTGGAGGGATCTCGAAGCAGTTCTTCAAATCCCCTTGGGGGACTTCTGTTTCTTTTCTTTTAAACATTGCAGTTGGGTACAAATATTTGTCATCACAAAAACAAAGCAGAAAGAGGAAATGGGATGCCTCAAGGCAGGGGCTTCAGGAATTGTTTTAAAAGACAGAAGCAGAAGAAAAGTTATTCTACCTATTTTAAAATGTATCAGGACTGCAATACTCCTCAGAGAGCATTGCTGTGTTCCTCACAAGCCTGTTTTTAAGCTGACAACTCATCTAAGACAGACTTGTATTACCTGCCTAGTGCTCTGTTAAAAGTTGTACGATTTCTGGTGATAGTTTCTACGCAACTTACTAACAGAAAGGCAGAAAGAAATTTAATAAGTAAAAGGATTTTTGGTAAGAAATCCGTAACAGTTATCCAATATGACTACGTGTGCTGTGAGAAAATTGGATAGAGGTACAAAAATGTAGAGTAAGAGCACAGCAGTGACAAAAATCCACCGCATTTGGAGTGTCTGCATCTTCAGAGCACGCGTAGAGGTTAAAATGCTTGAAAAGGAGAGTGCATGTATATGTATAAAATGTATTTAGCAGGTAAATGCACATGAAGAAAGGTAAACTTTCACAGCGAATGCTGAAGAAAAGCAGGCTGCTACCGAAGGAAGACTGCAGGATTTTTTTAAAATGCTTATCAGGAATCACTGATTACGCACAAACAGAATAACGCTTCAGAGAGCCTGAATTATACTTAAACAGGAAAAAAAATTAATCAGAGTCGTCGGTTCACTCGAACCGTAAGGCTGCAGCAGGCAGGGACTGGAAACCCGGCACAACCAGTTCACAGCATCCCACAAGGGGCCAGGTTGGACGGGACCGCAGCCTTCCAACCCCCTGCTCCGGCAGGGTCGTCCCAGAGCACATGGCACAGACACGTTCGGGCTTACAACGGCGCAGGGAAAAGGTGCGGGACTGAGCCCCTCTCACCCCGGGCTGCCCACGGGCCCTCAGGGAACAACGAATGACCATCACGGGCAAAACGCTGCTGGGTTGAGGGGGAAAGCAGAGACACGAGCCCGGGGTCGCGGGCTCAGAGCGGCCCGAGGCCCGGCGGGAGCGCGTAGGGAAAGCCGGGAGCCTCCAGCTCCCAGCGCTCCACGGCGAGGGCGGAGGGAGCCGGGAGGCGGCCCCGGGGTGGAAATTCAAACGCGCCCGGGGCTCCGCATGGCGCCCGCCCGCCCTCAGCCCCCGGCCGGCGGGCCCGGCTCCCCCCAC